>CM053502.1:101482995-101493660 GCA_028627145.1 Eidolon dupreanum
CTGGAGCTTCGTTTCATGGATCTCTGCTCGTACCTTCAGCAAAGAGCCAAACAGGTGTTTGAGAAGTGGGGGAAACAGACAAAGTTCCACAATAATACACAAGCCCAAGGCCAGTAACACAATGGCCAAATGAGTAAAAGAGGACCAAGATGGTAAAGATCTCCTCAGCTGTTCTAAAATTTCGGATGCTGTTTTGGCAGCATCAAACTTAAGTGGTTCAGCATCCCTTAACCCTGTATTTCTTTATGTAACTGAATTGGGTCCAAAGATGTAGTAGCATTGTGCCAAATACCCTGAAGGTGAGAACGCACTTTATCCCATGCATGTTGGCTATTGTTATAAATTTTTGAAGTGACACAAATCCAATGATATTCTGCATGACACTCTAGATGAGACCTAAGCTTTAAGCCCTGAATTTCCTCTCCTAAATATTGCACCAAATCATATAACGCATTAAGCTTTTGTTCTAGCTTAGCATCAATATCTTCTTGTGTTCCTAAAGCCATAGTAACATTTCTAGACAATTGATTTACATAATGAGCAGTTTGAACAGTGTGCGACAATGCCACAGCAGCAGTGGCAGCATTTGCTATAAGAGATACAATAGCCATAATTCCAGCAATTATCAATCCCGCTACCCTTTTCTGCCTGCTCAATGCATTTTTCAGTTCTTCCAATATCTGTAGACCTTTATCAGAATAACAAGGGCCAGTAACTTTGACAGGAAGTATTACAAAAGCAGGCTGATGCAGTATCATTACAATGGTGTGGTCAGGCACATTAGACATACAATTAGACAAGTTACAATTAATACAACTAACATTGAAATGTTTTCCTCTTAGGGTGATATTAATGTTACCAACTACTAGTATATAAGGTGGAGTGACACATGCTGTTACATTGGCCTTTGATATATTAGCAAACTCCTTTCCGGCAGGATAAACTTTATCCATGGCTGCAGCAAGTTTCCAAACATATGTCTGAGGACAGCCGGTGTCTGTCCACCATAACCCTGCTGATAGGCTTTTATTCAATCCGTGCCCCCCACCCCAAATGTCCGTCCATTCCCCCAGACCAGTCCAGAATGTACTGCCCCGATTCTGACACATTGTATCTCATTGGGATGGTCACAGCACATCTCTTCCACACCACCCTGTACAGATTTACTTCGTTCTCCTTTCCACATGGCGGAACTGATTGTGGGGCTTCAGTGAGTTTGAAAGTTGCTCTCCCTCCAGCAGCCAGATCTTTAGCTGTTGAATGCTGTTTGACCAAGAGATCCTCTGCACCTGGGCAAAAATCTCTTGCACTTGATTATTAGCAGTGTTAATGTATGCCACCTCTTCGAGCACCTGCAATGCCTCAGCAATATAATGACTATCTGTATACAAATTAAAGGGACAATGGGCCATAGTTTCAAATACAGCAGCAACAGCTCTAAGCTCTACAATTTGAGCTGAGGCAGGAGACGTGCTAAGCACCCATGACTGGCCTTGAACTACATAAACTGCAGTACCATTAGAGGATCCGTCAGTGAAAATTACCTGTGCATTTTGTATAGGGTCTTGTTTCATTACTTTCGGGAAAACTAAAGCATGCTTATTAATAAACTGTAACAACTTATCCTTTCGGTCATGGTTGTCTATCACCCCTGGGTAATGGGCAAATGCAATAGCCCAAGTATCCACATTTTGGAATAAACACTCAACTTGTTGTTTTGTGAAAGGGACTCCAATCAGAGATGGCTCAGCCCCAAAATACTTTCGAGACTCTTCCCGTAGGTCTCTGTACCACAGCTATAATTGGTGGTATCTCTTCAATAGGAGGGTTCGAGGGATCTAATCCCGCTATAACACTGGGGGTCTTCCTTCCTCCTAGTCCAATAGGCCATTTATATGGGAAAAAAAACACTGGAGGCAGCTTGGGTGGGCTCGCATATTGCAAAAGGTGAAGTCTAAGGGATTCCCCTGAGTGGAGTGACCTGTGAAAACCAGGTAGATGGAGACTCAGATATGGCAGCTACCTGCATTAGCACTCTGGGAGTGGGGAGGGCTCAACAAAGTAACAATGGATCTACCAGGGAGAAAACCACCCCTCCAGCCTTCACCCTGAAGCCAGACAACTCAGTTCCTCCCCATGTGTCCCTGGCACTCTTACAGCAGCTGATGACCTCTACAGTACTATTAACAAATTGCTGGAGCCCAGGATGAGTGAGTCCATCATCGAGTAAGTCTGCGCATGGCCCCTTTAAGAGAAGTCAGCGACTCCTTCAGCCTTCTGTTTCACTCAGCCAACAACCTCTGTGGGTTTTCACAGCCATAGGTTGTGGGGACTTCTCTTTCTGGCACTGGAACCCTGGGCTAGAGAGCCCAGTGTGGAGCTGGAGGTGGGGGAGGGGGCTTGCAGCTAAGATAACCCTCTTGGTTCTCGACTGTCATACTCAGTTGTGGGACAAGCTTGTTTCGCATCTCTGCCCTTTCTACCAGTTTCAAAGTGACCTCTTATGTATGTCCCCAGTTGTAGGACTTCTGTTCAGCTGTAATTTCATTGTAATTTTGATGTGGTCATGAGAGCAGGTGAGCACAACATCTACCTTCTAAGCCATCTTGATTGTACCTCCCAAAACATATTTATTCTTATTGCTTTATACAGATGTCTCTTAAATGAGACAGGGGAAAAATAGATAGTAATACAAAGTACAGACAAATACAAACAAAATATGACAGTCCAAAAAAATAAAAATACTTTTCTACTGTCTTTTATATTGACCTATGTAGTTACTTTTACTGATGGATGCTCTTTATTTCTTCATATGAATTCTTGTTGCTGCCTAGTATCTTTTATTTTTGCCAGAGAACTCCTTTTTATTAAATATTTTTTTAATTTTATTTTTTAAATTTTTTAATTACAGTTGACATACAATATTAGTTTATATTATATTATTATATTAGTTTCAGGTGTACAACAAAGTAATCAGATATCTATATAACCTATGAAGTGATAACCCTGACAATTCCAGTACCCATCTGACACCATATGTAGTTATTACAATGTTATTTATTATATTCCTTATGCTATACTTTATGTCCCCATGACTATTTTGTACTACCAATTTCTACTTCTTAATCCCTTTACCTTTTTCACCCACTCTCCCAACTTTCTTCCCACTTGGCAACCATCAAAATGTTCTCTGTATTTATGAGTTTATTTCTGTTTTCTTTGTTTATTTTGTTCTGTAGATTCCACATATAAGTACAATCTTATGGCATTTGTCTTTTTCTATTTGACTTACTCTACTCAGCATAATACCTCTAGGTCCATCTATGTTGCTACAGATGGCAAGATTTCATTTTTTATGGCCTAGTGATATTCCATTGTATATACATTCCACCTCTTCTTTATCTACTTACTTATTGATGGACACTCAGGTTGCCTCCATATCTTGGCTATTGTAAATAATGCTGCAATGAATATATGGATGTACATGTCCCTTTGAAGTAGTGTTTTAGATTTCTTCAGATAAACACCCAGGAGTGGGATTACTGAGTTTTTCTCTGTCTCCTGTTTTAAAGTCTATTTTGTTTGATGTAACTATTACACCCCAGCCTTTTCTTTTTCATTTCCATTTCACGGAATATGTTTTTCCATCCCTTTACTTTCAGTCTGTGTGTGTCTTTCAATCTGAAGTGAGTCTCTTGTAGGCAGCATATGTAAGTGTCTTGTTTTTCTATCCATTCAGGCACGCTATGTCTTTTTATTAAAACATTTAATCCATTTACATTTAAAGTAATTACTTATAGATATGTAGTTATTGTGATTTATTATTCATCTTTTTAATATTTTTTTCCTAACCCTTTGATTAGCACTCCAAGATATGATCTCTCTTCTTTACATTCCCAAAACATTCCCCGGCATATATGGACATACACTATACTATTCTCCATTGATATATTGTCAATCAGCTTTGGAATTTGTCTCTCTCTCTCTTTTTTTAAAAATATGCTAAAGTACCCAACATGGTGCCTGACACAATAAATAATCAATAAATACATAATATATTTTAATTTATTAAATATATGTCTGAGCACCTAAATCATGTATCTATTCATAAAATAATTATTATTCAGTTAATATGCATAGACATCATACAAACCCTAGAGGATATAAAGATGGGTAAGATAGTCCCTAGTCTTGATTAAAATATGGCAGAGTAAAATTTACATTTAGCCTAGCTTATTTTATTTATGTATGTATGTAACAAAATAGATTAGCATTTGGACAGATTTAAAGATTATTTTAAAATATATAATTACCAATATAATAGCACTAATTATATGAGGACAGCATTCACTCACATACATCTTATTCATGCATGCCAGGATGTGCTGGTTATAAGAGATAAAAGAGAAGGACTCTATTCTAGTAGGAAAGCCTTATTTACATATAATTATAACAATCCATTGTGAGTTGTTATTTGAGAAATATACAAAATGCTATAGTAGTATATGTTTCAAAACACATGAGTACAGAGGTTGTACTCTAAACAGTCATTATTAGAATAATGCCTGACAGTTTTTAAGTAAACATTTTCATATCATGAAATCAATTACATTATCTTTATCTTGCATAGGTATAAGGCATTTGTAAAAACTAAGGTGTAAGAGAAAACATTCAATAAAACAAAATGAAATAACTTTTTTTGTTGTTTAAAGAGGGGAAAAATGTGACTGGCCGAGGGAAAAATGGTGCAGTCAAGGATGTTTCCTTTGTGCAGATTCACTTGAAGTGTCCCAGAGAGATAAGACATTTAGAAGGAGATGCTATACTTCCGAAAGGCTATGTTAAGCTTATTTGGAGTCTTATATTGAAGTCATTTTTCTTATCTTCTTTCTATAAAGTTTATATAATTACAGGCTTATTGAAACTATCTAGTAGAACAGGCATTTTCAGTGAGGGCGCTGTAACAACCAAGGCATAAAAAATGGTACTTGGGGGTAAGCTCCCCCCAAATCTTACTCTTTGTTATGTATAAAGCACAAATATACATATATACATACAGTTCCTAAGCAGTGTATGTATGGAATTCAAATTTCACAAGGGGATAGTGGAATTAAGAAAAAATTGTCTAAAAAATGCTTGTTAAGAGGGAAATAATAAAAAAGTTTGAGAAATGCTTTAGTATAGAAAATTTCTAGGAGAAAATGGAAATTCATAAAAATTTATACCAGAGAAATGATGAATTATTTTATCAGTACTTTAAGTTACATATGTTTTCTATCAACCATCATCAAAATGTAATGAAAAGACAAAAGAAAATGATGATGATAAATATCATCTAAAAAAATGACTATTATTATTATTTGGTTGTATGAATTATAAATAATCAGTGTTTTACATCTCAATTTTTAACAATTCAAGGTTATTTGTCATAACTCTCGAAATAATTGTTACTGTTTTTCTGAAGATAATAGATATTGAAATATTTATAAAAGATATGTCATATTCTTTTTTAGAAAACATATTAAAAGTTCATAAGAAAATGAATTTAATAATTTTTTATTCAGTTCTTTTACTTTATTTATAGAAAAATCACCACTGTCCTCGGACTTATCTTCACAATCAAATATTACGCAACAGCTCCATCAGAAAGATACATCACTAATGGTTGAAAAAAAGAGTGACTGTGTCATAGCAGCACATATCTGCCAGGAATCTGAACCTTGTACTCTGTTGTACGAGAATTTTAAGGAAACTTGTGGTAGGGAATCAGAACAATGCAAGACTCTTAATGGAGGCCACCTGTGTGCAGTACTAAAAGAAAGTCTGAAAAAAACGATCTTGTGGAATTGTCAGTGCAATGACCCTTCAAAAGTAGAGTGCGATGAAATTTGGAAAAGTTTGTTTGAAGACAATTGTATACAGGATGATCAGATGAATCAAGTTTCAGCTTCCAGTGAAGACTATGAAGATGGATTCAACCAGGATATTGTTTCTGGTTGGTATTCAAAAGATTTTAGGAACATTGAGCATAATAACAAATATGAGTTAATTAAAAAATATTTAATTTCCTATTCTAGCTCTGACATTTCTGCCTGTATTTCTCCTAGGAAATTAAAATTTAAAAACCTAATGATTATATCCAAAAGAGATTATGAAGAAGCAAATGCAAAAAGGTTTTAGTATAATGTTAATTTTATTCATTCATTCATTCATTGAACAAATACGTATGAGACATTTACAATGTGTTAGATCCTGTGCAGCAGAATTAAAAAAAAATGAAAACAAAAACTTTGTGCCCTTTATTGGAGGAGCTTATTATTTTTAAGGGATTTTTAAAAATAGATAAAATTGGTAATAATAATTATCTGTTCATTTAATAGATATTTCTTTTGTTTGCTTACCATGCCCCAGGCCATGTTCTAAGATGTGAGGCTAAAGCAGTTAGCAAAACAAACAAAAATCACTGCTGTCTAGGAGCTTCCGTTTTAAAATGAGATGTGTCTTGAGTCAGTTTTCCTGGAAACGGACTGAAACAGAGGTTGGCACGCAGAAAATGTATTGGGCCAAGGCCTCAGGAGCAAAAGCTAGGAGAGAGTGAGGAAAACAAGATGAGGTGGAGGGAGAAGATGAAATGAAATTTAATTACCACTGTAAATTAAGTTGATTCCACAGAAAGCTTGTACCGAAACGGCGTTTCAGGGATATCACACCCATAGAGGCAAGAGACATGATCCTTGAATCCCTCACATGGGCTAGTCCTTAGATAGGAGCTGTCTCCTAGGAAAGTCTGTAACCTTGGGTGTGGCAACTTTCTTTGGATGAGAGCAATGTCAGGAAATGGATCAGTGTGATCCAATACCCAAAATAATCCCGGCAGCTGGGGAAATAAGTACCTGGGAAGATCTTAGTGAGCCATAGCATCCAATATGGGGACAAAGAAAAATAATCAGGATAAATTATTTTAAGGTATGGATTTTAAACATTATAAGTGCTAATGAGAAATATAATACAGGTAGGGGGGAAAGAGGTCTGAATGGGTGGTTTATAATTTTAAGGATGGACAGAAAGTTGCTCTAAAGAAATAACTGTTTGAGTAAAGACTGAAAGTGGCAGGGAATGAGGCATGTGGATATCTGGGGAAAGAGTACTTAACACAGAAGAAACAGCTAATTAAAGGTCCTGAGCTGGGAATATGTCTGGAGATCTGAGAAAAAGCAGAGAGGACCACAAGCAAGAGTTGAGAGAGCAAGGAAGTGAAGTGTAGGAGATAAAATCGGATATAAAACTGGGGACAAGATCATGAAGGGCTTTGTAGGTCATTTCAAAATCATTGGCTCTACTCTGAGTGATATCAAAAAACAACGAAGAATTTTGGCCAGGGGAGTGTCATGGTCTGATTTACATCTTTAACAGGATAATTCTTGTTTTCGTATTGATAACTGAGTAAAGAGAAGCAAAGGCCCAAGTGGGAAAATAGTTAGGGATTTTTATAATGATGGAGCAAAAAGACAATGCATGATGGATCAGTGTGGGAAGTTGTCAGATTCTGGATATTTTTTTTTTTTTTTTTTTTGTATTAGTAGATCAAATGGAAATACAAGGGGAAAAAAAAGAAATCAAAGTTGACTCCAAGGCTTTTGTCCCAAGTAAGGAGAATGATGTGATTGTCATTTTTAAATTAATGGATATGGGAACAACTACAGGAAGAAGAGGCTTTGGTGGGTAACAGAGGAGAGGTCAGAAGTCAGTTTTGGATGTGTTAAGTCTGAAATGTTTATTAGATATGCAACTGAAGCTATTGAGTAGGCAGTTTTATGCATGTTATTGATGTCTAAATTCTATGCATGACATATAGAGGAAGTGAGATCTGTGCAGTAAATATAAATGGCGGGATCATTTACTAATAGATGATAAATAAGATCATGTGACTAGAGACTAGGTCAATAGAGAAAAGCATGGTGTCTTGGATCAGAGTGGTAGCAGAGTAAGAAGATATCAACTTCTATATATATTTTGATATTAATGGATACATAAGGGGGAACAGTATGTGTTTTTTTATGTATATGATCTTAGAATTCAGATCTAAGCCTGATTGTTGTATGCTTCTCTATATTCCCATGATATATAGCCCTTTAGTTCTTCTTCAGCAATTAAGCTATAGTTTAAAATATCCTCTGGGAAAAAATGTGTATACATATATATGTGTACCATATAAAATTAGAATTTAAGAGCAGATAATTTATTATAATACATTACTCATAGCATATAAAAGAGTATACATCCAGATATAATTTATTTTCCTGTGCTAAAATAACCATTTTTTGTGTGTTTGTAATAATTACACATATAGTGAGTATATTAGTCTACTTGGGATGACATAACAAAATACCACAGGCTTGTGGCTTAAACAACAGGAATTTATTTTCTCATAGTTATGGAGGCTGAGAATCCCAGATCAAGGTCCATCAGGGTCAGTTTCTTGTGAGAGATCTCTCCCTGACTTGTAGACTTCCTGGCTTCTTGCTATGTTCTCCTCACATATTTCCATGTTGTGTGTGCATGGAGGAAGAAAAGTGACTAAAGTCTCTAATGTCTCTTTTTATTATGACACTAACCCTATTAGAGCAAAGTCCCACTCCTATGGCCTTATTTAACCTTAATTACTTCCTTAGAGACATCATCTCCAAATACAGCTACACTGGGAGTTAGGGCTTCAACATAGGAATTTTGCAGGGACACATTCAGTCTATAATGGTAAGTAAATTCATTGCTTATTTATGTTTCAGTGAGAGACTCCTGAATATGTTTTAGTCAGTAGCACAGCCATACTAATCAGTTCCAAAGCAGAAATATTAATATATAATAAAAGGTCTAGCCTAGATTTTTGTGTGTCTTATAAAAGCTATATGACTCTCCAAGATTTGCTTATTGGGATTTCATTCCTCAGAGATACAGGAGAGTGGACTCTAGAAGGGATAGTAATTCTTGAGCTCAGACTTCATTAGTAGAAAAATAAAAATCATGTATAGTTATAACAGTTAGAATAATGCAAGGAGTCTGAAAGGCTGTGACACACCTGGGGGTAAAAATAATTTTGTTGTGATTATACCATTATTTATATGCAGTAGATGGGCAGAAAGGAGTTTAGACAGTTAGCTCAAGTAAGGACAATTGAATCATAAGGAGACATTTATGCCAAAATAGAAGTCAATATATTAATCAATAGCCAACGACAAAAAAATGAATTTTTATTTTAAAACAAAAATCTAATCACACCATTCCCCTATAACTTTATGCATATGTCTTTCAGTGCTCCCTATGTTTTCTTTTTACTTTTGTTTATATGTATATATTTCCTTCCAGGATGTGAATTTCAATGACAGGGATCACAGACTTGTGTCTTCAGTATGGCATTTGTTACATAGTAGAGACTTAAACAATGATTTTTGAATGAAATATTTTAGAATTGCATAGCCACACTGAGTTCATTTCCATCAACAGAATTCTCCAATTCTGTAATTTTGACTTCTAAGAACTCTGGGAGGGTAAGACAAACAGAAGTAGAAATAGTCTTCGCATTGCATTTCAATCTAATTAAAATCTTACTGGGAAGAAGAGGTTTTTTTTGTTTGTTTGTTTTTTGTTTTTTGTTTTTTGTTTTTTTATCAGACAATATTCCTGTTTTTTTCTCCCCAACAGATTCTTTGTTTACTTCAGTGCACATGGCCTACTTGTTAGCATTTGTTTAAACTTTCAAGTAACTGAATCCTCCTCTGAGCAAGCCTGTTTAACTCACTTGAATGACATTTCTGGGGTTTGTTTTACTTCATCTGTACCTCACTAATTTTGAGTATCAAAGGTTAAATAAGAATTCCAAGAGCTTGTATGTATTTTCGCTCAATTGCTCATTTATAAATGTAGCCCACATTCTCCTACTAAATTTAGAAAACTGCTCACTAATGAAATAGTCTCTGTTTTATTTCTAGATAACTTGAAAGAAGATAATAAATTCATATGGAATCTAACTACTCTTCCCTATCACGGTAATGTTTATAAATTGTAATTTTGATCTACATTATAAATATTGGCCAATATAATTTAAAATATAATTACTAGGATTCTTAAAGATATGTCAATATAAAATAAATTGTGTGACTTTTTATAGTTCTAGTATTATAAAATACAACAAAATTATTGCATTTCTTCACTAATGTACCAAAGCAAGTGCTTTGTCTATCCATCATCTATTTACAGTTATGCTAAGGAATACTTTACAATTAAAACCAAAGACTAGTTCTTGGTTAAATGTCATAGATATTTTGATCAGATAAATTAAATTGTTTGAGGCCAACTATTTTTGTGTATATGTTCACGGGGGGCATTCACAAGTACTTGTGTTTTCTAGAATGTGAGTATCTTTATATGTTGGAATAACTATTAACTATGTGGAAACTTTTGTCAAGATTTCTCCCAAAGGAAAAAGTACAACGGAATAGGAGTCATTTTGATTTGATTAGTAATGATGAATTCATCATAAACTATATAGCTCAAATGCAATTTCTGAAGATTTGTTATTTATAGCTGAGAAACTTGGACTCAAGAATTTTTTCTTCAGCTCAGTGTTGGCCCTACACATTTCCCATCACCTTTGTATCACAATACATA
>CM053502.1:102204219-102239708 GCA_028627145.1 Eidolon dupreanum
CAGAAGAATAATAGAATTAGAAAATCATTTTTTGCAACCCCTGAAATAATGGATCTGGGCCAGGATCACCAGTGCTGCTAATATTATTAGGTGAAAGGTTAGAGAGAAAATTAGGACACATGCATTATGCTTAACTACACCTGAACCCAGTCATCTACCTTAACTTCGTTAAAATAGAATAAGACGTTTCTCCTGACATAATAGAAGGAGCATATTTCCACCTGTGAATTACTTTTGGCCAATAAAGGTAAAACCAGTATCCAAGTTTCTATATCTACTCAATTATAAGAAATTCAGGAATATATTAAATGACACCAAGAGGATAAAATAAATAAGTGGCTTGAAAATAAAAGTAAGAGGACTTGACATATCAATTAAATACAGTTATGAATTTTGTTGGGATCCTTAAACAAAACGGTACATAGATATTTTTTAGACAATCAGAAAAAACTAAACATAGACTGACATTAGATGTTATTCACTATTTTTAAAAATTCATTGGGTGTGATAGTGATATGGTGGTTGTGTTTACTTTAGCTTAAGTATTCAAAAAAAAGGTATAAAAATAATAAAAGTATAAGCCACATAGTGGGAGAAATATTTGTAACACTTATAATCAACAAAGAATTTGTATCCAGAACACAAGTTTTTTAATCTAATGTTTTTCTAAGATAAATATTAAATTCAGTTTGTTTCATTTATCTTTTTCTTACTTTAAACTAGCATTTACTAAAAAGTATGTCACAAATAAAATCCCTAGGAGTGGCTCATAGCAACAATATACTCACAGAGCATGCATAATGGTAATATAAACACATACCATTACAAGGAAGAAAGCACTATATGGAATTATTTACCTCCATTAAAAAAAGCTCATCGGATTTTCAGTATTTCTAGTCTAATTAACCAAATGTAGCTTACATGTACGTGTGACATCCATAATAATTAGTGTAATTTTCTCTATCCCCACCCCCCACTTTTTTTTAACAAATATTATTTCACTGGGCCATTCTCTTAAAACTTATTTGTCTTCATTAAATTGTCTCCCTCTAATAGTTTCTACTTTCAAATTAATTTAAAGATGCCTAATAGATAAAATACCTCAGTCTGTACAACTTAAATCAAAACTCAATGAATGGTTATACCAGTATCAGCAATTCTAACTAATCATGATGTTATGTGAGTAGTTATTTTTCTAATTTTTCTAAGCAAGTTTGATTAATTTCAAAGATTGTGAATTGTCAAGTGGGCAATGGAGGAAAAGATAGCACCAATTTAAGTTTCCTAGAGAGTTTAAGAAACTTGGTCTATCCTGAGTAACTTACTCCTAAAACATTCTTAATTCTAAGAGGACCAAAAAAATTAGTGCTAAGCATTTTGTTAACATTTCTTATATTCAAACTGTAGCTATGATACTCTAGAGAGGTTTTCTGCAAATGCTTTACAGTACCTTGGGGCCTCATATAATTGATATGTACTGTGTACTAAAGTTTATTTTTAAAGGTTTTGATCATTATTTTCTATTTTGAATTATCATGATTTTATGACTGCTGTTGAGAGATAACCACCAATATATTATTTAATGTTAATTCCTAGTCAGGAACAGAGCTCCTCCCAAAATAATAATATTCCTATAGTGACTATAATATTCCTATAGTGACTTAATAAGTGATGATTTTATAGCATAGCTTTGCTACAAATACAACTGTTTATATTCTAATGTATTCTAATTTACAAGAGAAATTCTAGATTTGTGAGACTAATAACAAAGATTTGACATTTAAGTAGAATAATGATTTTAATTATCTTTTCAAAATTATCACCTTTCCCTCTCAAGGAAACAACTAATCACAGAAAATGAAAATGTATTGCACTTACATGGAACCCAAGAGAAGACCTAAGGGACAAATAAAATTTGAAGCCATTTACAAAGAAACAAATATCAACGAAGAAAAGACACAAAAAAATAGGCAAAGGATAGATACAAACCTTTATTATCATTTAATAATGTACTTAAAGTTTTCAGTGCTCTAAAAATATTTTATACAAACATAAAATATGTGTCTCCTACAGTAAGATATTTGTAAGATATTTCTATAATAGCTTATTGAAGCATGAGAAAACAAATTATATATACTCAAAAATTATTAGAATTATTTTTATCCATTAATGAGGTGTCCCTACCTGCCACAAATCAATGAGTGAAAACATACGTGGCTTAAAGAATATTAGACTGGATACTGGAAGATTTTATTTAGCCTGAATCTGCTATCAAATGAATTTAAGCAAAAGAGGAAAGAAAAAAACAAACAAACAAACAAAAACCCAGCTGGGACTGCTCTCTGACATTCGGTTTTCCTTTCTGTAAAAACAGAAGAGTTGACCAGTCTGACATTCTGTGAATCTATGATAATTGGCAAAATCAATTTACATGTTTTCCTTTTTTTTTTTTACACAAAAATATAATTATATCATCGTGTAGCCTGCTTTTTTAAAAACCAAATTGTAGACATTTAAGAAACTAGTGTAAGAGCCAAGATATTTTATTCCAGTGGATGAAATGCAAATATATAAGGCTGATTAGATATACTGTACAGAGTTCATGATGTAGTAAATAGTGCTTTTATTTATATTATCCATGATTACTCCCATGCATAAAACATTTCCCTTGTCTGAATTCCTCACAACCAATAACATTTACCACTTTGCTAGTTGTTTTCTGTATAGAAGAATTGTCTCTCCAGCTAATAAGTATACTTGTTGTCAGTGCAGGACTGGTTTTCAAACTCTGGTCCACTAATCACGAGCCTGGGCAAATTCACTAACCTGGGCAGGTTCTCAAACCTTGCTTAGCCATGAATTCTTGATCTGAAAAATCAGTATAATATCACAGTTCTTTCGAGACTGTTATAAAGATTAAATGAGATAGTAAAACTCTGGTTTATGTGAGGTTAAATAATGGCAAGCATTTAAATTTCATTCTTTATCCTCCCCAGATCCCTAAATAGGAAAGTATATTATAGATGTCTTTTGCATTCCGGAGTTCTTAATCATGCTAAGCCCACAGAAGGCACTGAAATATTTGTTGCATCATTCACTCAATAAACATTTATTGAGAACGAACTGTGTCAGGCTTGGGAAGTATGAGGAGGAAATAAAAATGAAGACAACTGTGACAGCTCTTTCATGAAAGATTTCTAAATCAGCTAGACAGCACATGATAAGGATATTAGAAGTATGAAGTAATTTTAACATACTTGGAATAATTGTGACTGAAGGTTGGCCAAAAGTATTTAAAAATACAAAGCAAAAATAACAAAAATGCATAGTAGTACCTAAATAGGAAAGATTTTAGAATATGGGCACTGTTTATCTCCCTAAATGAAAATGTCCCATGAAGTTAAAGTTTAATGGGCAGAATGTATTAGTCTAATTGGAAACCTGTTTTCTTTTTCTTGGAACAAAAATCACAGGAAAAACATTGCAGAGATTCAAGTTCCATGATAAAGGAGAAAAAATAAAATGGGTTTTCAAAGATGGGATGAAATCATGTTTCCATGGAAACCATGAGCTAGCTTGTTGCAGCCCAACTTAAGTTGGCAATTTTGGCTAATTCGACCATAAAAATAAATTTTGCAACTTAAAAAATTTACCCATTCTATCATGAATGTAATTTTCAAATGATATCTAAATACATGGAAAATATCTTACTGAAATAAAGACATATTTTTAAATTTCTTTAATCATTACCAACTTCACCTGGCAAAGATATCATTTAAATTGGAAACAAATCCAATGAACTAAGCTGTGCCAGAACAAATAGAATCTAGAATATGGTTGTCCTCTGATTCTAACATTGGAGCAAGAACAGGGACAGGACTTTCTCTGTTACAGACTAGCAGAGTCTGTGGGTTTACTAGCTTTACTGAATCACAGTAACCAAAATAGACTCACCATTCTATCCCAAATAGGCAAGGCTACTTTTTTTTAACGTTTAGATTTTTTTTCCATATTAGAGTTTCACTTGATCATTTGCATATGGTTGTTAGGCCACAAATAAGACACAAAAATGTTTATGATTTATTATCATGATATAAAAATATTTTTGCCCTATGTTTTACATTTTTCAAAGACTTTACTTTTATTTAAGGACCTCATTGTTATACAGAGATTGACTCTAGCCTCTGATTTGCTTTATATAAAATCCTTTTGTGTGACTTCGTGCTTTTAGACACAAGAACCAAGGGGTAAGCAAACATATATCTGAGCAATCAACTCTGAATTAAAACTATCCAGTCATACCTTGATCACCTTTTCACCACATCCAGTAACCAACTATCTCACAATCACATTTAATTGAAGTTTAACTTCCTATCTCTATGACAGTTTCCAAACTGGGAAACTTAACAATTAGTTCTTAAAGGATCATTCTTCCTTTGACTTATATACTTGCTGGTACCTTTCTCTCCTTCCCTTCCTGGCCAAGCTTCACAAAAGATACGTCTTCATTTGTTTTTCTCCATTTCCTCACTTCCTGCTAAAGTTCCATCCCACTACAATTGAAAGTTTGACTTAAGCACTCTACTGAAACTGGTACTCCAAGGCACCAGTGATTTCCTAATTGCTGAAGTAAGTCAACTCTTTCTGGCCATCTTTCTTAACTTCCCTGCATTTGGCTCATATAGATGGCTTTTTTTATTATTGTTGTTGAAACTTGCTTCCTAAGTTTTCCTTGATACCACTCTCCCTGGGAGTAACTTATTTTCAGGCTCCTCTAAGAGTCCTTCCTACTGTCCTTGATGTATTTAAGTTTCTGGGATTTAGCAATAGCCTCCACTTTTCTCATTCTGCAAACCTTCACTAGGAAATTTTCTCCTCCCCTGCAGCTTCACCTACCATTTTGATACTACCAGAGTCCATTTCTAAATAATTATACCCAAAAGTCTGCTGAACAATTTTCAGTTTCAACGAATATTAAAATGAGCTCAAAATCTACCCCCCAAAAAATTACTATTCACTTTCTATTCCCTATTTATATAATTTACACAGTCATCCTAAATCAGAACCATGTCTTTCAAAAGCTATTTTCTATTCATCCTCTCTCATAACTAAAAACAAAATCCTCAAGACTCTATTTGCTCTATATCCAATGCCACCATCATAGGCTGGGACTTTATTATCTCATACCTACCCATGCTACTGAAATAGATGCAGAAGAAACAGTTGAAAATTTAAACACTCATTCATTATTTTGAAATATGCAATTTTCATTCATTATTTCAAAATAAAGTGTTTCTTTAATAATAAAAACCAAAAACCTCTAGAAAATATAATTTGTGGTGAAATGTTAGAATTCTCTTTCAATAAAGCCAGAAATAATACAATGAGGCCTGCAATCACCAATTCTATTTACTACTGTAATAGGCACTCTAAGAAAATAAGACAATAAAAATAAGGTATAAAATTGAGAAAGGAATAAAATTATCGATTATTAGGGGCAATTATCTAAATTTTAAAGTCTACATAAAAAATAACAGATTCAGCAAAGCTGATTACAAAACTAAGCTTTTAAAAATCAAATGTCATTCCCTTATTTTAGCAGTAAGAAATTTAAAAATGTATTTTTGAAGATATTCCCAATGGCAATCAAAATAATGTCATATCTAGGGTGACTAAAACAAAATTATAATTGCAGGACAAAAAAGTTCTAAATAAATGAAAAATAAATGTGTTACTATGGCAAGACAATAACATAAAAGCGAAAGACTTCCCCTCAAATTAATCTATACACTCAATACAATTCTTATTAAAATTCAGGTGTTTTCTGTTTGAGTGAAGGTGTGGAGATTGATAAGCTGATTAAAAAATTCAAACGGAAGAAAAATAAGTTAAAGTTAGCCAAGACAATTTTGAAGAAGAAAAATTAAGAGAAATAGATTTATACTACTAGATATCATATTTTATTTAAAAACTATAGTAATTATAAAGACTTAGTATTGACAAGGGTTTAGGCTAGAACACCGAATCTGAATCAAGATCATACAAACAAACCCACCTATTATGGGAAATTGTTATAAGAGAGAAGAGGCATTATGAATGAGTAGCGAAGAGATGGACTATTGAATAAATGTGCTGTGATAATTGGTAATCATATCAAGGAGGGGAAATACAGATATAATTGTACCCTTATTCACACCATATACTAAAGATGGATTAAAAACCCAAATATGTAAAGTGAAAATTTAAAACTCTTAGAACAATATAGAATATCTTTTTTAATGTTGGGGAAGAAAGAAATTTATATTTTTTTGACAAAGAACATCATAAAGTTAAAAGACAAAACTAACCTAGAATAAAATATTTGCCACATACATTTCTAACTAAAGTTTAGTGCCTTGAATATAGAAAGAAAGCTTACATTCAATAAGAAAAATATAAATAATCCTATAGGACATGGGTAAAGATTATGAAGAAATTCAAATAAGAGGAATCCTGGACATCTAATATGAGAATGTTAGCAATCTTGACAATAGGAAAATACAAACTAAAGCAAAATACTATTCACACCCACCAAAATATGTTAACAACACAAGTTAAAGAGAATATAGGAAAACAGTTAATTCGTGCTCCAAAAGCAAACACACTGGTATAACCACTTTGAGGAGCAATTTACAATGCTTAGTAAAGTTGAAAAAAGCATATGCTATAATCTCCTGATTCTATTTCAAGGGGAATATTCTGAAAAATGTATCTGTGTACACAAAGAGACATATGTATCACTGCAGCATTATGTGTAACTGGAAAAAAATGCAACAGTTAATGGTTTCCCTAATGAACCCTGGCTATTTCAAGACAAAAAAAAAAAAAAAAATGGATGTTCTAGAGCTGTGTATACCAATATAATGTTAAGGAAAATAGTGAGTTCCAAAAAGAAATAAACAGTATGATACCATTGTTATAAATTTTAAAATTTACAAAATAATAACATGTTGTTTAGGGGTACAAACATATATAATAAAAGTACAAATGTATACATTGGAATAACATACAGCAACCTTCAGATGGTGATGATTTCTGGATTTGAAGAAATGGAAAAAGGCATGGGGGTAGATCTTTAGCTGTTTATCTGCAACTTTATTACGTTTAAAAAGAACTATCTGAAGCAAATAAATATGGGTGATGGGTTCATTGATGTTTTGTGTTGTTTTTCTATGTGTTTACAATATTCTGTAATTAATTTTTTTATTTAAGTCTTTTAATGGCTTTCTATAGCCTTCAAGACACAGTTCTAGCTTCTCAGATAAGCCCTTTCATGATGTAGTCCCCACTTTCCATTCAAAAATCATCAGTGTCCACTCCTGCTAGACATCATGATCCTTGTACTTCCCATGGCGATATCTTTCTCACTCTGAGTAAGAATTACGATTGTCTCACACTGAAACTTCAGAGGACCTCTGATGTAATTGCTTGTATATATGTCCATCTTCCCCCACTGAAATGTGAGTTTCTTGAGGACAGGGATAGAATCTGAATTTTCTCTCACTCCCAGTGTGTTTCATAGAGATTTCATATATGAGAAATTCAATAAATGGGAGATGGATGGATATAATATACACAGATATCTATTGCTGAATGTCAGTCTTGTTTCTCATCAGCTTTCAGTTCTTGGAGAGAGGTTCCTTACTGGTAAATTCCTGAGCATAGACACGTGTTCAACCCTGGGGTACTTTGAGTGTTTTGGTTGCCTCTATCTCTCTTTCTACATGTTCACGTATCCCAGTTTCTAGTTTTCAAAGACTGGTGTTACCACTTACACTGTACCTGTACCTTCTTTGGGCTCCCCAACTCCGGATCCACACCCTCTATCTGCAGAAGGGTCCACCATATTCTCCTAGCAGTGCAATTATCTACAGACCAAAATGGAAATACTTTTGGATTTGCCCAAATCTAGGCACTTTTGTATATTCCTTCACATGATCCTAGAAACCACAACATAGCTGAAAGAGAATAAACTTTCAGTTAAAACAGATTTAAACAGATTTAAATTCTTAATTTACCACTTACTGTGTGACTTAAAAGAAGTTTCTTAATCTCTCTGAATCTTACTTTCCTCCTCTCTAAATCAGGAATAAATCTACCCTATCTACCATGAAAGATTGTTGTGAACGCTAAATGAAATGACATAAAAGCACCTTATAAAGTCTCTCACCCATTGCAAGGATTCAATAAATATTACTTTTCTTCCCTTCTCCTTAACATTAGGATTTGCAAAATTATGAGTGGAAAAACAACTTATTGCTATAGTTGAAAATAATCACCCTTTCCTAAATACCCATACTGAATTATTTGCAAATTTGAAAAAAGAAGAATCTATGACTTTCCTGTAAGGTAATATACCTTCATATGTATCTGTGTATCTCTTACTTACCTGACTAGTTATGAGTTCCTAGAGGGCAGGGTTTAAAACCATTAATTCCATACACCACACTATGCTTTACGTGTTATAGGCAATCGGTTAAATATTTTGATGGCACACCTACCATTGGTAAAATGTTTAGTTTTATTTTTTCACGGTGGTGACAGATTTATGCTAATCCATCTGCACTTTCTAAGATGACTTCTTCTGGGGTTACACATCAGTGGAATGATTGGCTAGGACAAAGTGTACAGAATGTGGTTGTGGAATGCTGTAAAGTCAACTGGCACATGAGACCTATTGCTGCACTAGTGGCCATGTTCCAACTAACCAACCAACCAAGCAGCCCAGATACCATCCAACTCCACATAGGAGACCAACATTATTATTTTTGGAGAAGAGTTTATTTTTAGAAATATCATATTTTAGCTTTGAAATTATGTGCCAAGTAGAGCCAAAAGGTGGTACAACCAAATATAAAACTAGTAAAAAGATATTCATACCCTGCTCATACACATATAAATTTCCTTTTTGGCCAAGGATGTCTTTTAAAGCTCAGTCCACACTAAGATGTCTAAAAGATGTAACGAGAATCCCATTCTCTCTTCTTCTACACTGTTCTCTGTTATCCAAATAATTCCCATTGCAATTGTCAACACAGCCCCCTGATTAGAGTCAACCTCACACAGATGTGAGTCTTGATAGCTGTATGGAGCCAGTGCTAAGTCAGCATAATTCACTGTCTCTTACTACAAGAAGATTCTAGTTCAATTCTCATCCTTAGCCATCTGTAGAGTCTTGAGCTACATTTTTTTGGCATGTGTCTTCTTACGCAGGCCAAAACTTCTTAACACATGAGGGCTAAGCTGGATTTTTCCACACCTGTTTCTGTTTTTAAACAATGAGAAAATTTGAGATCTTTTGCCTGAACATATTTTCAAAATAAGATATTTCTTTCTGAAAATTAAGTATATGAGAAAATTATTTTATATATTTAGAAGGTGAGTCTTAATTGCATACTCCAAAGCAACTTACAAATATTTCCTATATTAAGGAAACAATTCATATTCAGTGGTATATATAAACTTCAAATGTATGAGTTCTTATAAAAATATGGCCAGTCCATATTTTTAAAAAACATTTTAAGGTAGAGTTTGAGTGCCAATTATAAAATATGTTATATTTCAAAATAAGAAATACTGTTGGAGAGTAAAACTCTCATATGTGATGGAAGTATGTTAGCATTCATTAAAATAAGATTTCTATGAATGAACGCTATATGAGTTTCATGGAATGGTGTCCTTTTTCTGGACAATTGGGCCAGTGTATGAAGAGGATTCCATTTGGTGGGACCCCACTATTGGGTCATTTGAAATCAAATAATTTATTAAGTCAAGACATTAGCTCAGTTAACACCAGGTTAGAACGAAAATCCAACTCGACTGGGGGCTCCATAGCAGTGATAACCAAGGACTAACTTTTCTCAGCGACTGAGAAGAGAAGGCATTAAATACATTTAACAAACAAGAAACTCCTTATGAAGACAGGAGCAAAGGTGCCCCCTAGGGAAAATGAACCAAATGACTGAAAGTTATCACAAAGTCCTTCCTATCCAATTTCATTCTTAAACACATAAGAAGCTGGGGCTCAATGAGGTTAAATATTTTAACCAATATTAAATGCAGCAACAGAGCCAATATCAAAACCTAGGTCCAATGGTTCCCAAAACAGTGTTCTTCCCAATCTGTAATGCCTCCCTTAACTGAGAAAAGGTTTAATGTCACTTCTCTAGAAGTGACTTGTAGGAGTCAGCCTATGGCTTGAACAAGAAGAAGGCTTCTATTCACATGCAGTATTGTAAGAACTTCAAGAAAACTCCACCTACTCAATACTGAGCAGAACAATACCACTCTAGCCTCAGCTCTATAAAGCATCAGATATGTGATCCCCCCATCCCCAGTCACTGGGCCCCTCTCAGAGCCAGAGGCCACAAATGTATACAGAAATTAGAGGCTAATTCTACTCCATTTCACTGTTATGAGTACCAAATGTGATAATGACAGCTCAAGAGTTTCATATACCGTGACATGCTATACAAAGTATGAAAAATCCTGTATCCTCAAATGAGAAGATACTCATTCCTTGATCTGTACTATAAAACTATCTGAATACAATTTAGGACTTTTTTAAAAAACAGAAATGCATTAAAAATATTTAAAGAACACTGGCTTGGTACAAAATATTAGGAAGGTACTCAAACTTTTCTGAGGTACCTTGCTTTTGAAATATAGAGAAAACATACTTGATGAATATTCAGTAGCCTTATACT
This sequence comes from Eidolon dupreanum, assembly GCA_028627145.1. Taxonomy (NCBI): domain Eukaryota; kingdom Metazoa; phylum Chordata; class Mammalia; order Chiroptera; family Pteropodidae; genus Eidolon; species Eidolon dupreanum. Next base: position 102,214,965 of record CM053502.1, read on the forward strand.
CCTAACTGTTTGGTAATATTATTTCTAGGCATAAAAGCAGTCCACTTTGTAAAAAAGAAACTATAAGAAAAACATCAGAATAACTTCATGAAAGTTGTTAATCATATTATATTTTGTTTTTAGTACATTTCCCAACACTTTTTAAAATCAAAAACTTTTCCTTAACTGTATAATAAAACCACCACATGTATTGTCATTGCTACAGATCCACAAGGCAACAGCTCATTCTTACATGGAAATAAAATGCATCCCTCATTCATGTCAATCACAGAGAAAACATCCAACATATAATACCCTGTAGTAACTATTACATGAGTACAATTTTTAAATAATTTCTATTTCCCTTGTGTGAAATGAGGGTTGTTACATAACTTCTTAAAATGCCTTTTAATTCTTTGAGTATTATGTCTCTTCTCTTAATGTTGAATATATTCTAAAATATTGAACACACCTGTTTGAGGTTTTTGAACTGGAATTTACGATATCATATTTATTTTTAAATTGTGGAATTGTATTATTTTCAGAAGTAAAACTAAAGGTATTTTCCTCCTTGTGCTATCTATCTCAGACATATTTTAACATTTCTACCTGTTCACTTAAAGTAGGAAGAAAATAATTAAACTGCTTTAAGTTTGTATGTAAGTATTCCAAGTGACTGGCTAAATCCATGATTAGGTTAGTACCAGGCTCATAAAACTGGCATTTTACTACTGAAAAAAATTTATTCTAGAGAAAAGAGGTTGCCCCCCACCTTATAATTTTGTATTGAAAGACCAACTTGGGCAGAGTAATGCAAAGCCAAAGTAGTACAAGCTGTTACAAAGTAAAATTATTTAAAAATTAAAAAAATATTGATTTGATTTATAAAAATTTAATTAGCAAAAATTACAATAAAACATCTATTGCTTTAATGAAGCATATCTTTCCTTTGTGATATTATCGGGATAAATTCCATTTTATTACACAGCTAAGATAGCATTTTGTCAAGCAGCTGACTTTTGTTGCAATAAAATTTTGATAATCTTTTCACCGAATGGTATTTTGTTCAATTTTTTGGAACATTTACTGAGTGTCTGATTACTGAATACCTGATATTTATTGAGTGCCTGACAAGCACTAAGGTATTATGAAGATGGATAATCCATTTTAATTAAAGTACTTAACTATGTAGAGAAAGTTTATTATAAACATATTCTGTTTCTCCAACAAAACTAAGAGCTTTTAGGGGAGTAATATGAAGATGTATTTTATATATTTTTTATTTTTAATAACAGTATTACTCCATGACACATAGTAGAAATCCAATTAACATTGCTTTACGGTTCATATATTTGTTCATTTATTCACTCAACGAACATTTATTGTCTGCCTGCCAAATGACATAATACTTGTACAACACATTGCATGACATCTGGCATACAGGGGGTGCTCAATAAATGTCATGTTAGATGGAGAGTAAATAGCTAGCCAGCCATGACTTGATTAGGCAATGAATGCACAATGGATATACAAAGAAATCTGATGCTACAGAAACACAGAAGATAGTCTGGAGGAAATCCAAGCAAATAACATATGTTAGCATAGGAACTAAGGGAACATGTTTGCAAAAAAAGTTAGAGTCAATGTCTTAGTGTCAAAATACAAAGCAAGTTTAATCTTACTGAACAATATCGTTCCTATCTATGCTTCCTTGATGTCAACCTTATCTAAAATTTCTGAGTTACTAAAGACTCAAGGAAAATTATCAGTTATATGATGTTTTATGTAAGAATGGTTTTGCATAACTACAAAAGATGGAACACCATTTGAACACTTATAGAATTGGAAGGAATACAAGCTGTTGTCCACACTCTGCTTGAACTTATCCAAGAACAGAAAACTTAATGCCTCTTAAAAAAAAACATCAATCTTTAGACAATTTTAATTGCTACTTCCTGATATTACCCCCAAAAATAGCTATTATTGAGATCCTATGTGAACCAGGCAATGGATTAAGCAATTACATACCTTATTTCATTTAGTCCTGCAAGCTCTCAAAGTAAGATCTATACTATCAGTTCTGTTTTACAATACTCAGTGAGGCTCAGAGAGATATTAAAGAAGTTGGTCACACAAAGGCAGAGCCAAGAACTTTAGCTAAGTCCCTTTGAGGTCCTATGACCCCTGCTTTCTACTATATAATTCAATGCTGCTCTTGAAGCAAAACTCTTTCTTGCTGATATTCTGTAGTTCTTTATGCATTAAATGCAATATTGTGTATTTAGTCCAAGTTTTCTTAACTATTGACATTTGGGACCAGATAAGTTTTTATCATGGAGTCTGTCCTGTGCACTTTACAAAGTTTGTGGCACCCCTGACCTCTACCCACTAGATGCCAGTAGTACTCTCTTCCAGTTGTGACAATCAAAAATGTTCCTAGATGTAGACAGGGGACCAAATCAACCCCACTGAAAATTACTGATTTACGCAATAGAGGTTTGCCTCAGGATTGGCAATTAGGAGATTTTAATGAATGAAACTGTATTTGAACTTTGTGAGTCTTAGGTTTCATACTAGAAATCAACCACAATGTTCATAGCTTTTTGTCCAAAAAAGAATGCAATAAGGTAAAAAGCATTAGTTCTTTTAAAATATTAAAAAGACTTGAACTTGTTGGTTAGCCTTTCTGTTTCGAACTTGACATAAACTGTACTTTTTTATTATCAGTATGTCTAAGATTGTGCTTCTATTTCAGAACCAAATATTCTTGAAATAGTAGATCAGGTCATTACAAAAAATAATTTAAAAGCAAAGGAAGAAACCTACCACACTTGATTTCGTGGCTTGTATTTGCTTTTTATTCTTTGGCTATGAACAACAGATCCTTTCTAAATTGAAAATGTTTTCATTCTATTTTATTCTGCTTTTACAGATAACTAATGGTAATACATAATAATGTTGTCTATGAAGATTTTTTTCTTCTTCTCATTACCTCAGATGACAGTGTGGTTGGATTTGTCAAGGTTCTCAATCCATAGATCTGCAAAGCTCTAAGATCTCATGCCTATAATGAACTAAGTTTTTAGTACATCCAAAGGATATATAATAGAAAAAAGATACTGCTTCTCTAGGGAGTAAAGTTTAAGGCATGTAATCCACCTCTATGATAAAATGCAAACTTCCTATTAGAAGACAAATCATTCATTTAAATCACTTGAGTAGGAAAGTACTAAAAGAAAATTCATCTGGGTCTATTTAAGGTTCAGAAAAAAAATCACATACAAAAAGATTATTTGGCTTTCACCCTAGAGGATTTTCATGTGATTGTCAATCAGAAATATTTTTATTCAGTTTAAGCTATTATTCTTCAAAACAAAAGGGACTCCCCAGAAGGTGTTAGAGAATTTCAAGGTGGATCACATAGATCTGAACTCCTAGATTCCAAAAAATTAAGCCTACACAATGACTTTGGCAATGGTAGGTAAGTGGACTAATCCTTTGTCCATTACTTGTCCCATCCTTTACATTTTTGCTCTCATGCCAAAGAGATCTCATGTAAGTGGTTCATATATTTATTTTTCATTAAATGCTTCTCAGAAGGTACATATTGAGGTAAAAGGTATCCTTGGTCTATTCAGAAAAAGAAAAAAAAAAAGAAAAAAAAACTTTTGCAGTCCCTGGCTAAACTATGATTGGTCCTGTCACTCCTGGGATAAACAGTAGTTCTACCAATATTACTTTCCATAAAAACCAGTCTATGTATTAGTTGTGTTCATTTCAAGAAAGGCTGATAGTGACTGACAGTAATATCAGTAGAAGGGAGAACAGTAACATGTTTTCCTATATTCTTTGCTTCTTTAATTATTGTCTGGATTTTATCTTTCCCTTTCCACAGAAGAGTAAAGGTATCCTCCAGAAGATAATATAAAGAAAAAAGCCAGTACTTTCTTATTTCATATTTTTATTTCTGTTTCATTTGGAAGACATATTATTCTTCATTCTGTAACATGCCTTGTAGAAATATCAATTTACTTGCTTTTCCAATTAACTATATCATTAAATTTAAAAATAAAAAATATATGAAATTCTTCTAAGTACTAGGTTTATGTCATTTTCTATATATGCTGGCAAACAGTGCATTAAAATTTTCTGGAGCCATCAATAAATGATTTTTGATAATAAGTATAGTTATTAGATTGGTTTTACACAGGTGAAGGGATAATTCTAATTTCAAAAAACTATAAAAATTTAATATGTGTAAAACTATATTTGCATAATGCATTCATGGTAAACTACCTTTAAATCAAAAGTACTCAGGAATGCAATATTATTAGCTATTTCCAGAGTAACAAAACACACCATGGTTCTTCCTGACAATCGCCAAAAATGTTTCCACCTGATAAAAACTAAATGATAGGCAGTATATATTAAAATTCTGCATTTTCATTGATTTTTCAACTATAAGGTGTTGGCAGGCAATTCTGCATCATGTTTCTGTGCCTCTTGAATCAGCTTTGTCCCAAGGATGCTGGGAGATATCCCTAACAACCACAGGAGACAGTGTCTCACTCCTGAGATAAGGGCAGATTTTTTTTCCTGCCTAGTATAATAGAGATGATTTCTTCCTCCTGTACAAAGTTGGACAAGTTTGCTAGCATCCTTTTTATTAAAAAAGGATTTCTTAAGCTCAGAGTTCCTCAGCTGTGACATAACTCACTTTGTATGCAGCATCTACCTGGGTTGCTCCACATCAACCTCACAGGACTTGGGGGACAAGAGGAAACAACGAAAATAGGAATCTTCTACTGAGTGCTGTGTTGTAAGAAAGTCCTTTTTTCTCTGATCCAAGAGTCTCCTTTCTGCCAGCCTAAAAATGTGGCAGACTAACTTATTAGATTCCAAGTAGGGTAAAATCACAGACCCTTCACAGTTCTTGATATAAACATAGTAAATTCACAATAATTTCAGTAGATGTTAAAATGAAGAGGCCAAGTCACTATGTATAATGAACTCCATTACTTAATATGTAGATTTATAATATTCTCTGGCAATAGTATAAATTACAATCTATAGTTTGTGTCAGACATGATTAAAACAAAAATATTGATTATTTTAATATTTTTCATTCTGATATCTTCCTGCCTTATTTCAACGTGACTGCTACTTAATAAGTCTCAATCTCTTTGGAACATGATAAACATAAACCAAAAAATATATATATATATTTAATACCAAAAAAAAAAAGATGTCTATCTAAGAATCAGCATATTTGACTGAATCAAAACATAAAAACAATGACATTATGGGCTATTGTTTTTCTGACACTGCTCAATTTTACCAAGTCCCCTACTGGAAAAAACACATCAGTATGAGCCATTTGATGAACATAGAGACATATTAGATTTCATTTGGACAACTATGCTGAAATATTACAGCTGGACAATATCCTATTCTATGTAACTCTATTATTTAAATTTTTTAACAAAAAGTACTGTTTTAAATATCATAACTTGTGAACTAAATCACACCAACCATTTTTTCTAATTCACTTGAAACTGATGATAATGGAGAATAACTAGACTCTTGAATACGACACCATGAAATGTAAATTGCAACAAACAAGTATGTAAGTCAATAAACAGAAAAAAAAAGAAAAAATCCTAAACCTCCAGGAAAAAAAAATCAGAAAGTGATTTCCCTTTTCTCAAAATTCTGAAAATGATCACTCTAACCACTAATTTAGTTTAAACACCACTGACTCCTTCAAAGCCACAAGTTAAATTTTCCTCCCACAAAACCCTTAAAGTATTCCATTTTCCTTTAACATTTACAAGTTATCATAAGGTTCCTTTTAAAGCAAACAACTTCCTCTATACTAAATGGCCATTTCATTAAACCATTTTGAGACCCTGAGCTACCAACAAACTAACGACTAGATGAACTAATCATTATTGATTCAGAACACCTGCTGCTGAGTTAGGCACTGACTCAATATTTCTGAAACACTTCACAGAATTTCACTTTTATTGGTAGCTCCTGCCTCATCAGTAAGGGCATCTGAAAGCTTTAAGTAGCTAAGTTCTCTGCTTAAGTACGAAGGGAGCCTACAGTACTTGGTAGAAGGATGGCAACCAAAACCTACTCTGACAGCAGAGACCTGGCATTTGGCTACCTAAAGGTTGCCACTTAGGTGAATTTTCAGCTTGTTCCTGGCCAGAGAAGTTGCTGTTTTCAGGTGTTCAATGAAAGGAAAATAATCAACATCATAAAAGAATCTGGAGGGTTTGGGCACAAAAATCTCATTTAAAAGAAAAGGACTTCAAAAATGGCAAAGACGAGTCACTAATATGAACCCAGGCAAAATTTTGAAATTTTTAAATATATTCATGACCTTTAATTTTTAAATGTATTAATCATTTAACAGAGCATCTTATCTTTTTTAAGCTGTGGATATTTATAGAAGTTATAATCAGTATTATGTCTGCTATTTTGTGATCTCCTTGTTTTGCTTTATTTCAAATACTCTTTTAAAGAATCAACAAATACAAAAGAATTGTTCAAAGAATCCGTATGTTTCGAAATTTACTTTTTAAATCCAACATCAGAAATGTTACCAATGGTTAATTCATTCACCAGTAGAAAAATACTGAAACTATCAAGCATAGCTGAATTCACAGCTTTTATAGTCAAGTGTATACCAAGATAAGCCACCTTGATTTCCTCCCCTACAATGGTAGGAATATTGTATTATTCCTTTCTAGAAACTAGAGAAAGGTAATTTTTCACCACATGTTCCTCTATCATTTAATTTACATGGATTCATCTAAATAATTCCACTTTTCAAGACATTAAGTATTTGCACCTCTTCTTCCTCTAAGGAAAAGATAACTACCATGAAATATTTTAACTGCTTTCTGAATTAAATTAATGTAAAATTAACCAGTTCCTCAATTATATTAATGTGATCAGGCTTTTCAGGACAGAATTCACTGAAGATATTGAGACTATAAGCAACAAACAAAATTTCAAATCTCCAGTCTAACTAGCAGGTTAGCTTTGGGTCACATTATATTGAGAAAACTTCATTTTGCTAACTTGAATTGTATTTGTGATGGTGTTATTTGGTTTGCTTTCCTTTTATGAGTCAATGTACTGCTTGGTATCTTTAGTACTGCAGTTTATATAAAAATCTGCTATTCCTCACTTCTATGAAAAACAGAACTAAGTGACAAAACCAAATTAGGCAGAATTTAAGTTAATATGAAAATGAAACTTGAGACTATCACACATGAAAATGGATCAGTAAGTAAAGTTGGGAAATACTTTCTGTGGGAATTTTTTTTTTTGAATGGCAAGATTCTTATCTCTATGAGATGGCTTCTGCAGGAGTCCACAAACAGTTAAAAGGGCTTTGACTTACCAAGTACTTCTTCAAGCCTATAATGGTGACTTACAGGGTCTTCAAAGGAACTAAGAGAGCAACTCTCTCAATAACTAGAAGCAGAATGAAGTTCCAGATTACCAAAACTGTGCAATGCTAGTTTTGTGACCTTGACTCAGAGTTACTGGGATGTACCAGGAAACCACAATTCTTGGCAGATGCACATTTTGTGTATAAACGTTTACCAGATGTGAAGTTCATATGATCTATGCAGTGCAATAGAAACAAAAATAAATGTGCTGTGTAATCTGACATGCCAGTTCATTCTGTGAATGAACCAGCAGGTAATAGGCTTGGTCTCATGTTTAGGTGGAGCTTATGGGGTATGAATCTGGAGCAAAGAAAACTTCTTAAGCCCTACCTCTGCCCTCAATTAAAACCAATCCCATATGCTTGTTAAGCCTGAAATTACACCAAGAAAGATTTCTTTCTTTAGATAAAGAATTCTATCCCTGTTAAAATTGAAATGCCCTTGGGAGACATAAATGGTTATCAGTTATTTATACAACAGTGTAAATGAATTTCAAATCCTGTATTAACAGCTGGTTTTCATAAGAAGAATACATGAAGCTTGGGTGTTTGGATTGTAAAAGAGTGGAAAAAATCTTCAAGAGATAAGTTAACACATGAATAACTACCACTATTATTTATCTAATCATTCAACAATATTTATGACCACCTATTATTTTTCAATGTGCTAAACATTGGGGATACGAGATGAAAAAGCACAGTTAATAGCCTCGAGAAATGTAGGGTTCAGTGGAAAACCACCAAATATGAAGTTACCATAGAAGAGTGTTGATGTTAATGGAGATGTGTTCAAAGCACAAGAGGATTCAGATAAATGAATACCAAAATCTACCTGGCAGAGAGGAGATGGGAAAGTTTTCCAAGCATAGGTAAAGTTTAACCTGTGACTTGAAGGAAAACCAGGGATTTGTAGGTAACCTGAGGATAGGATGATAGTGCCTAATTATGCCTGGAAACATTAAAGAGTGAAATGTTCTCAATGAAACAGCATTTCTGAAGTAATAATGTCTAGAGTGAAGCATCTGGGGGGAGTAGGGGGTAGTGTCTTAGCTTGGGCTACTCTAACAATATACTATAGACTAAGTGGCTTAAACAATGTGAACATTTATTTCCTCACAGTTCTGGAGGCTGGAAGTCCAAGATCAAAGTGCCAACATGGTATGTTCTAGTGAGACCTCTCTATAGGCCGGCCACCATCTTGCTGGCTGTGTCCTCACTAGGCCTCACATGTGTGTGCACAGAAGCATGAGCTGGGGGCCGAGGTGAGAACTCCCTGGTGTCTCATAAGAACGCAAACCCTATCACCCTATGTTATCAGAGCCCCATTCTCCTTATGACCTTATTTAACTTGCATTATCTCCTTATAGGCCTTACTCCAAATACAAGTTAGGGCTTTAACAATATGCATCTGGAGGAGACACAATTCAGTCCACAGCAGGCAGTGAGGGAAATAAATGACAATGACAGGGAGAGTATTCAGGAAGCAAATCATGAAGGGCCTTTTAAATCAAGTGAGGAGGAATGAACTTTGTCTTTAAAGCTCCTTCTAGGACTGCTCATAGGAATTTTAAGCAAGGAGTGACATTCTGGTTCATATTTTAGAAAGCTCACTATAGCAGCAAAAGGGAGAACCATGTACAAGAAAACAGAAAAGTCACTAAGAGGCAGTGAGGGCCTGAGATAGGACAGAGGGAGTGGGAATAGAGTTGAGAGATCCAGGAGTTAAAACAAGCCAAGTTTGATTGATTATATTTATGTGGAGGGAAAAACTGAGAATGACCCCAGGCTCTGGCTTAAGCACCTAGTAGGTGGCAATGTCCTTTCCTAATAGCAAGAACTCAGAAGGAAAACCAAATTTTTTTGCTGGGGGATGGAGGAGAGAAAATAAAAATTGTTTCAGTTTTTAGAAAATTGAATATAAGCCTAAATGAAGTATAAGGACATATGGAACTGTTTACTCAGAAGAATATATGGACCCACTCTGTGCCAGAAATGGGCTAATGGGAAGATAGATGCAACAGATGCTGAGCAGAGAGAGCACAGTGGATGTGGATGCTACTTTGGCTTATTTTTTGCTATTAAGTGCCAAGGGCTGAGATTTTAGATCATTGAAAGTCCTTGTATTAAACAAAACTTAAATGTCTAACAATACAAGAATAACTAGATAATACTGGTTCATCTATATGATGGAGCACCAAAGAGGCATGGAATTCATGTGTTCCAAGAATATTTAATAACATTAAAAATAGTGAAAAAAAAAAGTAAAACACAAAACTATATAGTAAACTGAGTAAAAATATTTTTTTCATAGACATGTCAAAAATTACCTCCAAATAGTATTAAGAATACACAATTTTTTCATTTTACTTTCCCATGTTTTCCAAATCTTCCTACAAAAAAAACACATACAGTTTTACAGTCAAAAATAATAAACTTATTTTAAAACTTTTATATGTTTTTAGGCAAACAATATTTCAAAAGATGGTTCTCTCCCACCATCAGCTGAGCACATAATTGACTTACCCTCCACCAGTCAAGAGAAATTAAGCTATACTGAGTAGCAAATACTCCAAAAAATTATAGTGCTTTATAAGAACAAAGTTTTATTTTTTACTTATACTATATGTCCACTATGGGCTGGCTAAGAGCTCTGCTCCATATGCCTCTATTTGGGACCCATTCTGAGGAGCATGGCCACTTACCATGCAGAGGTAAGGAGCTCTGGAGGGTCTCAAACTGGAAACTAAATGCTCCAGTCCAGAAACATATGTGAATTTCCACTGAACTCACTGGCCAGAATCAACGTGGTTCAGGAGATGTAAACCCATTATGTACCTGAAATGCATTTGGCAAACAAAGCTAATAACAATCACAAATGACTACAAATTCATCACCCCCCAAAAAAACGAATTATGGAGGGATTTTTACGGCATTACTATTCAAACAGCAAAAAATGGCCCATCATGATTATAAAATCAGTTTGGTGGATCATGACAAGTGTTTTTGTTTTTGTTTTTTTTTCCCAATAACAAGTACTTTTTAAAAGAATGAAATGGAAGGAAAAATGGCAGAGCATAACACAGGAAAGGTAGATATTTATCATGAAACAATATCATGATATACGTCTATCAAATAAATACAGATGTGTCACAATGTGAAATATCTTCCTGTGGTTCCTGTAAAAAAAAAAAAATTAAAAGCCATTGTTCTATGAGAGCCTCAACTAAGCCAGATACATAGAAACATAATTCCTATACTAGCTCTTCTAATCCAATATTCTATGACTGTACTATGAAAGATTGGAGAAAATATGGTCTTCCTCCGTGATATCAATGTCAAAAAAATTAGTCCAATTTTAGTCTTTTTAAAAATACTCTCAATAATAAATTAATTGATAAAGAAATATCATGAAGTGACTTATATTTCAGCACCTTCCAAGTTTTGAGTTCACTTTTTATTTCTCCTAAAATAAAAAAATTTAAGTTTCAAAAGCTTTTTCCTAATTCAAGTTTCAAAAGATTTTCCCTAATTCTACAGAGTCTCATTTAATTGGTTTGTTAGGAAAATATACAATTCTTATATTAATTTAAATAGCATCCTTGGCCAAGATAAATATTAGTAATTTTTTTTACTTTATATTGCTGTTAACTTATAAAACAGTCATGGATGATTATCTTGCTTACTTATGCTTTGATGTTTAAAGGAAGAATGCATATTTCAAAACTGCAAAATACCTATTGTATCTAACTCTGATACAGAATAAATAGTCTCAGTTTCTAATTTTCTCATTCTTATCTTCAACCATGAAAATACAAACTTGAAATATGCACATTCTATGTTTGTTTATGGAAAAAGTACAATATTTGTCAATTTAGTTCCAAATTTCCAAAATGAATGCATCCTAACTCTTACTTTCTGTCATCCATGTAAACTGTTTATAAGTGCATACTTAACTGTTTATAAGTGCATAAGAGTTTAGACCAATTTTAATGTGTTCTACCCTTCCCCCAAATATACTGCCATATTTTTTCCTGCCTACCCTTCATAGCACTGCACATTCAAAAACCAGCCTTTTGTATTTACAGGGAAAATGCTTGCTAAACATCCAAGAAAAACAAAATGTTTCATGTGGTACAATCTTTTTACTTCCCAGATGGCTCCACTGCCATATACTAGGTATGCCAGAGAGGTTTCCTGAGGAAAAGAAGAGTCAGTGTGAACTAAAACAATCTACTGTCCTGACATTCAAGAGAACCAAATAAAACATGATTGTGTTTAAAAGAATGGAAAATGAAAAGACAAATCTCAAAAATAAACGAGCGTGCAAGTTTTTACCATCCTAAAGGAAGCTCTGGTATGGAAAAATGAACATCCTGCATTTGTTAATTAAGGAAGCATTATATTCAGTGCAGCAACAGTAACTTGTTTAAAAGTAATGAATCACAATATTTAGATCCTTCCTGGCCTTATTCACCTAGGTGTGGGGCAAAGAGGATTGTACCAGCAGCTGGACTATCTCTGTTCCAGACCCAGCAAGGCTACTAGGACACTGTAGGAATCTGGGCAAAAAGACAAGCCTGGCTGGACTTCAGCATCTCCTCTATAAAACCAAGGGGTGAGGAGATGAGTGAGTTGGAGGAGCTCTTCCATTTCAAATTAGCTAAAGTTTTAGTCTCTTAAATAATTTACCTAATTATTCCATTAAATACAAAGCGAATAATTAGCAACTTAAGCCCCCAAAATGGTCATTTCCTTCCATTATTCCAAATTGGATCTACTAGATCTAATATATTATCAATTTTCTATAAATTAATATTTTATAACCAAAATGATTGTACTTATAACATTTCTATTACATTCAAAGAGCTCCAAAGACATGCACAATACCGTTCTGTTCTCTTTTCAATAGTTTTTTTTTTTTTTTGCTAAGCTATCAGACAAAAAAATAATTTCTTGAAAATGCTCCTCCTTTTAAACAAATGACAAGCACGACACAAATCCAAATGAATGCTTGCAGTATGGTTTTAAATCCTAAAATGTGGGATTTTTAAAACTCTTTACATTGTTCTTTCACACACACACACACACACACACACACGCGCGCGAGAGAGAGAGAGAGAGAGAGAGAGAAAGAGAGAGAGAGAGAGAGAGAGAGAAAGAGAGAGAGAGTGTATGTGTGTGTGTGTGTGAGTGTGAGAGTCAGTCAGAAAATCAATACCATAGTCAAATTTTGATTACCTGTCAGCTGAGATGGCAAGAGCAAACAAGCTCAAATATTCTGAAATGGCAGAGAGTGTGAGGGGGAGGGAGGTGTATAATTGGGCACTGGAATGTGTTTCATTCTTACATTTAAATAAAACTATGCCTGGCATTCTGAAGATTGATAATGCTGTACTTCAAACTGAGTAAATAATGAAACTTTACTAGGAAAAACCAACCCAAGAGAATTAGAACGCATTTTAGTTTGCAAATATTTTAGTTCACACCTTGGTAAATGAAAACAGTGTTCAATGTTTTGAAATATTTTTAAATCCTGTGAGACTAGTGTGATAAAGACACTGAATTATAGAAAGTGACATTGTTATTAAATATTTGCAGGAATTCTTGCAGAAAAGATCTCTAAAACGAATTAATATACACAAACTCAAGATAGTACTGTTAGTATTATCAGATACATCTACAATATAAGAAACTCATGAGGTGAAAAACTCTCATGCCTCATTGCTCACTCCAAAGTTGGTTACACTCTCCTAAACTGATTTTCAAATTTGATGGTCTAAAGCAGAAACAGCTGCACTGGATTTTGTTCGTGCTAGAAAGCTGACATTTCTCTAGGAAGTGTCAAGAGAGTCTCAGAATTACAGTCCGCCAAACTTTATTCAAAAGCAGATGCTCTTATTTTTCTACATCATCCAAATGCTGTTCAGAAGAAATTGCAAACAAGATCCCTAAAGTCATATCACCTAACAGCCTAAAGGAGCAGCTATGACTGTCTACATAATACTTGGTCTAAAAATGTTCACTTCATAGCAGACGGAATAAAGCAGGCACCAAAATGACTATCGTTCCTTTCTACAATTTCAGGTGCTTTAGAATATTGTCAGATTAACACTGAATGTAATTCCTTCACAATTCCATGGCTTACATTGCTAGGAAGGTCAGAGGAACAATATTACTCCAAGATGAAAGAAAAAAGATTCTCAGAAGAGGAGGAGGAAAAGTATCCTGACAGAAGTAGGTGCCTCTCAGGTTGAGCAGGAGCAGTTTGTGTGAATGAAAAAGAACAGCTGCCTCTTGGGCCTTATGCAACTCTTTCCTATTTGTATCCATGCGAAGACATGAGTTTGGGCTCTTAGACTGGATTGACAATGCAGAGCTCAGATAGGTTCCCCACTAGCAAAACCCAAGAGGAATGGAAAGCATCTATGTCCAGAAGACAAAATACTAACTAGTACATTGCCCAACTTTACATTAGGAGCAAGCTGTATAAACAGAATCTTAGGAGAAAGTTGTAGTAAACAGAAAAAAAAGTCCATATAGTAGTAGACATGAAATTGCAAACACAAGGAATTGAACAAATATTCAGTAAAAACAAGCATCACAGAGAAATACCACAAATCAGCAAATATAGTAACTACCCCCATAGAAATAGAGTTAATAACAGTAAAAAGACAACTAACTTAAATTTAATTAATATATTCAGAGATATATATGAGAATAGTTGAACAGGGAAGCAGCTAGATAGAAAATCAAGTTGAAGAATTCCACCAGATTACAATACAAAGGGCACAGATTTTACAAAATATTTTTTTAAATGTTCAGAAGGAAAATTAATAAAAAGAGACATGAAAAAATAATTAAAAGCTTTCAGAGCTAAATAAAAATTTGAATCTTCAGATTGAATGGGTCTCACTAGTACCAAATTGCTTAAATGCGGGGGGGAGGGAGACCTCTTTTAGACACGTGTTGGTGAAAATGCATAATTCAAAGGGTAAAGCAAAAAAAAAAAAAAAAATCCTAAGAGTTTCTGCGGGGATAAGGAGGAAGTGGGGATATGGAGAATTCTTAAAAAGAAATACAATTCAGATTGCATAGAGATTATCACAGAAGTGAACCTAAAAAACAATGGATCAAAATCTTCAAAGTTCTGCAGGAAAGAATGAACCTAACCAAAGAAACATTCATTTATGAACATTTTGATCATTTGAACATTAAAGAACTCAAATGTTTACTATCTACTCTCCCCAAAAAAATGACTAGAAAAGAAAACTAAGCTATTTGTGGGATAGAAAACTTTTTTTTTTACATGAACAAAATTTGCCACCCTCTTCTATTTCTCCAAAATAAACTTCTATCTAAAAGTATTATTGGAAAAAAGTTAATAACATTTTAGAAATAAAATACAAGCCCTCAAATTGAGAGCTGGGTGGGGAGTTGGGAATGGAAGACAGTGAAAGTGATGCAAATCATGTAAATAGAATAAGTAAATTATTTCAGAGGTGGATGGATGGATATCAACTAGTTATTAGGAAAATATAAACTTTGATACATAGAAATATGATGGTAACCATTATTATGTAAGTAGAAATGAAATTTATAGAGATAACTAGTAGAAAATGAAGTAAACTTAATTCTAAAAACAGAAACCCTAACAGTAATAATTATAATGAAAAACAAGAAACCATGATAAAAATAGAAAATCAAATGCAGAAGAAAAAGTGTCCAAATATATTTACAATCATAATAAAGTTTAATAGGTACAACTTGCTATCTAGAATTCAGAATTTTCACATTGTGTTTTTTTTTTAAGTCCACCTATATGCTGCTTAGAACAAGAAACCCACCTAAAACACTTGTTAAGTGCCAAGAATAAATAACACCAAACTGACCTGTACTCTTCAACGGGAGTACTAGGCTGACATTAGCATACCGTGTTCATGCTATACATCAAAAATGAAAACAGATGAGTGTAAGCTTAATATAAAACTAAATGGCTCTGCAATAGAGAGTAACACTTGATGCCAACCTGGTAGGATGCTTCTGGTGATATGTTTTAGAATTTTGCCATTTGTCCTGTCCAGTTAGTTAGCTATATGTAATTATGGTGAAGGCAGCAATATCTGCAAATCAAATTTCCAGACAAAGCAAAGAAAGATTTCTAACTGATTTCTAACTGATTGAAAAAGACTTTGGAGTGAAAAAGATTTCACCTGGATAAGTAATGGACCAACTGCATCAAGACAAAATTCAAAAGAAACACAAGAATATCTTGAAATCTAAAATCTGAATTGTAGAAAACTCAGTAGGAATCAACTGACTTAGCAGGAGGTATGAGTAGACTGAGAGATTTTAGCTAATGGTAAACTAAAATCATTAGTGTTAATTGGTTGCCAACAATTAGTTTGCTCTTGGTCTACAAGGGAGAAAAAGAACAGAACTATATACTCTTTCTATTTAGCAAACAATGGTCAGAATCAAAACTCACTGTGTCCAGGGAAAGCTGACCAGACTGGAGATGTAACTCCAAATTATTGCAAAAGAAAATAAGTTTTAGAATATAATGTTTCACTTGTCTTCAAATACTGGCAAAACTGCCACGTGAAAGAAATTAACTTATCCCTGTCACTCCCAGAGTCCAGAATAAAGACCAATGCCTGGAAATTCCAGGGAGGAAGTTTTCAGTTTAAGGAAAATGTTTTTAATAAATGGGGATGACCCTAAGACTGAAAGTGTCCCATCACTGGAGGTGTCTAGCATTGGACAGTTTGTGCATTATGTGTGCTAGAGAGAGAGGCATCAAGTATTGTTGGTATAAACAATATTTGTATTGTAAACAACAATTATTTATGAGATAATTTCCAGCCCTATAATTTTTGCTGACTAGAGTATGTGTCTAAACTGAACCATGTGTCCAAACTGAGCCATGCTTCAAGAAGCAGGTTTGAGGCCACATCCTCCATGAAGCAAATCATGACAAAAACATACCAAATCTTCCACAGTACCTACCTCCAGTATTAGATCATTTAGAGCTCAATTACAGAGTTTATTTTGCTTCGTGAAAATTATATTAGAAATAGCCCATCTCCCAAATGTATCATAAGCCAATCTCAATCTGTATCACAGCCAATCTCAAACTACTAGGCACCCTGGTAGCCACTGAAATTAAACATGGTGGCTTATCATTTCTCTTGTTTTTTTTGTGTGTGTGTTTTCATTGAATATAGTACTTATTCAATGTTTTTACAATTACCAATATCCCTTTGTTGTGAACGTGATGTAACACATAGTAATGGCTTCCTTAGAAGTTCCTGTACCTCCCTACCCCCCCTGATATATCAAAATTTCTGTATTTTTCTATTTAAAACTTCCAAACTCCCTAACAAGAATGGTTGCAGAAACTGAAACCATTCTTATAACTTCTGCAGATAATAAAATATGCCTTCTTCCTTTCCCCTTTTACCTTAAAACATATCAATAGACAGCCCTGAGAAAACAAATTCCAGGAGAAGAAAGACCTTTGAAGGAGAAGAAGAACATTTGAAGAACTAAGTCCAAATGTGAAACTGTCTGGAGTCTAGGATAGTAAATTGTAGCAAAGTCTTGCACTCTAAAGAAGCGAGGCTACATCTCCTCTTCCCTGCAGTGACGAAGAGTCACAGCTCTGTGTAAGTGGATTCCTTGAAGACAGTCTTGGGTTACACAGATTGCCCTTGCATAAGGATTGGCAATACTGAAAGAATGAAAGAAAGGAAAAGGGAAAAATTTCTTCTGCAACTAACTTTATAACTGCTTATCTTTGGGAATAAAATGGAAGAGGGGATAAAGTGGAATGCAAACACACATTTATTTTTAAATTTAAATCATTGGTATTCAAATCAAGTTTGAAAATGTGAAATTATAATTGCTTCTCTAAACTTATGTAGGCTGCTTTAGGGCCAAAGCTCAAAAACAGGGCAGGTTACTAGAAGGGAAATTTGGAATTCAACTTAGCAGCCACATCCAAGATGATGAAGAAACGTTTAAAATGCGCAAACTCACTGCATTACTTCAGCTTAGCACTTAATAATGTAATAGGTCTGGCCAAAAAATGTCCAATCTGAAATTACACTATCCATCTAAAAATTAAGAATATTTAGAGCAACAGTTAAGAAAACACAGATGCACAAATGGCTTTAACTATCCTCTATCAGTAACTATCCAGACATTCATTTAATTAAATGAATGAGCCAGAGATCAAAATTATTGACACTTTTTTCCAGGGTTCTCACATGTGTAGACTAAAAATAATTGATTCTCATTTTCCCAAAGCCTCCATAACTTCCTTCTGTCAATCCTTGGTTAATTCAATTGATTTCATCACGGTTTTTTGTTTAGTTTAGTTTTTGGCTTAATAGATGACATGCGTAGTCTAAATACTTTATAGAAACTTACAGATGCGCATTATATATACAGAACTCATCACAGTTTTGAGGAGAACATAGATCCAACTACAGCTTCTAATAAAACTTCAGACTAGTGGGTGTGGGGCAATTGACATGAACAAACACAATGACTTAGGGTAGATGTTCTACCCTAAGCAGCAATGGAAGAGTTAGGAATTTTGTGGTATGACAACTAACCCTGACATCCAGAGCATCCATGGGGGAACTTGCTAAGGGATCTAGTCCTTGAGGACAGGGATCACATCTATTTATTGCTACATCCCTAGGAAATTGTTTAACCTATAGAAAGATCTGAAAAATATTTGCTGAATGGATAAATTAATACATATGCTATATAGATACACCAAGGTCCAGGCTGCAGCAGCACAAAGGCACCTGGGAAATGAATACTGAAACCCAAGGCTGTATCTGCTCTGAAAAAAAGTTATCTTCTAATTTTCACAGACAAGACATGAGCTATCTATAGCCCTGATCAGAGAGATCTCTGCCATTGCTAAATCCAGGAGTTCATGACAAGCCACCTGCAGCTGCAAGCAAGACTTGAGGATACCCCCGAACCCACCCAACAACCACAGTGAACTGGAACTGTGCCATATGGGAAAGGATGACATCCTCTCTCTCAGACTCTAGAATTGAAATTTATAGTCACAAGGAGTTGCTCTCAAAAGCCTCTCTTACTGCTGCTAGAGCCTTGCCAGCTTCAGGAGACAACCGTCCCCTGCATCAGCACTTTGTTTTCCCCCAGGACAGTGTGGATAATGGCAAAAATCTGAATGTGCTTCATCTCTATGACCAAGGTTACATGGAGGATATTCTCATCCAAAAAAGTAAAATGCTTTTCAAAAGATAGCCAAATCGCAACAGCAAAAAGCTCAGAAATAGAAAGTTATATTTATGATAATAAATTTTGAGCTAATTCGAGTACTTTTTATCTGCCAGGCACTATGCTACAGTGCTCATTTGCATTATCCCAATGAACCTTCCTGACTACACTATGAAGTAGGTCCTACGATCTCAAAGTAAGCTTTAAAAAGTTAAATAGCATGCACAAGGTCACGCAGGTGCTAAGTGTCAGGGTCATGACTACACAACACCCATGATTTTAGCTATTATCATATGTGAACTCAACATATTAAAGTACATATTATTCTTTTGGCATTCACAAGGAGTAATGAACTGATCTTTCTACTTAAAAAAAAAAAGTCATTTTGTCATTCTAGCCAGATTTTACTATCCGTACTTAGTGTGTCTGATATTTAAAAGTACATCCGGCATAATATGTACTTTGGGAATTACAGGAAAATAAATTAATCACACTTAACATAATTATCTCATTTGTATGGGAATTCAAAATTATAATTTCAAATGTTCCTATCTACAAAGCATGTAGTTATGCATTCATTTTTCATTATAAAAGCAATACTTGTATATTAAAAAAATAAAGAAAAGCAGGAAAGAAAATGTCTATCATTCTACCACTCAAACACAACTGTTAACGTTTTGAGAAACATGTAATTTAGAACTCAAAAATATAATTTGATTACTCATATAAACATGATTTCCCTCACAAAACCCATAATTCAAAATCAGAAAAAAAATTTTTTTTCAACTGTTGAAAAGACTAATGAACATTATTTATAAAATTCCCACATGGAGGCCAAGGAAAAAAATTGGTTAGACATTATAAAAAGGGATTTTAAATCTTTTTGAATTAAAAAGTTCTGTTATTTCATTATTCCTCATTCACAGTAATATCTATCTTCAGTGAACATTCAAGAAGCATATTAATAGGAATTTTAGAAGTGCATTTTACATTCCTCAGCAGACTCATTTCACAAAGGATGCTATTCCACAATGACTTAAACTCTACATACAGATGCCAAAGCTGCATTTCTTTACATGTTTCATGATGGCTTCAAATGGTGCTTTTAACCAAGAAAAAGAAAAATATGCAAACAGCAAAATGAAAAAAGACTTTACAATCACACCTGCCCAGCTCTAGCTTACTGCAGGATTTTTTAAGCTACCAACTTTTCAGTAAGTTGGTGGCAGGCTGGGATGGGAAATCAGGTTTCCCATTTCCTGGTTCAGATGGCAAGTGGAGACACATGGAACCTAAAATCTCACCAACTCTCTTCATCCCTGCTCCCTTCTCATTCCAAAGGAACCTAAGTAGAAATTACTGATTCCAGTCTAGTTAAGACTGTTACTAGTACCCTCACTCCCCAGTTTTTATTTCTCTCTCACTTCAAACCTTAGTTCAGGGGTGCCAGGTAACAAGTGATTTGATCAGGAAGGGAAAAGTAAAGGCACTGTAAAATGATGAAAAGACAGAACACAGACGGGGAATGGTGAGTTTCTGCAGGGAAGTAGTGGAGTTGCCTAAATTCTCAGGACCTTGGAAGTTTACCATCTCCACAGTTATCCTCTCTGGGATAATGACTCTACTTCTTGCCAAGATATACCTTCAAATCACATTCATACCCTTCTACAGATTGCTAAATGGTATTATGTCAAATTTAAATCAGAATTATATTTTCCTTAACTTTTTTTTTTTTTACTTAAAGATATTTATAAAATGTTATTTTTATATAGTAAACTGAAGGGAGTTTTCCATATAAAAAAGGAAAACTGCCAATTGGCTATTAATAGACTTACTAAACTGAATTCGCAACTTTTCTGAATCTTCTAGGAGATAGCCAAGCATTTGGTACTCACGTAATCACTGATGAATGGCTGAACACTTACAAAGAATGTTCCTTCTTGTTTTATCTTTAATACTTTATCTAATTCTGGGTACTACTGGAAAACACAAACCTAGACACACCCTACGAGGTGTGTCATACTCTCTTCCTAATAAAGTAGCAAAATTCATGTACAACGTGAATTTTTGAAAGTGTATATATATACATATATATATATGTATATATATACACAGATATATATTTCAATAAGTTGTCTTAATCTTTGAATTACCTGTGGATTTGAAAGTTACTATAAAAATATAATACATATGTTCTGAGAGTTTGTTTCTATTTACCCATTACATAATAAAAAAAATTTATAACTAAATTTCCAAAGAATATTTTTAGAAGAACAAACTTTCTACAAAGTTCAAACTGCCCTAGAATGTCCTTTTAGTTTAAAAAGAAAATTTTCTTGATGCTTAATCTTTTCTTCTTGACACCAATAACTGTAAAAACAAATAGTTAAGAGGTAACATAACACTGCAATCATGGCTAAATTGACCTGGATCAAAACAAGACAAGTAAAACAAAACTAAACAATGAATCAAACACAAGCAACTGGCAGGATTCCCAGAAGGTCACCACCAAACTTGGACTTGAGCAAATTGTCAATGTTTCCTGAAATTTTCAAAGATATCTTCTGAGTTTTTCATTAGTAAAAGCCAAAATGTCAAAGAAACAATAAGGAGAAAAAAGAACTAAATTAAATCCTTAGAAAAGATAAACCTAGTAGAAAAGATTATCCTTTTCACAACTGATTCCTATGGATTAATTTTCTTGGCATTTCAGATTTATTGTTTTCAGTGGTTTTTCATTAAGGAAATTGTTTGAATAGATAATCCTGAAATCAAACTGGGTTAAGTGGGACAGAAAGACCTATAGTATTCCAAAAACGTTATCTTGGATTATGTGCTTCTGTCACTTTATTTGATATTTCAGAAGGCAAGGCAGATGAATACAAAATGTAGAGGAGAACACAGAAAACCTTAGTTGTTATTCAGTACCACCACTAACTTTTTATGAGCTCATAGCCTAGAATGATGTCTCCAAGCCTGTTTCCTCATTTATATTAGACTAATTCTAATATCCCTAATAGTTCTAAAAATTCTATAAGTACATAGGAATCCCATGGATATAGTTAATGGGTCTCTATGAATAATAATAATAATAATAATTACTTTTTATTCTTTTTCACAATAAATTAACCAAATTGATTAAGTTTTTAATCAGCTTGAGTATCAACATTCTAAAAAATTATTCTCAGGCAATTTCAATGTGCAGTCATGTTTGGGAACCAGTAGGTTAAAGCAGTGATTCTCAAAATGTGGTCTCTGGCCAGTAGCAGTATCTGGGAAATTTTAAAAATTTTCAAAATTTTGTATTATTTTTTGAGGAACTCAAAGTACACTACATATTCTGAAACAAATTCTCCCACTAGGTAAAACAGAAAAAAACAAACGAAAATAACTTAAATTACTACTTTTTTAGGATCCAATTTTCAGAGGTGAAAACAGAAGAGAGCTTCAGCTTAAACAATTAATTGATGTCCAAGGTAAAAAAAAAAAAAAAAAAAAAAAAAATAGCAATTCTTATTAAGCATTTACTATGAACCAGGCAGTGTTAAAAGAACTTTATACACGTCAATTCATTTATTCACACCAATCTCATTGAGGAAGGTACTATGACTCCATTTTTACTAATTAGGAAACAGAAGCAAAAAAAGGTTATGTAACTTGTCCAAGTTCAAACAACCATGTAAGTCACAGAGTCAGGATTCAAGGCTAGGCAACCTGGCTGAAGATGTGTGTCCTTAACCTTGAGGTAGAGAAAGTTGAGGAACTCAGTCTCCACTGCTAATTCTTTTTGAGTGAAACTGGACCATCTGCCTGAAGTAAACATTTCAACTTTGTTTTCACAAGAATGATAATGAATCAAGCTAAAGAATTACTATTGTATGCTGAGCAGTATAATCCAAAGATAATAAATACAAAAAAATAAAAACATATCCATTTTCTGAAATGTGTTTTACTCATAAGACTTTCAAGACTGGCTTTAATAGTACAACCATCCATTTTGAAACAAATAAGGCCCTCAAAATTAACCTAAATGAATGCCAGGTAACTCTCATCAAAACCACTTTAAGTGAGCCAGGTATGTAAATCAAGTGCAATTAGGCTAACTTCTTTATGATCATTCTCTGCTGCAGGCCTTATGTCTCTAAGTGGAGAATTATAAAATTACTGTGGGGCATTGCAATATTGATCATTCCTAATTGGAACTGCAACATCACAGGCCCTCTTAGCTCATCAGTTAAATTATCCAGAACACATAATTTGATTACCGAGAGTCTGCATTTGCTTCTACGGGCCTTCATTTCTTCCATCAAGAAATATGTCTCTGATCTTTCCTTTTCATCCCCACAGCTACAAATTTCATACATAGTGAGCCAAATAGAAACGCTGCTTACATTAAATTGTAATCACATTTAATTGAATAACATTAAATTGTAATTTCAAAAGTATCCTAATAAAGACCCAATTTTCTGAATGGAGGAGTTACAAAAATGCTTACATGCTGGAACTTGGATTATGTTTAGCTTTCTAGAAGTCACATGAGATTAGTGATAGGCAGGATATAACCTCTTATATTGTCTTAAACAAATCTTGATGTAACTGGTTAAAGTTTTATTTTATTCTCTCTCAGGAACCTAAGAAACACTGGATAGTGCTTCTCAACTAGTTCTCTTGTAGGCTGCAGCATGTTACTTTTAGATCCCCTCTTACCACATGAATTTTCTTTTATAAGGAATTATATCCTAGAGAGCTAGATTTTAAGGCTATTTAAATGTGAATAGTAATAGATTATAAACACCACTTAAAAATATTTCTAGAATGTTCCATATAAAACATGCAATAAAATTATCAAGACAATTTGATGATGTCTCTATGTTCACATTCAGATAAAAAGCACAAACTATAAATTCTAAGGGTGAGGTTGGCATGAAGATACAAAATCTGATCACGTTATCAATACACTGTAATTTTTCATTTCAAGGTGTTTGGGAATTAGGTTTTTGTTCTGTGTTCAGTTTGTGCATGGTATGTGCACATTTTAATCTAACAAATATGAAGTATGCATTGTACTATTATGGCCCCCATTTTACAGATGGGGAAAGTGAGGCATGAAGAATTTATGCAACCATCCATGAGCATGGAGAAGCAGAAGAGCAGGTCTTGAACCTGAGGCTTGAGCCTCAGACCATGGCTCCTGTTCCTAATCACGATCCATATTTCCCCCATTTCTCTAAACACAAGTTTAGTACCTGTCTGTTAACAAGCTTATATCTCAATCACAAACTGGCACAGAAAAGAGCAACTTGGAAAATAAACATTCTCTGTACAGAAAGTCTTGGTACAGTTAGCACTGTGTTCACCACAGCATACGTGTGCTGGGACTGGAGTCATGCCTATCCTAGCTTTTTTATCCAATGTTAGATTTTCTAATCCATTTAAGCCTATTTGCAAAGTCATTCTATTTCTGTACTAATGACTTTGAAACAGCTGGAATTGTTTTAGCCAAAATTTTGAAATCTCAGATCTCTATTAAAAGGAAAAAAAGAGCCACTCCCACAACCCCTCTGGGTTGCTGAATGCTGAATTTTCATTCACTCTGGAGAATGAGCATGAAATCTTTAAACCTCCAATTGCTTTAAAAAAAAAAAAAATACTGCATATAAGTCCTGTAATAAGCACTGATGACAGGGATGACCTGGGATCATGTCATCAGAGGCCAAAGATCCATATTATTACAGCTAAAAAACTCTTATGTATATTTCTTCTTTGACTTCATTTCTACCCTGAAAAAAAGAGAACATTCCTAATCTCTCCTAAAGCAAGTATGCAAATTCTACCACGTAAAAATGGCTTAAGATGATAGCTAAGCCTCTGTCCTTTATAGGATCCTTCAAAGTCCACAGTATGTATATTTTCAATATGCGTAAAACCTTATTGATGAATATCTTAGATTTTCTGAAAAGTGGTCTGTTTCCTCCTGCCTCTGTGGAGGAGCATTTGCAGGTGTTTGCCCTTGCCTTAACTGAGATCCA
>CM053502.1:102240208-102313870 GCA_028627145.1 Eidolon dupreanum
AGAAACATGCTCAGTTCAAATCCTCCTGGGATCAGAACATGCATCCTTGGGGGAAGGCGGACTGAGGAACTACGCGCGAAGCAAGAGAGAGATAAAAGCAACTCAGAGGATGAAAGGGCAAGCACGAAGGGAGGTAAGGACCTGGGGAGCGTGGCCTGCACTGATGAAAAGAGGCTTTCCTCCCTAGGCCTGTGAGATCAGTCCCTCAGGGCGTCAGGGTCAGTCATCCCAATCCGCCCAAAAGCAAACTGACTTATGTACCTTCCTTTAACAAGAAGTATTCGCTGCTGGAAAACCTGAGAGGAGTTCACTTTCAGTCGGACAGGCAATTAACTTTGAGGATTTAGGAGATGCAGAGTAAGGCGACTGCCTTATGACAGACAATAAAGGGATACTCTGTGCTCTGCCATTTTAGTCCATTCTTCATAGAGCAGCAAGAAAGTTCTTTTAACATTCATGTGCTTAGAACACCAACATACTCTGGTCCCCCAGCTGGCTCTCACCTGTCACTCTCCTCACTTCTTACTCTACATTCCCCTCAATACGGCCTGCTTGCCCTTTCTTACATACACCAGTGTGTTCTTTCACTTGCTATTTCCTCTGCCTCCAAAGCTCTGTTCCAGACCTTATCATAATTGCCTGCTTTTCTGAATTCAAGTCTCAAATGTCACTTCCAGAGAGTCCTTCCTGCACGTCCCATCCAAATGGAACCTCCCACAACCATTCCCATCCCTTAACCCCACTTTATTTTTCAATAGCTAACATCACAATTTCGAATTTTATTGTTTGTTGTTCTTTTGTTTTGCTTCCATTCAAGGCAAGGTCTATGAGGGCAGAGAATTGATCCGGTTCCCAGCTTTGTCCTCTATACATAGAGCAATACCTGGAACATAGTAGGTACTCAATAAATATCCACTGAATGTATGTGTGAATTAATATCTCCCCAGGGGAGAAACTTGACAAAGAAATGCCTTCTTTCAGTAACTCAGTCCTACTGAATTCAGGGTCAGATACAAACATATTGGGATGATCATCATTTTCTACCTTTCTTTGGTCATTTATATTATATTCCATTGTTATGCACATGTTTCTTCATGGTTCCAATCAATGAAAATATAACAATTTTTTAAATATGAAGACATGGATAATAATTTCCTAATAATATTTTTATTAACAAAGAGAATACATTACAAACTCTCAGAAAATGGCTTCTTCTAATTTGCAGAGGAAATTGATGCCTGCCCAAACCAAGTCTACATCCACCCATTTTTCCTTTGTATCTGTTAAAATAGAAAAGGGGTCTCCCCACTTATCCTCTGTGTTCTACTTCTTTCTTTCTTCTTAGGAACCACCCCAATGATGGTTCCATCTCCTCTTGTACTTTTAGCCTCTTCCTTTTAAAAAGCTTATTTGAACTAACTCCAGGCTCATCTATCCCAACTCATTACATATTGGTGTTCTTACTACTTCCTGAAACTGCTTCAGCCAAGTGTTCTAACAATCTCCAATATTCAGTGGACTGGGGTACTTTATCACATTCTGGTTCAGTATGCTGGTGATGGGGCCTAGCAATCTGTAGTATGCCAAAGAGAAGGCTTAAGGATGGGTACCTAGAGATAGTCAGAAGAAGAGGGGTCTGTAGCAAATACAGATAGGTAGGTGAATAACCCCTTACTTTATTATAGTACACGCTTTTTGTTAAGAACTGTTGAAAAGGCTACCCGTCAGTTCTTTCCTTTCTTAATCTCTGACTATTTTTTGCTCTAGTTGGCCTCTATCCTATCCTTCAAATACTTTCTTCCACTGTCCTCATTAACTTTTCACCTACCTATCTGTCTTTGCTATAGGCTTCTCTTTTTCTAACTATAGGTGCCCATTCCTAAACCTTCTCTTCTCCCAGTGAATTCTCTTTAAGTTATGTTATCCATTTCTATGGCTTCATTGATAGTTGGGGTTCTTAACCTGGTTTCCATGTTTAGCCCTCGGGAAATCTGCTAACCCCTAGAATTTCCATTCTGGTACATTTGTTAATTTTTCTGGAGAGGCTTTTTAGATTCTTTTAGATTATCAAAGCATGCCCTCTAATCCCTTTTCCACCCACAAAAGTGTTAAGAGCCCTTCATCTACTCCCACATCTACATCTCCAATCCAGGTGTCTTTCTCCAGCTTTCGACCAGTAGCCCAACTGTCCACTGGATATCTTCACTTGTATGAATGACAGTCACTTGAAATAAAATGTGGTTGAACCTGAGTTTATCATCTTTCTGTCCCCCTCCAAAACAACCTTCTCCTCATCTCTGCGGTTCCTATCTTTCCCAAAGGCATTACTATTCAACCAATTGCTCAAGATAGGACTTTTCCACAGTCTCCACTCTAAAATCTGACCCTCTCCAGATTAAAACACAAGCATGATTTTTTAATACTCTTACAATAATCTCTGAACTCTTTAACATGTCACCACAATTGACCTTGCTTACCTCTCCACCCTCAGGACTTGCCACTTCCTACCTCCTTACTCTCTTACCCTCTAAACACCATCCATACCAAGCTTCTGCTCCTCACACCCTCCATGCCGATTTCCAACCTCTAGAAACTGTGATAAAGCTGCAAAGTCTGTGGTCATTTGTTACACAACAGTAGAAAATAAACAGTGAACATAAGCCCAGCTCTTCTAGCAAGGTCTAAATTTCCTGAGCTATTTTATAAATATAATATCTCATGCAATTTTAATAAATATAATATCTAATATGCAATTAATATTATTTAATTATACCCCTCAATAAATATTTTATTAATTATTTAATTTTCTTTATCGATTATTTAATTATTTTGTAAATTTAATATATATTAAACATTATATTTAAGTATGACTTGCATGTAAACATTTAAAATTTAAAATTAAGGGGCAATATGTTTGGCAAGTAAAATTTCTCAATTTTTGTTTTAGAACGTAATTGTATCCAAATCAACAACATTGCCTCTTCCTCCTCAATAAGAGATCTAAAGCATAGACCCCAAAATAAGAACAAAAGAGATCAAAAGAATCCTTCATTTCCTTTACGGTCTTCTTTGTCTCACCTTAGCACCATCTAAACCTACTCTACTGATACAGAAGAAGCTGTTACAAAAAGATTGCCTGTAATCGATACATTGCTCCATTAGAAATGCCTTCTGCTCTGGCTCTTCAGGGCTCACTTTTTCTACTTAGAGTAATAATTTTTCCTCTTCTCTAGAAGAACAATCCTATATTATTCCTACGTTATTGCATTTTAAGTCTCAAATTTTCAACAACTAAATATATTTAATCAATATACCACAACTGAGCTGCACAGCTATAATTAAGAGTCGGTTCCATTGACAGCAAGTGCCATATGTGTATTGCTCACCATTACATTCCCATGAGAACAATAAACAAACCTTTATTAAATGAATGAATAAATCTACTGTGACAAGACCAAGGGAGAATAACATCAGTGTATATATACTGAATGCACTGATTTTATTCCAGGCACCAGGGCTAGACTTTTGGAACACAGCTCTGAACAAAACAAGCCCCTGCTCTCCCTCATAAATAGCTAAGATCACCCTAAAATAATGTAGCATTCACAAAGGCAGGTAGTTCTCAAATGCTCTCTCTAGAATTGAGGGCGGGGTCATCCTAAGCAAATTTCATTATGCTCTCACCCCCTCCTCCAGTAATGCTACATATATGAAATATAACTAAAAATTAAATCAAGGGCATATGTGAAGGGAGTGAGAAGTTACCTAGAAAGGGAATGAGCAAATTACCTTGTAGTCTTGAAGCTGCAAACCACAGAAACCAACTCTCGATGAGTTCAGCAGTGAAGGAATGTATTGGAATGATAGTGGCCACAGATCCATAGGAAGGCTAGAGAACCAGGTTTGTGCAAAGACAGATTGAGCTGGGCCAGAGTCTGTGCAGTAGATACTGCTCAGCAGTCTGGGGTTTTGTTTCTTTGTTTGTTTGTTTGTTTGTTTGTTTCCATTGCAACACTCCACCTGAGGTTCAAATTCCAAAGAGAGTGTCCAATTAGCCTTGATTACATGCCCACTGCCCTAGCTAGGGGAAGACAGGTGTGATAGTCCTAAAGTTGGTGGCTGGGAAATGTCTGACCATAGGATACCAGGTGACAATCTGAAACTAGGTATTATTTGATCAACCTGACCATAAAGTCAGCCCTGCCCAGCAGCACTACTTCAAATACAAAGGAGACTGAGTAGTTGCCAAGTAGTGAGGAAGGTGCTTAACTAGGTGACCAATCTTAAAGTTTCCACATGAGGAATATGGAGAAGGCTGATTAAAGAGGCTTGGGTCACATGCTCCATCCTTTGAGCCACAAGTGGTGCCCCACGCTGAGCACACAAACTGGAAGAGGGAAAAAGTGGTTCTTCAGATAGAAACAGAGCTCTGTTAAAAAAAAAGAGGAAACAGACGCGAGATATGGGGATATAAAAAAGCAATAAATGTTCACCACAGTCTACACCTTTTGCTGTCCAGCTTCCAAATATATATTTTTTTCCCAAATAAAGGCAGCCTAAATCTCATCAGATTACTAAACACAGCTCCAAATCCAAGATGTTCTTTTTTCTTGGAAAGGTTTAGATGGTCCAGCAACCCATGGCTAAATGATCAAACTAACTAATGTGAATATTGGAGAAAGAACAAGTAATTACAAGAAAGACCCACCTGTTTGGAAAAGTGGAGAAAAATGCACATCATCCCACCACCATTGTCCTACTAAACAGAAATAGCCAAGACTGTTCTCTGAAAGAGAAGTTAGTCTCCTGGTCAGCTCACTGGTAACCCCTAATTCTGCACTCCAGGAGGACATCATTTGACCACTGATCACAGGACATTTTTTGCCAAGGATGATGTCTATCTGAGGAGACCTTTACTCTTTAGGAGGCTTCTGATCAATTCCAGAATCTAGATGTCTTAAGAATTCTGGGTTTCTGGAAGCAGTTTCAGTGTTCTGCCCATGTCCCTAGCCTTACCTAGAACAATTCTGAGCAGGGATATGGGGTGGAGAGTCTTGCCCAGTCTAACCTTCGATTCCAAACTATAGCCTAACAACTGCATCTTTGCAGTAACTGCTATTATCCCTTTTGACAATCAGATACTGAATAACAAGAGCTGCATACAAGGGTATTAGAGATTTTGCTTCTCCGAAAGGCAATCTTATTTCCTTTTGCAGTTCCCACCTTCCTACTTTTGGGGGCATATGTGAATTTTCACTAACTTTATCGCTAGGCAAAGAAGTTGGCTTTCACAACTACCAAGGCTCAAAGCTCCTTAGTACCAGGCTAGTAGGCAGCAGTGTCTCTAGAAAGGCCTTTTTTTTTTTTTTTTAACTTTACCTGTTTCCAAAATGAGCTTCACCTTAAGTGTACCAACTTCTATGGACCTACTGAGACTGCAAGATGTAGCAAAGAAATATCGATACCTTCACTTTTTTTTTTTCTGTGACTCTGAAGGACTCAAATGGTCTGAGTCCCAAGTTATTACAAACTACATCTTAATAAGCTTTTCCCCTATTGCACAATAATGATGGCTAGCTTCCCAGCCCTAGATAGATGTGTCTTTTCTTCCCTCCACCCACCCTTGCCTAGATTTGCATGTTAGGCTCTGTGACATGTAGTATCCTACTTCTGGCACTCATTTCTATATCAATTAGGGCTCCTTATTTGCAAGCACTGAAACTGTTTCTAATTTATACAGAAAATGGATCCTCTGAGTAGCTCACAAAAGGGCTGAAAAACCACGTTTAAGAAAAGAAGAAACAGGTAAAGCTGCAAAGGGAGCAAGAATTACTTAGCATTCTTAAAAGAATACCACAAGTTGTAGAAATAAGCTACATTTTTTCCTATTCATATATTAATCTACTCAATTTATAAGAATAGTGAGTTTCATTGGCCTAGCTTGGTTCACCTATGAATCCCTTAGATTGAGAGAGAATAAGGCATCGAATTGTACCAGCATGCCAAAACTGCTCACAGTGGGAAGAAGAAATCCTCAAAGGAAATCAGGATGCTGGTACTATAAAAAGAAGAAATGTGTGCTGGGTGAGCAAAGTAAAACAGTCACTTCAGAGAGAGGAGGGTGATACCATTTTTTTAGGACTTTTTTAAGAACCAACTATAAGGGCCATCTTCTGCTCCTTCCAACATCTACATCCCTGGATTGTACACAGACCTCCAGTTTGATAGATAAATGCAAAAGGCCTGGTGTACAAGAATTGTAATCTAAGAAGATATGGCATATAACAGCCCAACTCTGGAAATAAATGGGAAATACTCAGATGCTCACTGCTGAGCTGTAGACCTTGAGCTGATGTTTCTAGAAATACCACAGCCCAAAGGCCCGTGATTTTTCAGGAGTGAGTCTAGTGATCCTTGGTTTTGGTCCCCATAATGACATCATTAGACCTCTCAAACTGCAGAGGGCATTGTCCACATGGACTGGTTTAGGGATGACACAGGACCCAAACTGAGCCAGTTAGAGGTCTCTGTAGGATTTTAGAAGGGAGGGAAAGAGGGTTTTCTGTTGTTTTGTTTGTTTGTATGTTTTTTGTTAGATTTTTAACTCCAAAGACCATGTAAGGTCAAATTTTCCTAGGAGACGGTCTGATTGACAATTTAGCCACTACAGTAAAAGCAAAACTACAGAAAGAGAATAATCTACTGATATTTTTTTGAGTATTTATATCGTTATTACTGAAACTAAGCCTGTTTCTGGATTTTTCTTTTACGTGAGTCAATAAATCTTTTTGTTGTTTAAGCTGATTTCAATTGGGTTTCTGTTGCTCTCAGTGAATAAATTGAGTACTCAAACTGAATACCTAAAAGCAATTCAAAGCTGAAAAACTCTTGTGAAAACAGAATGTCAAATAAAATCCTTTTGTGTCTTAAATTCTTCTTAAATTTATAGCTTTAAATGATAAATATTGATACTTAATATCAGAGGTTGGTATCAGTAATGAATATTTTTATAAGTCCCTTTAAAAGTCCAAAGCCCAAGATAATTTGCCTCATATTCTAATATGGCTGAGTGATCTTTAGGTCTTATTTCTGAGGGAATATTCCTAGATCCAAATGTAAGACCTCCAAATTGGCAGGCAAAGAAGAAAAAAATTACAAATACACCCAAAAGTGCATTCGGAGAGAGTTTGGAGTTAAGTCTTCCATTTAATAGCCTCTTTCTTCCTCAATTTCAGAGTTCCAAGTTCTGATGGCCAATAGAACACTGAATTCATATTCCCCAGGATGTGGGTCACATTTCTTATAATTTTATTTTAGGAAAATTCCATTTTCCTCACAGTGAAACCATAACATAAAAATGAGAAATTGCCCTATTTCTAACTAGCTGTAGCAATAATTTCTTGTTAGCCCCATTCAAGAGATGCTACATTATGGTTAGTCCAGTGAAGAGGGAAAGCAAGAGGTGATGGGCCTCTGTGTCAAAGTCATTTATATACAGCTATCTTTAAAAGTAGAAGGAGATATATTCTTTGTTGGCTAATTCATTTATGATTGAAATGCTAATCTAAAGTGAAAGCACATATTCAGTACTGGTTTGGTTTTACTTTGATTTACAGTTAAAAATTGGAAATAGTGTCCTATCAACAAGGACTCTAGAAGACCCTGAATTCTTTATAGAAGTGGTTAAAACCAGGCCAGAACAGATTAAAGAGAGAGAGAAAGAGAGAGAGAGAGAGAGAGAGAGAGAGAGAGAGAGAGAGAGAGAGAGAGAGAGAGAACCAATCCATTAACTTTGAAGTTAAAATATTAATACAAAACAAAATAATTGTTCAAGTTCTAATAGGTGTGTGTGTGTGTGTGTGTGTGTGTGTGTGTGTGTATGTGTATGTGTGAAATGAGAAGTATTGGAAGATATTCAAGTTACTTTTTCTAAAAACTGTAACAATCCTAGTTCTTTTAATGTGCCATAAAAGTCATTTTTCATTCCTCCAATCATTTTCTTAGCACTCTTCTGAGATTTCTTTAAGTGCTGCATAGGTCCCTGAATAATTCACACAGGAAATTATCAGCAATGCCCACTTAAAGAAGACATTACACAATATGCTGCTTTCTTTAAAAAAAAAAAATCTCACACTCTTTGGCTTCACAATTCATGATAACAATCACTAGATTTTTCTGTCATAATAAGTCATTTATTATCTAACCTGCATTTCCTCCCAAGCAAATCATTCAACACTCATCCTCTTACATTTTAATTCATTTTAATTCAAAATACTTTTTCAATAAAGGTCACTTTGACCAGATTTAAGAGATATTTCATTACATGTCATATGAAAAATTAAGATGATGGATGAAATAACATCTACGGTTCCTTTCCAGCTCTAAAGTGCTTGAAGCACTGTGAGGTCAATCAAGTCATAGTTATTATCATATATTATAACTCATCTGTTTCTTTTTTAGTTCTCATGTTCCATAAATCATACTTAATTGAATAAAGTGTATTCTAGATCCATCACTTTCTTTTTCAATTCTGGGTATAAAATCTTTCTTTCCTAACCACCCAGATTTATCACTGTTCTTTAAAGGGAGTGTGATTTTTAAGTATTTTGCCCCAATCTAACTGCACAGAGCCCTGTGAAGCTAATCTTTTCTTAATGATATATGTGTCCTTTATCAGAGGCTATCTCTAGAACTTGCCTTCATAAATTCCGCCAGCTTCCTGCATGACGTCCTGCTGTGAGGATCAGGGAGAAAAATCTCTCCCTCCCACTCTGCCAGGGTTTTTTCTTGGTTAAAACATACTTGGGAAGCCTACTGGAGCAGCAACAGGCAGGCGAGGATGAATACCTTGGCTGACTGCATGCAGACTCCATTGTTGCCAAGTTATTCAAACAGAGCAGTCAGTCCCTCTGTTCTCCCAGAGCCATCTGCTAGAATCCGTGTATAAGAGAGATGTGGCTTCCACCTCAGCCTTTCCAAAAGCTTGAGTTTGATAAAGCCTTCGAGCCTGAAATCAAGAAAACCACAAGGTACCTGATTTAAAAAAATGGTTTAAAAAGGGTCCCGGCCAAACCTCTCACCACAACTGGTGTTTGAGAGGACTGGACTGCATAGGAGGACAGCTCTAGGTTTCCTCCAAGTGTGAACTGAGACCATTCTTGGAGGTCTGCTTGGCTCAGCTGAGAGAAAGATTCTCACCCAAGGTTCTGTCCGGTGATTAAACTTATGTAAGGATGGATGTAAAAGGATACTTTCAGAGTCTCTCTATGAATGTTTCTTTCTGGGGGTGGGGAGTTCTCCCTGAAGAAAAGTTAAGGAGCTCTGGAATAGTTTTAGCAAAGACTTTAACTCATTAAATAGTAGCTAAATAAAAGGAATAAGGTTCTTCAGATGACAACTAGCTTAAGACCAGGCTAAAACTAAAGGCAATTCACTGGTCTCATAACACTTTTCAGCCCCAGTTACTCTGATCCTGCTCTTTAGTCGTCTGGAAAATTTAATCTGAGGAAGATCTAATAGGGCTTCAGATCCAGCCTCTTTACTTCTGGTGGATAGAGGGATATAGACAGAGGTGGGAAGTCCTCATCTCATAAACATTGTATTTTCCCTTCAAATCCTGATAGGAAGTATTCCTTCATTTTCATTCTAGGTAAAAATCTGTTTTATGTCAAAAAAAAAAAAAAGGTTTCTAACTTAAAAAATATTTTTCTTACAAATGGAAAAAAAATGAAAATGTTTAATTTAGTATAAAATGAGATCTTTGAAAACCTGACAAGCAAACATTCAGAATCAGGACCAAGGCATAACTTTTGTGGTGTCAAAAGTAAAGCTTCAAACAGGAAGAAATTCAAAACTCTATTCTCTATAATATAAATTAGTTTCCTATTAAGGAGGAATAAATCAAGACTTAAAATTTTGAAGCCTAAATATCTATCCTCCTACCCTTCCAACCAAATAACATTAAAATGAGGGTTACTATGTCCTTCTCCCAGGCACAGCTATATCATTCGTAGTCCCATGTGGGAGTGAAACTAACAATACCTCACTGTTCATAAGGCAAATTATTCATACGTCGAAGGAGAAATGAGGGTGGGCAGGTTCAGTTTAAAGTTGTAATGCTGAGTCTATCATCAATCATTCAAAATACAAGCAAATTCATGTAGACAGCCAAAGGATCCCTAATCTCAGATTTACACAGATTCAGGTGGAGACTCTGATGAGTCTTCTATTCCCACAATATAGAAAGATATTCCTCCATTAAATTGTAATGACAGGATTAAGCGCATTCTATGAGGTCTAACAACAGAATGTGAAGAGCAGAAGCTGCATAGATTCAGGGCCGTATTGAAAAGAGAGAGAAAAATTATAAAGCATGTGAAACTTACTCTAGCAAATTCTCAACACTAGCAAGATTAGACTTGATTAATACTTTTATCATTAAACTTAAACTAGTTTGAGGTAGGGTAGTATAGAGATTATACTGCCACGCCTCCCCCCAAAAATCTTTATAGTTCCCATATGCTTCTGATGGGAGTAGAACTTAGTTTGGGCTTTCTGAAAAGAAATTTGGCCTCATGCATCAAGAGCCTTAAAATTTTCATACTCTTTGACATAGTAATTCTTTTTTTAGGAAAATATCCAAATAGAATAATCAGAAAAGTGAGCAAACATTTATTTGCAAAGATGATAATTATACATCATTTATGTAATGGTCAAAATAGCAAAAACAAAAGAAGCCCCCAAATTATAGATTGATTAATTCACAGGTCAGCAAACATTTTCTGTAAAGCCTCAAACAATGAATATTTTAGACTTTGCAGTTCATGCTGCCTCTGTTACAACCACTACTCTGCTGTTGCGGTGTGAAAGCAGCAGAAACAACAGCACATAAGTGAGTGTGGCTGGTGACCAAAAATACTTTATGAACAGATACTGAAATTTGAATCCATATAGTTTTCAAATACTGTAAAATATTATTCTCTTGATTCTTTAAAACAGTTAAAAATATAAAAACCATTCTTAGCTCATGGGTTTTACAAAAACAGGTAGCAGGCCATGTTTCACAATCTTGGATTAAATTCAAATATCACTATTAAAATTTTATGTTCATTATTTAATGAGTCTAAATTACATGACTTGGGGGGGGTGGTGCAAGGGAGAAAGGAGAGAAAGAGAGGGAAGAGGAGGGAATACTGGAAGATAAGATGCCAAAAGATTTATAGTAGTTATTTTTAGGTTGAGAGACTATGGATGATATGGATTTTTTTATTATTAATTTTTTATATTTTTGGATTTTTCCACAATAAGTGTATTTTATTTTATGACTAAAATGATACTTTGAGAACTTTTTTGGCTAAAAAGATTCATTTCTTTCTCATTCTTTAGACATTACTCAGAAACTCTGGACTTTCTGACATTCTTGACAAAGCCCACACTGATTTTTAGCAATAACTTTTAAACAATAGCATTTTTTTATACATAAGATAAGTCACTTTCTTTCAGGGGCATATGTATTGTTTGATTAAAAACTTAAATCTTAGCCCCAAAATCAGTCTGTCTCCCTTACTTTTTCATTTTGCTCCAAGCCCTGTGCACCCTTCAGCATCTCCC
This sequence comes from Eidolon dupreanum, assembly GCA_028627145.1. NCBI lineage: Eukaryota > Metazoa > Chordata > Mammalia > Chiroptera > Pteropodidae > Eidolon > Eidolon dupreanum. Next base: position 102,251,819 of record CM053502.1, read on the forward strand.
TAGCTACTTGGCACATACAGGCTGCGCCAGCTCCGCCGAGCTGGCACAGTAACACCTTCAACTATTTCACCTTACTTCCATCCAACAGAGCTTCTCAGATGTACCCTCTAACCTCAGTTAGCCATTCGAAGCCTTATTCCCTCATCTCTAGCTCACCTGTTATTGGCTCACAGTCAGTTAACAAGCAACCTGTCACTTGCTGTGTCAGTGCTGTGGTGATAATGGATAACTTGGTAAAACATCCAGAAATGTCTTTATGTTTATTTTAACAGGAGGTTTGGAATCTTAATATCTTAACTTCATTGAAAAATTAACTGATGGGTAAATTTCAGGCATCCAAACCATCCAAGCCAGCATTTCCCAAGCATATTTCACAAACACTTGTCCCATGAGATATTGCAAGGAAAAAAAAATGATCTGTGTTCATATCATTTTGAGAGACACTGCATACAATACTGCAAAAAATATCCAGAGGCAAAAATACATACAATATATTTGAGACTCACAATTCATATTAGAATATAAAGGCTGTGCAAAGTCCAAAAGTAAGATACCCATTTAATTTTGTTCAATTCACTGTATTCCAAAATTATTTGTGGCCTCTCTTTCCTTCTTTACCCACCCTCCCTCCCCTGTCCCGCCCCAATTTGCTTTATAGGAACACTTTAACTTTTAGCAGATGCAGTGTTCCCGAGGAATATTCTTAGGGAATACTCTGATCTGGCCAATAAAAGAGCTGATTTGGAAAGGGATGGGTGGAATAATATGCTCTTACATCCCTCAAATCATTCTGCATTGCACTCTCAAGGTCTCAGACTCAGGATCAGGCCTATGCTGGCCTGGGGTCCACTGTATTCTTCCAGCTGCTTCATCACTGCTCTACTTGCATTTCTACTTAGAAAACTGCGTGCTTCCAACTGTCTTCTTGTCCATTTGCTGCTTTTCCTTCTATCCATCTCTCTGACTCTATGCCACATATGCTATCGCTCTAGTACATTCCCATCATTGCTGAATGTTCATTCACCAGCTGTGTATTTAAATTTACATTAAAAGCACCATAGTTTCCCTTGATTGCTGCCAAAAATTAGCATATGTTTTCATTATTTATGGAACACACACAGCTGACATTTTTTAAAATTACATCGTATCTCTAAAAACATATGTATCCAACTGTGGTAAGATTACATGGTCCCACATTTATTTTTCTAAGAACTGAATACATCCAATATATACTCTTCTCTGAATGCATCTCATTGTTTCTATTTTGGCAATCAATATCTTTCAACTATCCAACCACCAGAGACAGTTAGGCATTAACCTTTAATTTAATTAATAGCTTCTTAGAAAAACATGTGCTTTTCCCAAAAGCTAATTTCTACAGCCAGGTTGACATAGAATAGAATATTGTTACTGCTTAAGATAGCTTTCACAAAACCAGTTACTTCAGACTGCAAATATGTGCCCTTCATAACTAGAGTTTAAAAAAACACATGGCCAGTTCAGCGTATGTCAGTTTCCAAGCCACAATATATCCTGGATTTGTTCTGGGCATTTTCAGATAAGTGTCTTTATAAAGCAGCAAAACCATGACATACTTTCTGGCCTTAACATTTGGATTCTAACCCAGAGTGTAGGCATGACCCACTACCACCCCACCACACACATACAGCATGTTTCAAATTCAACAACAGTGAAAAAGAGAATGGGAACCAAGTAACAAGTCTGCTTTAACGAAAGAATATTATTCAGGAATCTAGGCTTAAGCTAAATTATTTTTCATCTTCCCTCAAGAAATTACTCTAACCCAGACTGAGTGGTTCTTCTGTAAACATGGACTTAACTCACAAGAAGGCCATAGGTGGAAATAATTCAATGAAAGTTGTGAGGTACTGTTGTTATATTACTACAGGCAACGAGGAAACTCCAGTGAGAATTTTTGAGAAAGTGAAAGTGGAAGACAATTTTTTCCTCAAACAAAACTCTTTTTGAAGTACAATTTTGCTTTAAATAATAAAAGCAAGTTTTCAATGTCTAACTGAATTCTTCTGGCTTTTGGTTTTCTTGAAATTTCCTCACCTTCACTTTTTATAGAAAATAAGGAGTTAACTATAATTCTACTACAAATCCAAAGACGTTTCAATTGTCTTTGAAGCCTCGACCTCTTAGATACCATCTCCCACCACTCTTCTCACTCACTCCACATTGATCGTATCACTCGCTTGCACAAACCTAAAAATGAGTACCTCCTTCAATTCTGCACCCTAGCTCCCCAGCAACTTGCCTCACCCTAAGCAGGGACCTGATCCAGAAGCTATCATTGTAGTCAGGAAGATCAAATATTATATTAGTAAGAATGAGCTAGGTTATGCTGCAATAACAAACCAATTCCAACATTCTGCTGGGCTTAACTTAACAAAGGATTATTTCTTGCTCTCACTACAGGTGGGTTAAGTGGAGCCTTTGCTCCACCTAATTAATTACTTAGGGAATTGGGTGATGGCAGCTTTACCATGTTGTATCTCATCCACCTGGAATATGTGGTCTCTCATTATTGTAGTAGAGGAAAAACATAGATTTTACCATGCCTCAGCCCAGAAGTGACACATGTCACTTCCTTTAGATTTCATTATCCAGAACTGCAAGAGGACTGGGAAATATAGGAAAGAAAGTGAAATATTTGATAAAATTTACTGTCTCTGCTAAATGCGTATAACTACAGCTGAATATAATAGATACAAATTTTAATTATTAATACATTCAATTCCTCAAACCTAGGCTCTTTTTTATCTCTAGACATTCAAACGTAATGTTCCTTCTGTTCAGGATATTCATGAATGCACTCCACTCTCGAATTCTACACTTGGCTACTCAACCTTCAAGTCTTGGCTTAGGCAGCATTTCTTCTGTGAATCCTTAAATAACCCTCCTTTGCTCAACCTAGACCCTCCTCTGTGCTCTTATTCACTTTTCCCACAATAACTGCTAGCGCTTATTATCTACTCTGTGTAAGGTACTGTTCTGAGAACTTTCCATTTAATCCTCACAATAAGCCAATGAAGTGCTGTCTCAATCCAAGCTCCCTAGAAAACAGAGTCTGAACCAAAAACGTATGTTAGTTTTATATTAGGTGGGTGATTCCAGAGAAGCAGGAGGGTGAGAAGAGAGCAAGGGGGCAGGGAAGAAAGAGAACATATACAAAGAACTGAGATACATATCCAGCCACAGTTTTGTGACAAGCTGGGTGCCCACAGGAAATCAAGAAAGATTCCGGGGCACACACACACTAAATGGTACTAAGCACCATGTCTCTGAGAAGTCAATCCCATCTTCAATTAGACCAGAAGTAGCCACTTTGCAGGCCCCAGGTCTGTAGCAGTGGCAGCAGCCTGGCTTCATGCTTACGAGAAGAGGACAAGCTGTTCTAGCTACTGCTCCAGCTAGAAAGTAAGGTAAAGACATGGATCTGGGGTGGCATACATACTGAAACCAAAGTCATTTCTTTTGGGTAGTTGTGATTTCTTCCCAGTTTTTGGAAGGAGACATTAATGCACAGAATCATAAAAATTTGTACAAGGTGACCCTACTAGGAAGTAATATAACCATGATGAAAACCAAGGAAAACTGGCCCCAAAACGTGTGGCCTTGACCACTACACTGCCACAAAAATACAAACTTCATAAAATCAAGAACTACTTTGTCCCAAACACCTATCACAAATATAAAGTCTGACACAGTAGATACTCAATAAATATTTATTGAATAAATGAATAAGTTTTAAATAGTGTTATTTCAAAAAAAGTTAAAGAAATTAGAAAAAGATATTACATTTAATTGGGGTGTCCTGGAATGTTCCATGGCAAAAGTGACATCTGAACCAGATTTTCCAAAGATTTAGAGAAAAGTCTGACCCAATAGCACAAAGGCCATATTTGGAGGTTGCAGTTTTACTAAAATAGAGAGTTGCAATAAGGGAGTGATGGGAAATAAGCCCTAAAAAACCCATTGGTATCAAATTGTAGACACTTTGCCATCTTCGAGGTAGACAAGATGCTTACTTAAGTCAGAGAAAAAATAAAGACTGTGTGCATTCAGAAAAAAAACTCATTTATAGCAATGTCCACAGCTAGGGAAGCCAAGAGTATGCTTCAGAATATCCCCCAGTCACGGTTCATTTAAGCCATGATTTATTCTGTAATCCAGGAACTCACCATTGTTCATTCTGTTCTAGAAAACAGTTCTAATTTGTCATTAACCAAGTTTCTATGGCTTAAGATGAAGCTATATTATTTTTATTAGAAGAAATAGAAAACAGCTGCTGAACATTCTCTTTATAATAAGCTTCATACAATTTAGGCAGTTATTTAAATATTTTCCTGATATTTGATCATTAACCCGGCACACAGCATAAGTGATATATAAGAATACTTAAAAGAACATATGCTATTATTGGCTTTAGATAGAAAATCACACGCACACATACACACACAGATTTTTTTAATCTATAAAGAATGAAATTATATTCCTTTATGAGATAATTCTTTGGTTTATAACGTTTTCCTTGTGATATATAAAGCATTGTCTTTATGATAAATGAAATCTCTCTGGAACTGATTATAACACATATGGGAAGCAAATCGATGAAATTAATTTTTATTTAACATGAAAATTTCAAATAAATTAATGAGAGTTTCATAATGCTTCCATTTCCATTTCCATTTGCATTTCCATTTAATTACCCTCATGCATCAATAGGAGTAATATAAATAGATAACCACAAGTCACCCTTCTGCCACTTACTTCTTATCCCACCACTTCTCTCTGACTTAAGCATCTCGTCCATTCTGTAAACCATCTCCTGGTTTTCCTTTTACCTCTATGGCTGCTGCTTCTCAGTTTCCTTTGGAATGCTTATTCCTATCCACTCAATCATTAAATGTTAGAATTCCTCAAAGATCAATCCTAGATACCCTCTTGTTTTCATCCTATACTGTCTCCCTAGAAGATTTTATTCACATGACTCACAAATTTTAATCTGCTTCAAGACCTGACCTCTAAAGTACATGTAACTAATTTCCAACGTGACATTTCCATCTCAATGCCTGCACCATCTTCTAGAACTCAGCATATCAAAAACTGAGTCAGTGATACAGGAACACCCAAACTGATTCTATTCTGGTGTTCTTCTCTCTCATCCCTTTCTTCTTTACTCCTTATACCTAATCTAATCTAACGATGTACTCACCAAACTCCTATAAATATTATCTCCTAAATATTTCTCATCCATCCACTTATATCTTTTATCACAACCATTAACCTATCCTGAGATACTGAAACAAGATGTTGAGTGGGACTTTCTTCTCGCCCAGGAGTCATCAATATTTTTTGATAAAGCTTTTTCTCTTCTCTACCCACAGGAAAGAAAAGGTACCTCTCACAATCCAGTGGTCTATGGATTTGGTCACTGTGCTTATTTGAGAAAGAGGAGAAGACACTTGGAGTGAGACAGCAGAGCTAAGACAGGGCTGGCAGTGAAACAGTCTAAAAGCTACTTGAAAAAAACCAAGAACATGTGAGTTTTCCATGGATCAAATGGATGTCCTAAGACTCTTGATAGGGACCACAGACACAAGAGGCTCTGGAGTAGACTATGCAGAGCAGATGCTAAGTGGGGAGTTAGAAGTTAAGATGCTTTTCACACATGAGTCACCAGAGGTTAGTCAGTGTTAGTCCAAAGGAAAGCAGTAACCAGAATCTCAAGGACTACAACAGAGCCAGCTAAGGAGAAGACACTGCCCTTTCCCTTCCTTCCTCCCTACCACCTACCAGAAGGGCCTAATTCAAGGGCAGACAATGACACTCCATACTCTCATTGCAAGATGAGCCCAAAGTCTAGTTCAAAAACATTTATAATAAACAAATGCTGGAGGTATCATAATTCTAAATCATTTTACTTAAAGAAGACTCTATGTCTATGGTTTACCTGTGTGACATAATCTTAATTCAGTAGGGAGTAGGCCTGTTCCATCTGTATCATTTAATTAGGTCTCTTTATGTACTTCCGCCAGGTGCAGTGGGTTGTTTTTCATTTTTTCACTCTACTTGCTGATGACAACATTTTAGGAAACAATCTCCTCCTAGACAGTTTGAAAACATTAAATGGAATGATTGATGCTACCTGGAGTCTTACAGTGCAAATCTTTTGGAGTAGAAAATTAAATTCCATCTACCTATGAGATGGTAGTTAAATACAAAGCAAATACACACAATTAAAGTTTCATTAAAGACTAAATTTAATAAAAAAGGCTTACAGACCATTCCATAGCAGTCTCTAAAGACTTTTTCTCCCAGTGCTTTTAATGAGGCAGTTCTACTCTCGGTCACCAACAGCCTTTAGAGGCCTGTCATCTAATAAAACATGCCAACACAGTTATGATTTATAGCTTCATTAATACTGTTGACAAAAGACATAGTGAATTAGTCAATGTTATCTTATGTCTTCTCACAAAAAAATCAAGGAGAAAGTAAAATTCCAAACTTTGTACAGAGAAATCAGCTTTATAAACATCTAATGTAAAATTAGAAAATGTAAACTTTTTAGAAAGTACTGAACATTCTAGACCAGGAGTCAGTAAACTACAGCTCATGGACCAAACCCGGGCTGCTGCCTGTGTTTGTAAATAATGTTTTATTCAACACAGCCCCACCGGCTTGTTTACCTATAGTCCACAGCTGCTTTCACACTAAAATGACAACAGTCCTACACACAGGTGACATTTTCATTCAGAGCATCTAAAGGAAATGGAAAAAGGATATTAGATGTGCTTTACTAGCCTCATTTTAAGAATCATTTTCATTCTTTAAAGAATGTATTTGATGAAGATTATATCAAACTACATTCAGGAATGTAGAATGTAGAATGTAGAATGTAGAATTTCACCATTCTTCTCCTTTGTGCAGTTCATTATTAATAGCTCATAGCGACTCAGTCATGTCTATATATTTTTTCCACTGCATACAGCTCAGGTCTGAATGTAAAGTAGTTACTATAAAATCCAGGTACCTTAAGCTTGACCTTCAGTCTAAGGAACAGATTATGAGCATCTTCTTCACCTCCTCTCCCAAACTGGGATCTAGATTACTAATCTTGATTCTCAATATGACACAAACTTGTAAAAACATGTTTTATTCTTCACATCACTTAAAACACAAAGGTGTATGTTGACATTCACTATAATAATAACAAAAATGATAATAATTACCAGTGCTCATTGAGAGTTAACAACATGTGAGAGTTAACAGTGTGACAGAGACTGTCCAGTTCTTCATCAAACCTGCTTCCTCCTTTTGCTAGAGACACAGCCTAAGTTCTAGCCAGTGAATTGTTCCTGGCCCATAAACACCTCTTGTATGTGATCCTTTATCCTCTTTTCCTATTCACTGATTTGATAGAGATGAGCCCAGTAACCTGGGGAACCACTGTTAAATAGGGGATAACCCCCCAAAATGGAGGAAACTGGGGTCCCTAATCACAGTTTGAAGGAGAGCCCCCTCTCAATTAAGATTCCCTATTTGGGACTTTGTATGAGTGAGAAATTGACTTCTATAATACTTGACCCATTATACCTTTGGAGACTTGTTTGTTACCACAGCTAGCACAACTCTAACAGGTATTGTCATTTATTCAGGAGGTATTTTTACTGTGACTCCTATGCATATGTAATGTCTGCCATATGTCCTAGTCATTTTTATGAGGATCAGCATGGTAATATGAGAATATGCCAACTCATATAGATATTTTACGACTATATACAAGATTTTTTAAATGTTCTGAAACTCCTTGATCTTAGAAATCCATATTCTATTTTTTATCACCTTTTGGGTAAGTCATTTCAGATATTAAACATCTTTGTTAAAACTAGAGAATGCTAAAAATACTAAATAAGTTGAAGATAAGCACATAAACATAACAATGCCAACAATGATTTGTGAATTCTGATAAGATGCAAAGGTGGTTAATAAGGCACAGACTGATAATTATCTTCTGATAAGGGAATGATATTTGCAATAATTATACAAAGGCAACAGAAATCCTACCTAACTTGTTATTTGTTAATGCCCATTAGTTTTTATATAATTCTGGTCAAAATCAAAGACCTCTGGAGCATCTTTTGTTGGAGCCTGAAATAATAATATTGTTCGAAGTAGCAAATTATGTCCTTCGAATCTGAACTTAATTATAAAACCATTTTAAATATTTTGTGCCACTTCCGTTTTTCTCTTCTCATAAGAATTCCTGCCACCAGTATCCTCTCCCTTGAGCATTAGGTCTGCCTTATTCAGTTTATGTGAATAGACAGACTAATGTAAATGGTGCGATATTTTAAAAACTATGAAATAATTGCCTAGAGTTAACATTTAATGATCTCAAAAATCATTCTAGCTGACACATCCCCGTGTGGAAGCCAAAAGGGAGCAGGAGGTTTGACAGTAGGAGGTTGAAGAGGGAGAAAAAAGAAGCTCATCCTTATAAGTACATCCTTCTTTGTCCTCTCACACTCTTATTTTATGTTGCTTATAGGGGAGTCTATAAACATGGAACCTCTACTCTTCCCTCTAATGAACCAAATTCCTGATAATAACCAGAGAGGCTTCCCTCTCCCCATTCCTTTTTTTCCCTCTCTCCAGATATGCACAATACTAAATAAATATATTTGTACATGCATGCAGCGTGGTACATTTTACAAAGCCCGCTAACATCTGTTCTCACTGACCTCAAGAACAGCCCCGGCGCTGAAAAGAAGCATGGCAACAATACAAATGAAGAACCTGAGGCTCAGGAATGGCAGCAACTCCCCCACATCACACCAATGCCTGTTAACCTGTGCTAGAACCTCCACTGATCTCCCTAAATGCCTTTGCTCCTAAAATAGTAATAAAATATTCTAATCTCCTAGTCCTCAGCTAAATTATGTTCATCTATGAGAAAGATGTCGCTTAGTACTGGGCTAGGAATTAGCCAGTGGTAGCATGAGGCTGAAGTGGTTTCAATGGCTTTTTTGTAGCAGTGTTAGCTCCTGACATCTTTTCCTGGGTCCCCGCAGTTCCCAGATTCACTGATAGCAACAGCAGGGGCCAGGAGTGTCTTCCTGCTGACAAGGAAGCAGTGGCTACTCCTTTTTATTATTATTTTTTTAATTTGTTCTGTTTATTCCTTAAATTCCGCATATAAGTAAAATCATATAGTGTTATTTTTCTCTGCCTGACTTAAATACCTTCTAGGTCCAACAAAGCAATATCTTTTTCCATTCCCTTCCTTTTCATATGTAGAGGTCTTGTTTTCTTCTCCTTTCAGCCACTCTATCTTTTGGTTGGAGCACTTAATTCTTTTCCATTTAAAGTACTTATTGATAGGAATGTAGTTGTTACCATTCTTTATTCCTGTTTTTGACATATGGTTTTTCTTCTTAAAGAAGTCCCTCCAACATTTCCTGTAATTCTGGCTTGGTGGTGATACATTCCTTTAGTTTATTTTTGTCCTGGGAATCTCTTTATCTGTCCTTCAACTCTAAATGATAGCTTTGCTGGATAAATTATTCTTGGTTGTAGATCTTGGGTCTTCATTCCTTCAAATATTTTTTGCCAAGCCCTTCTGTCCTGCATAGTCTCTCTTGAGAAATCAGCTGCCAATCGTATGGGTGTTCCCTTATATGTAATTATTTGTTTTTCTCTTGCTGCTTTTAAATTTTTTTCTTTGTATTTAAACTTTGGCATTTTAATTATGATGTGTCTTGGTGTGGGCCTCTTTGGATCCATGATTTTTAGAATCCTCTGAGCTTCCTGGGGTTTTATGTCCATTTCCTTTACCAGGTTAGGGAAGTTTTTCACCATTATTTCTTCAAACAGTTGTTCAACATCTTGATTTTCTTCACTTATGCAGATCAGACAAATTTTTGGAGCCTTAATAGTGTCCCATATCCTCCTTAAATCATCTTTATAATCTTGGCTTCTTTTTTCTTACCATTTTGATTGAGTGTCCTGATTGGCTTTCCCGTCCTCTAGATAGGGCATTTGATCCTCTTCTTTATTCACTTTGTTTATTCCTTTGTTTATTCCATTTAATACACTTCTCATTTTAGATAATGCATTCTCTATTTCAAACTGGTTCCCTCTTATAATCTCCATCTCCATTTTTATCTCTTTGTTGGAGTTCTCTACATTTTCCAAAAGTTCATTGAGCATCTTTATAACCAGTGTTTAGAACTCTGCATCTATTACATTACTTGACTCCATTATATCTGGATCTCTGTTCTGTTCTGTCATATGGTTTCTACTTCTTTGTCTTCCCATTTTGGCTGCCCTTCCACATCTGTTTCTATGTACTAAGCAAAGCTCCTAAGTCTCCCGGTCTTATTAGTATGGATTTGTGAAGCAGGTGTCCAGTGGCACAGTCCTGAGAGAGGTTCAGCTGCAGGCCAAATTTAGCAAGAGCCTCTACCCCTCCAGGGTCACCTGTCAAGATTCAGCAAGCAATCAATAGATGCTGTGCTTACAGTTGCCTCAAAAGACCACACCAGAAATTGAGGCCAGCTGCCTCCAGTGTGAGTCTAGGTGCTGCTCAGCAAGGCGCATCTGAGCCACCGAGGATATATGTGGATGTGGCTTGGGTGGTGCCTGGATTGGGGGAGGCAGGGTTTCAGGGAATCCTCTGGGCAGAGTGACCTGTTATCCAGTTTGATGACATCACAGCTATGGCAGCGTTGTGTCTGTGCACTGGGAGTGGGGAGAGCTCAATAGGGAACAATGGATTCCATCGGCATTTCTGTACTGAGCAAGTCTCCTTAGACCCTCACGCCAACAATATCTCCCTGTAAGTCCCTCATGCCCCCTGTGCACAGCCGAACGGGCACTGGTGCTCAGAGAAGAGCAGGTCTGTCACCGCGAAAATCTAGTCGCGGATGCAGCCCCTTTAAGAGGCTTCTGCCACTGTCACAGCCTCCATCTCACTCAGCTCCTCAGGACCAGGTCCCCCGGCATCTTCGCCCCATCCTACCTTCTGCCGTTGGAGAGTGCTTTCTTGGATTTCTCCCTAGTTGTATGGCTTTTTCATCTAGATCCCAGGCAATTTTTTTTTTTTTTTTTTTTTTTTTTTTTTTTTTTTTTTTTTTTTTTTTGCTGCTGCTCCTTGTTTCCGTCATAACTTTGATTTGGTCACCCAAGGGATAAACAGAGCCTCTATCAACTACGCCATTTTTTTTTCTCCTCATGGCTACTCCTTTTTGATGCAATCTTCATGAGAACCATTCAGCTCTTGTTTCCAGATTCGATAACTCCAGTGTTGTACAGGAAAAGTACTGGAAATACTGAAGGGTGACACAAACCTCAGGTGGAAAATAAAAGCTGTGTTCATTTAATTGCTTGAAATGTCAAATGAAGTTTCTTTTATGAGTCTTGGTTTATCCTGGTGAACAATAATGTCTGCGAGCAAGTGAACTAGCAAGAGGTCTTAGCAATAACAGGTCCCATCTCTTCCTCTGTCCTCCAGGATCAGATAGCTTTGTATCTCAGCTACATGAGTTAGTTATCTCAGAGTTTTCCCTTTGCCTCTAAGATCACCAACCTTCCTCAGTAATCTAAATTAATGTTTAATAGCAATGACAGGACACTAAGCCTGATAAATTACTCAGTTCCCTCAGTGGTTCATTTGAACACTCATTCCTTTCCCTTCCCTACCCTTTTATTCCCTCCCATTCCCTTCTCTCCACTCCCCTCCCTCTCTCTCTCTCCTTTCTCATACACACACACACACACACACACACACACACACACACACACACACACACACAAACTCATACACACACAATGTAGGTGATATACAAATGGTTACCACCTTCCATCACATATATTACCTTCCAAATAATGTTTTACTCAACTACTATCTATGAATTTACTGTGTCTTCTATTTACTTAATCACTTTTTCATTGATTCAGTGAATGTTTGTTCAGTGTCCAGCACATACCAAGCACTCAGCTAGGTCAACTAATCTCGATTCCACATACCTTTCCTGTGGCGATCATATACAAATGTTCTTATTAATATCAACCATTCAACGGATAGTACGAGATAAATAAATAGGTAGCACAGGACCAATCTTTTATTGCTCTATTCTGCTTCTTTCCAAATTTCTTAACTCTTCTCCAAATTTCTGATATCACTGTGAATTCTTTTGCACAACTGCATGCAGCTCAGTATAACTGCCACTCGTGGAGACTCCAGTGTCTGCCAGGAACTGTACTGGTCACTACAGATGAAAAGTGAGCGGGAGATAATCCCTGCCCTCGAAGGACTCAGCAGTCTAGGAGGTGGTGATAATACACTAAGCGAAATGCTATCAAGGAAGCTCGATCAAAGGTTATAGGCATGTAAGGCAGAAGGATAGAAACACCTGCACTTGTATACTCTGTGACCAGGCCAGCAATTTAACACCCATGATCTTGTATATGAAAGATTTTATTATCACCATTCTATAGATGAGGAAACTGAGGCTTGGGTGGGGAGGTGTGTGAAATAACTTACCAAAGTCTGTCCGACTCCAAGGGAAATGTTCTTTCCACCACACCAGACTTTCTCTCCTTCAATCCTCATAACTCAATACTCTTGCCCTCTGTATTTCCTGCCACTTTTGTATCCAAGCGTTCCCAGTTCAGAAGACTTAGAAATAGGACAACAGCCTAGAATGTTAGACCTGACAAAAAGAAATAAAGTGGGAGCTTTTATATGTCTTTGAAGAAAGTCATCTTTTCATGAATGATGATATCAAAAAAGTTATCAAGTTACAGTTTATGAAGAAGTTTCACATTTAATGCATACATAATAAAGACTATGGGAGGGTACTAAGAAAGATTTTATATTTTTGTAAATAGTATGATAATGAGAAAAAGCAAGGAAGAAACTTCACCCCTAACCACCATGAATGACATCATTGTCAACGCTAACAAGCACTCACGTTACGTGAGATCTAGACTTCAAGAATACTTTTAGAACTTATAAAAATAAAATCTCCAATTCTGCTATCCTTCTTCATTATGAACTGAGTGATTATTTTCCTATTGCTGTACTGATTTATCCATTTCCTTCTTTATCCCATACTGCTAATCTGGAGTGGTACCTCCAGAGCCTGTGAGTTGAATGGTTGCCTCCAGATCTCAAATAGAAAAGTTAAGAAATAATATAGGTACCCAATTCTTGTATCAATTGAGCTTATACTACGTGGGAGGCTGGGCACAGGTATGAATCAAATGATGCCTAGATTTTGAAAATAAGGCCTATAATTAAATAACTGTAATACCCAAAGAAAAGGTTAAGTGTCATAAGAAAGATAAGGTAACAAATAGTCTGGGAGTTCAAAAATAAGAAATACTGAATTCTAGAAACTCTTAGAAAATGTTTTTCAATACTGAGTAACTTTGCTGTTGTTTTGGGAGATGACGTGTCAAGCATGGGTTTTTAGGATTGCTATTTTCTAAGTGGTAAGTTTCCATTGTAAGTATTTTTGGAGGAATTCTAAAAGCTCTGGTGCCTTCAAATTACAGTTCTAGGAATGCCAAATAAGCAACTGTTGATTGGGGTCACATACAAAAAGTCTGTCTTCCCAGATTCACCAAACACCTCAGAAAGCCTTAGTATTGGTTACTATCAATACTGTATTACAATTATAGGTATCAGTGAGGATGCTCGTGGAACCCTGAGGGAAGGAAGAAAAAAAAATTGGAAAATTTTACGCTAAAGGGTAAACAAGATATTTGTTTCTTTTGGGGGATGGTGGTAAATTTTATTTTTTAGGAAAATTTCTTCTTTTATGTGCATGATTTTTCCATAAAAGAGAAAATAATTTTGGAGCAAATATTCCTGAAGAAAAAAATTACAAACAAAGGTACAAAGACTAGAGCAATATTTCTATTGTTCTATTATTATAAAACATGTGCAGTCAGGGAGAAGAGCTCTGGATGCCAGATACATGATATAAATGGTTCAAAGTTTGTTCAGCACAAGCTTATGATGGGAAAACGCCTCTGTGGTCAGACCAGCATGCAGAACATTTCACAGTGTGAAGACTTCTTCCAGATGCATTGCTTGTGTGTTGGATTAAATAAACCAGATCCAGACCCTTGTTAGCCATACACAATTTTGAATATAGAAAGATTTCACAAGAAATGTACAGGTTGATTTTTATTTTCTTGCAAAGAAGAATATTATCTGTGCACAGGTTATCTGGATAGTAGATAATGTTCCTCTGAATAAAATGATCATTCCTTAGTAAGATTCCTTGCCACTAAAAAACCAGGTTGCCAATCTATTGCAGGACCACTGAGCTAATAAACTTTGTTCCTAAAAACTATTTGTATCAACAATCCCCTTCATTATTTTAAAAAATAAGAATGTACTGCATCTACTTACCAAGCTATATAATAGCCTATTCATGTTAACTTTCTTCCTATTGCTTACAGCATTAATGTAGTTTTTTGGACTAATCCTTCTCACTTAAAAGATGTTCAGTATAGATCAGAAAAACTTCTATTACAATTATGACACATGTTCAAGATAATCATTCTAACATTCAGTAAATGCGCTCAACATTTTTGAAAAGTAATTCAGCAATCTGTATAAATGATCTTCAAAGATAAATGCACTTTAACCCAGTAATCCCCTTTTAAGTACTTATCTTAAGGGAATCAGAACTTGCACAAAGATTTATGTGTAAGGTTCTCAGTATAGCCTTATTTATGAAAGTGAAAAAACAAACTTCAAGAAAGTAGCATAGTAAAAAAGTTACTATGAATTCATTTATTGGAATAATATAATGTCATTAAATGTTAAATTTTTAACAAATATTTAATCAGGTGGAGAAATTCTCATAATCTAAAATTAAGAGAAAAAATAAAGAGGGAGAATAAAAATTCATTGGGAAGCTATCTCCTAACTTTACAAATAAGTATAGGCATTAACCAAAGGCATACTCGAAATATACCAAGATGCTAACAGTGTGAGAGACCTCTATTATGAATAATTCTTATTTTCTTCTTCAACTTTCCTACATTTTATAAGTATATACAATGAACATGCACTTTTTTTTTGGCAAATCATTTCTGTTGATGGTGCCCAGTGATAGAAAAAAATAGGCGTTAGGGTTGGTAATATGTGAGAGGCCCACAAATAATGAAATAAGGCCGCTCTCCAAGAAATTAATGAAAACCACACACAAATGTGAATAAATATCCATGGGAGAAACCAATGTTTTAAATAAACTTGTTAAAAAGTATACCATAATTCAAACATTTCAATAAAAAAGATTTGATCTCAAGAAAGCAGAGCAGAGACCACACAAACACACCCCCCCACACACACACGCGCGCACGCACACACCCCTCCCAAGCTGAAAAGAGAGGAAGAGATCAAATAGTAAACAGAACAAAAGTGGCTTACATGGAGCGAGCTTGTCAATTATTTTGATTTTCTCAGTCAACAGATGCTAAAACTATAAATATTAGTATGTAGATGTCTGCAGGTTTTTAGTTGATGTTTAAAAATGATCTTTACACTTGAAAGCATAATCTAGAAAATTTAGCATTATCTCAGAATTTCTTCTTTCTCATCACTTTCAGCCAATTAGTTAGCAAGACTGTGTGAGTCCATCCCAAAAATTTCTGTGAATATGGCTTTTCGTCTCCATCCCATGCCAATGACTTTTATTCACCTGGACTAGTGCAATAGCCTCCTAGAAATGGTGTTTATCCCTCCCCATTAATGAGTCCCACTCATTCCAAACTTACCATTCCAAAGCAAAAATCTTATTATGTCCTTTCCTTACAATTCTTCCTTGGCTCTTGAATGGCTACAGAATAAAATCCATCTCATTACTATGGCAACCAGGCCTTTCAGGAGCTGAACTCCACCAAACTGTCCACCATCTGTCCAGAAGTTCCATCATCTGGATCAGTTCACCCAACACTTTACCTATTACAAATCACTTATCCCTCTCCATATATGCCTTGCTTTTCTAACTTCCTCGGTCCCTTGACACAGTTTTTCCTTCTGCCTTTTCTTTGCCTTCAAACCAATTCAGACTTACTTAAGGTGGCATCTATCATTAATATTTTTTTAATATCCTAGGTGATTCCAATGTGCAGCCAAATGCTAAGAACTAAACCAGTCTCTATTTATCTCTATTTCTTTTTGTGTCTGTCTCCCTAGCACTCCCTCTCTCCCTCCCAACAAACTGAATCAATCAATAGCAGGGACTTGTTCATTCATTCATTCATTCATTCATCCAAGGGGTATTTATTATGGGTAAGGCATTATTCATCTTTATATCTGATCTCCCTTTTCTCCTTCTTCCTGTCCACCCGGCGCCTAGCATAAAGCCTACCTAGCACAGAATAAGAACTCAATAAAAGTATGTTCAGTTTCACTGAAATCATTACTAGTGTTTTCCAGCTTTTAATCATAGTCTTAAATAGCTTCTTAAAAAGCATCAGGCTTTTGCTTCTTTTTAATTATACTTACTGTGTATATTTTAAATCTGGAACAAATCTTAAAATCCAATTGTCCTTAGGGTAGAACTCTGACAGTAGAGTTTACTCTGAAGAGTCTACCTTATATAACACAAGGAATTCACAAATTTTAAAATATTTAGTTTCCAAGTGGCTTTAATCTTCATAAATGTTAAGTACAAAAATTCCTTCACAGAAAAAAAAAATATGTGTGTGTGTGTGTGTGTGTGTGTGTGTGTGTATTTAAAGAGGAAGTAAAGTCTTCTCATTTCTTTTTGGTTAGAACGACAAGAAGGAAACATTTGGCTAAAAAGTGACATCATTTAAATTAATGTAACACCTTCTGAAGTACTCATGTGACGTAATAGTATTTAAATGAAAATGTTCTCAGATGCTACCCTCCTGTGGCCCCTAGTTCTCTATGGAGCAAATTACAAGTGCTCTTCCCATCCTTTAAACCCTCCCTCTACAGTCATTCTCCCTGCACTTCGCCCTCTCTCCTCAGCCCACCTTTTCTCTGTCTTGAAGGCACTCTGCAATAAAGCTTGTTAATCTCCCAAACACAGTTTGTTTACTCTTTTCTTCCTGCCAGTACACATTATTCCCTTTGACTCTCCCATGAAAGGGAACATTACTGCTGATTATTTTTTTGCCTTTCCCTAAGGCCCTTATACTAACAGTTAATTAAATGTGGATTTCTTTAGCTCATTCTGTTTCAGGAAACAGGGAAGTCAAAAAGAGCGAAGGACTTAAAGTTTTCCTTGATAAGTCTTAATTAACTGGCCAATCAGAAATTATCATAGTGTTGAGCCTGCTAACTAGGCTGTGGTATGATTTTATGCAAAGTTTAAACAGGGCACATTCAAAGCAAGTTAGAGAAGTGGACATCCATAAAAGATGAATTAGGTAAAGGTCAGTGAGACTCAAAACTTTATGCACTTGAGCATTCTGCTACCTCTGACATTCGGTTGTGCATACACGGCACACACACTAATGCACACACACATACACATGCACATGTTAACACGTGAACACATACATACACGTGTCCCCCACATGGAGGCACACATACACATAACTGCATACACCTGTGTACACACTCCCATATATACTTAAACATACTTGCAAATACATATAACATGCACACTCATCCACACACACATATATGTACACACATTCCCACATGCCCATATATACATATGCACACATGTACATGCACACACACTCACATATTACCTCCCAAATAATTTTAATTTCCATAGGCTGGTACCATGTCATCTACTTGTATCTTCCTATAGCACCTAGCACTGGACTGAGCCCATATTACATAACAAATACAAGCCCAACAAATACAAGTTAACTCAACATTTTTACAGTTCTCTACATTGGTATATCTAAATTTAATAGCCTTTTGACTATATTTAAATAACTTAATATTTTGTTTTTCCCAAGTGAAAACTCTCAATTATAACCCTTACTTATCTCCGATAGTTACAGCGATGCTCAAAACTGATGATCCTTGAGCACATGCACTGCAAAGGGGTATGCAAGTATGAGAAGGATCTGTAATCCCATAACATTCTATATGAAACAAGTCTAGCGATGAAAAGAACATTCACAGGGAGAGATGGAAGGGTCTGAGGAACAAAGAGTTTGGATTTTTTTTTTTTTTCTGTAAAAAGTAGCCTTATTTCATTTCCTCCTCGGCTTTTATCTTGTTTAAAGATAATAATGAATTGACTTTAATGTTCCGTGCTACATTCTCATACTAATTGTTCTTAGGGAAAGAATAAATAGAAAATGACAGGATACCAGCTGACATTTAGGCCTGTGAATGAACCTCCATGTTAAAGGAAACTAAAAACAATCCTCAAGTTGAGGCTCAAAGACATGTGGGACATGACTTGAACCTGACCTACCACTACATATAAGCATTCCAAGGCTGTGTGATATATTTTTAGCAGAATATTTTATCATAAAGCTGTATTTTTCATGGTGGGAATAAAAATGACCCCCTACAAACATGATACACACACAAAATGCCTACTATATCCTACTATTCAGAATCTTAAATATGTTAGGTTGAGTGTCAAAAGGGAAATGTCAAAGGGGAAATAAGGTTCTAATCAGCTGACTTGAGAGAGGGAGACTATCCTGGATTATCCTTGTGGGCCCAATGTAATCACAATGTCCTTAATAGTAGAAAAGGAAGGCAGACGAGGAGGTTGGAGTGATGTTCTTTGAGAAGGAGTAAACTGACCATTGTTGCTTTGAAGGTGGAGTGAGGGGCAACAAGCCAAGGAATGAGGTCAGCCCCTAGAAATTAGAAGTCAGGGACATGGATTCTCCTCTGGGGCCTCAAAAAAGAACACAGTTGGAAGATGCCTTGATTTTAGTCCAGTGAGACCTGTGTTGGAGTTCTAACCTACAGAACTGAAAGGTAATAAATGTGTGTTGTTTTAAGCCATGAAATTTTTGGCAATTTGTTCTAGCAGCAATAGGAAATTAATACAGGCCCCACACGCGAACATATTTATAAAGCAAAAGTTACATGAAATAACACTGCATATAATGCTCTCTGATGATTTTCATTATTTCATTTTATTTCATTAAAACAGAAAAGGAAACGCTGGGCGTCTGACCGCATGGTTCACTAACAGGTTTCACAGAACCCTGGTTTGGAAAACACTGTCATAGGGAGTATATGGGTAAGGATTGCTCCGGTAAAAGAGAAAATTAGTTATGATCTTAGTGAAATCTTCAGAATGGTTGTTGCAATCATGCTCGAGAGACACATGAATTTTAAAATGACAGTGTTCGCTGCCTTTGAAGACACACTACCTGTTTGCATACCATATTTGCTTGCCAAGAGCCAGCGGAAGATAAGAGCCAATGAAACAGTCAAGAGAATAGCTGAAGAGGCAGATGGTCATCATAGTCACTCATTCTGTGTTTTGGGGTTCAGTGTAATGCTAAGTCCAGGGCTAAGTAAGCCTAGGGGCAAGCTATCTGAGAACCAGCTAGCATCTTAATGATCAGCCACCATCCATGGCTCTCAGACCCTGGGGCTGTACAGAAACATAGAACTCTGTACTAACAATCTGGAGGTAACGATGCAGTACAAGGGTGAAAGAGCATTATCAGTCCTCATTAACAATCATTTTATAGCTCTGACATTTATATCACCATCAAAAATTACACAAATTCATTGTTGGAATAAAAATCCTTAGTATTCTTAATAGAGTATATCTAGGGGTATCACTTTTTGAAGTGATACAAACTCTGATCTTTGTAAGCTATGTCAAATCGGCAAGTTATACTCTGAGTCATGGTTTCATAACTTTATAATGGAGTTAACAAAATTCCCCTCTAAGGATTAAAAATCATAAACATAAAGTACCTAACAAAGTACCTGGTGCATAGTACAGACCCAGCCAGTGGAAATTATTAATTAGGGAGTTCACTATTCATTCTTACTGAAGTTAACCAATTCCTTAATTCTTGAGGATATGCATTGATTACCATGCTGGCAGCTAAATGGAGGCTCAGAGAAACATGTCAGCTTTATCTCCACTTTTGGACTGTCATTCTTGATAGTGACACCAGAGTCCCCACCAACGATATGCATTGAGACAAAGTCCATAGTATCTACAAAGTTCTAGGAGAATTCTTGAAGCTCATACATACATCACAAACTTTACACTGCAGTCGACTTCTAAGACTTGGAATAAGTGACAAAGCATGCATTTTTACCCAACAAGTACATTGTGGGACTACCTTCTTTCCTCTAAGGTTGCTGATGATACCTGGCTCTCAAATATTTCTGTAGCTTTCAACATCTAAAAAATCCTATAGTAGATGCCCAATAAACATATTTGAATGAATAAATGAATGAGACAACAAAGAGATAAACTGGGTTGACCTTGCCACATCTTCTAGGTAAGAGTTTCTCAACCTCAACACTATTGATATTTTGGGTGAAATAATGCTCTGTTGTAGGGGACTTTCTGTGCATTATACTATACTTAATAGCATCCCTGGTCTCTCTCCATTAGATGCCAATAGCAGCCCCTTAAATTGTGATAATCAAAAAGTCTCCAGACATTGCTGAATGTCCCTGAAGGGGGAGGAGGGTAAAATTGCCCCTTGCTTGAGAACTGCTGGTATAAACAGAGGTCCTGAACTCTGGCTGCATATCTGAATCACTTAAAAAGAATTTTTTTTTTTTTTTTTTTTAAAAAAACAATGTTTAGGCCACAACTCAACCAACTAAATCAGACTCACCTGAGGTGGCATCTAGTCACTGGTATTTTCCTAAGCTCCCAGGTGACTTGACTATATAACCAAAAGTTGAAAATCAGTTCTCTAGTTACTCGCTATTAAAACTCTAGTCCATGGACCTGCAATTGGCATCACCTTGAAGGTTGTCAAAATGCAGAATCTCTGGCCCCATCCCAAATCTACTGTGTCAGAGTCCAGGAAGGAGACAGAAACCACAACAATTATTTGAACGGTGAGAATTTCATATACAGAATTGTTAACTAGGTATAAAATTATTAACTTGGTCATTGCAAGAGTCAAAATAAAGCTCTAATATATTAGGGCGATAGCAACTACGGAAAGTAGCTACCACTTACAGAGTGAGGGGATAAAAAAAAGGAGGATAAAATCCCTGACAGACAGGTACTTGGCCAGTGCTGGGGTCTCTGAAAGGCATAATGAAGTTCATCCTGAGAATGCTGAAATCTGCAAACTGGAAGTTGCTGCAACAGAAAGGTACTGCAGCTGCCAGATTGAATGAAAAGCAATGCCTGGGTGAGGCCCACAATAGGGGTCCCTTCTCCCTCCTCTGGCTTTGCAGGCTCCCTCTAGCACCCCCTAACGGAAAAGCCTAGCATAGAGTTAGCTGGTAAAGCACCAACGGTTGCAGAGTCCAGCCCCAGCAACCCAAAGCTTGTTTAGAGTAGGGAGGCAGGTTTAGAGTAGGGAGATAATTGCATGATGATCGGCACATCTAGTGATTCAGAATCTTCATTTCAGCAAGATCCCCAGAGGATTCCCACGCACGTTAAAATGTGAGAAATCCTGCTTTAGAGGCTGTCATTTCTCTCTAAGTTGACTTGTAAACAAGTTACCTCACGTTAGTCAGTAGCTTGGCAGCAACCCCTACTTTAAAATAATCACAAATCATTCCGTAATGCCAAGGATACAAACCACTACTTTACTGTGGTTTATCATCTTACATGTGAAGAGTGTTTTCAATGGGGAAAAGAAATGAATTCAGTCTCTGTGTTCTCATAAAAGCTAAATATTTCCTTGTGTCTCTTTCCTCTTCTATTTTAAAGTATTACAAACAAAAGCAAATTGTCATTCTTTTGTTCCTTAGTCCTTCCTTAAAGGGCTGAGTAAAATTAAAAACACCAACTATGCAGTTAATGCTAACAAAACACTGACCGCCTCAAGGAGACTCTGGGTCTTTTAACTCACCAGGGGACTAGTAAGTCTGAGAACTCAGTATTTCTTTCCCACACAGATACCTCAGCTTCTCTGAGAAAAAGCCCTGTTAGCCAGACAGAGACTGGAGTGTTTCACTCTACCAGGCATCTGGCAAATGTGACTTGCTAGCCACAAGGGATTCCAGGCTCAGTGCTCACACATGGACATAGCTCAAGGAAAAAAAAAAAAAAAAAAGAAAAACTGGTCAACAAATATCCTCCTTGGTAGCATCACCTTGGCATAACCAGCACATTCCCAGGACAGGGCATATTTGTGAACTTCTCTGATACACTTCTGCCACCCAGTGGATGTCCCTAACTCTTAAGTTTAGATTTTAGTAAAAAAATCTAGCATTTTGAATTTATTCAAAGTTTAATTGTTCCTTTTATTAATTGTATTAAAAAATCATTTAAAATGGAACATATTCACACGTGTGGGTTAATATATACTATATGTATATACATATTCAATTTTATAAAAATGGAAATTTATAGAGTGCTTTTATGATGAGAACACAATTCATATGAAAGTGTGAATTAAAAAAATGACCTCTTTTCAAATGTGGGGAGATTTTTCATAGTTTAAAGATACACTGAGAGAATCACAGTTCCATATATGTGTGTGTACAGGTTTGCTTTTTAGTTCTCAACATTATAAATTCCCTGAAATTTTACATGAAGTACAAAAAATTTAGTATAAAAAGTGTCAATGATTTAGAATCAAAGGTTCACATTTGTGTTACAGGCTTGCCAAAACAATTTGATTTTTATAAAATTGATTTGCTTGTGTATAGAGTGATTCTCCTTACGAGTTTTATCAGTCATGGATTCTGAGATTTTCAAGTTCTTTAAAACTATTCATGACATATAACATTTAGGGATTCTTTTATTTGAGTGTAGAGGTGTAAATTGATGAGTAAATATGCTGATAAATAAGATTATACGATGTACTTCAGAGAACAACAAAAAAGTGTAACTTACAGTAATCATACAATTATTATGTAGAGACTAGAAGACCAGGTATCCTATATTAAAAGAAAAAATTCAGTGTTAAACTATGTTATAAATTTTTTATTAATTTTTGATAATTAATGAAGTAAAACATAAGATTTAGATTAAACTCTTGAAAGTTTCATTATCTCAGGCAGCTCCAACCCAGATGATAACAAACATATTATAGAAATTCTGCTCTTGATTTAAAAAATAAAACTATCATAGAAATCTGAGTGATTAAGAAAAATTCAAGAAGATAGAGAAGACATGAAAGCTGATTATTTGGATTTTTAAACTTCATCTAAATAAAGGAAAACTACATGACAATTTCAAAACAGTTGGCTAATTATGCAAAATCCATTGAGGCATGAGAAACTTTTATGAAAGGGGGGAAAGTTTCTATTGTGTTATGTTTCAACTGAACTTGAACTATAACAGCTGAGCTGTACTGGCTCCTCTTGGAATTTATCCTGGTTCATTGCAAAGTACATATGGTGAAAACTGCATGTGGTGAGTCAAACTCAATTAAAATAAAACCAGAAAACTGATTTGAAATGGCAATTTAGTTGAACCAGAACTGGACCCAAATTGTTTTGTTACCCTACCAATCATAATCATTTCAAACCCCTATCTCTACTTTGCTAAACTAAATAAGGCTATCATCACTATTATTTCTTGAATTGAATCATACAGGAAGGTAAGATTGAATTAAGTAGCAAGTCTCTGCTATCTTTGTGAGTTTACTGCAATGTATGAGGGCATAACTTTTTTGCCCTTTCAGTCAAAATTAAAATTAAAAATTAACAAATTAGTTAATTAATTAATTCCACAGAGCAAGAACTTTTAAAGGTTTGAGAAACAATGCATATCAGATATACGCTATGCAAATATTTTCTCCCATTCCTAGGTTGGTTGCCTTTTATGGTTGTTGTTGTTGTTGTTGTTGTTATCATTATTGCTATGGAGTTATAGGAATTTCCTATATTTTTTTATATTAAATTTGTTCAATGAGTATAAAGTTTCAATTATGCTAGATGAGTAAGTTCATCAGGAAGACCTGCAGTACAACATAGTGCCTCTAATAGTTAACAATATAGTATGTGCCCTTGAAAATTTAAGAGGGTAGATCTCATATTAAATTTTCTTGCCAAAAAAGGGGGAGAAGGGACACAGGAAACTCTGGGAGGTGTTGGATATGTCAGTGATCTCGATGGTGGTGATCATATCATGGTGTCTCCATATGTCTAAACTCATCAAATTGTATACTTTAAATATGTCTAGTTCTTTGTATGTCAATTACATATCAATAAAGTTTTTTTAAAAAAAGAGACAATACATAATATTCAGAAATAATATAATGCATCTTCAAACAGAAAGTAATTTCACACTCCTGCTTTTTAGGTTTACAGAAAATTGAGCAGAAAGTACAGTTTCCATCAACCCATTCACCCTCACCACATACAGTTTTCTCTATTATTAATGTGTTGATTTTTTTACAATAGATGCACTATTGAGTTTTGCCACCCTAAAAATCCTCTGTACTCCACCTATTTATCCCTCCCTCCCTCGAGTCCCTAGAAATTACTGATCCTTTTACTGTCACCACAGTTTTTCTCTTTTCCAGAATGACATATAGTTGAAATCATACAGTATATAGCCTTTTCGAACTGACTTTTTTACTTAGCAATATGTGTCTAAGGTCCCTCTATGTCCTTTTGTGGCTTGATAGCTCATTTTTTTTTTATCACTGAATATTATTCTATTGTCTGGATATACACAGTTTGTTTATTTATTCACATGCTGAAAGATATTGCTTGCTTCCAAGTTATGGTAATTTTGAATAAAGCTGCTATAAATATCTATGTGCAGATTTTTTAATGAACAGAAGTTTTTATCTCTTTTGGATAAATACCAAGGAGCACGATTCTTGAAGTCTATGGTAAGAGTCTATTTAGTTTTGTAAAAACTAACAAATTGTCTTCCAAAGTGGCTATACTATTTTGTGTTCCCACCACCAAAGAACTTGAGCTCCTGTTGTTCCATATCCTTGCCAACATTTGGTGTTGTCAGTGTTTTGGATTTTGGCCATTGTGATAGGTGTATAGTGGTACTTCCTTTTTGTTTTAATTTACTAAATGATAAGTGGTGGAGAGAATCTCATTTGTTTAGATTCTTTGGTGAAGTATCTGTACAGATCTTTTGCTCAAATTTTAATTGGATTGTTTGTTTTCCTATTATTCAGTTTTAAGTGTTCTTTATGTATTTTGGATACCAGTCTTTTATTGGATACGTGTTTTGCAAAGATTTTCTCCCAGTCGGTGGCTTGTGTTTTTATTCTCTTGAAAATGTCTTTCATAAAGCAGATTTTAATTTTAATAATGTACAGTTTCTCAATTTTTTCTTTCATAAATCATGCCTTGATATTTTATATAAAAAGTCACTGTCAAAGCCACAGTTGCCCAAATTTTCTCCTACATTATCTTCTGGGGGTTTTATAGTTTTGCATTTTACATTTATATCTATGATCCATCTTAAGTTAGTTTTTATTAGTCTGTGTCTAGAATCTTTTTTTTTTTTTTTTTGGATGTGGATTTCCAGTTGTTCCAGCACCATTTGTTGAAATGACTCTCCTTTCTTCATTAAATTGCCTTTGTCTCTTTGTCAAGATCAGTTGATTATACTTGTGCGGATCAATTTCTGGGTTCCCTATTCTCTTCCACTTACCTATTTATCTATTCTTTTATCAGTACTCCACTGTCTTGATTACTATAGCTTTACAGGGCATTTTAAAGTTTAATTATGTCAATCCTCTTACTTTGTTCTTCTCCTTCAACATCTCATTGACAATTCTGGGCCTTTTGTCTTTTTATGTAAACTTTAGAATCAGTTTGTCAATACCTATAAAATAACTTGCTGGGATATTTATTGGGGTTGTATTGAATCTATAGATCAATATAAGAAGAACAGACATCTTAACAATATTGAGTCTTCATATCCATATACATGGATTATCTCTCCATTTATTTAAATCTTTGATTTTGTTCATCACAGTTTCGTTGTTTTCCACATGTAGATCTTGGATATATTATGTTAGATTTATACCTTTTTTTTTTTTTTTTTGGTGCTAATATAAATAGTATCATGTTTTCAGTTTCAAATTCCAAGTGTTCATGTTGGTATACAAGAAATCAAATTGCCATTTGTGTATTAACCTTGTATTTTGCAATCTTGCTATAATTGCTTGTTAGTTCCAGAAAATCTTTTGTTGATTTTCCACATAGATGATTTTGTCATCTATGAACAAAGACAGTTTTATTCTTCCTTCTTAATTGGTAGACCTGTGATTTCCTTGTCTTGTCGCATTGCATTAGCTAAGCCATACAGTTCAATGTTGAATAAAAGTAGTGAGAAAGATTCTTATCTTGTTCCTAATCATAATGGGAAAGCACCTAGAATCTCACTATTAAGTATGTTAGCTATAGATTTTTTTGTAGATGTTCTGTATTAGGTTAAAGAAGTTCCCTTCTATCCATAGTTTGCTGAGATCTTTATTTATTTTAATGGAAATATTAGTATGTTTCAGCATTAAACTGAACAAATTCTGCCATAAAACATAATGCATAATTAGTCATCTTTTCTTGTCTAACCTAAAACTTCTAAAGTAACAGTATCAAACACACATAATATTTTGAAATGAAGATAAGAAATGATCAACCCAAATAATTTTCAGTGGTATAGTTAAGTAGCAATGGCATTTTTCAATCTTCAACAAAAACTATATTTAAGCAAAATTACCCTTCAATCATCTTGGTCAAAATCACTACTTTTTTAAACTATTGTGTTTACTTACTATTTTAATTTTTTATCCATTGTGCTTAGCTATTTCTCCAATTACTTCAACACATATAATGATATTTTAAAACTATTATAATTTTCTCTTGAAACACACATGGGCGTCATGTGTAATAAACATCCAAAGGCAATTTTGTAATGTGTTTTATTGGCTCTGGATTGTTGACAGATTGTTGACTGTATATTATGCTAAGCTTGGCCTTGAGACAATATTTAGCCTCTGTCTTCATTATGGTAAACCAACATCCGGAAAGGAATATATTAACACATGGATGGTCAGATTGGAAACTTTTATGCAAATTTTCCATATTACAAACTATCAAGAAAAGTTTCTCTGAAACAAAAAACTACCTTTACATTTGATCTTCGGAAAAGTATTTACAAGTATCCATATAATACTTGAAAAGCGCTTGACCTCAAACACTAAATGTATGAAAATATGGCACATTTTCTAAAGTAAGGATGGGTTTCTGAAATGATTTACTATCCATAGGCTCTTGGTCACTGACATGTCTCGTAACCTGAGGAAGGCTCAACCTAGGCTATTACCATCCCTGAGACATCTGAGGCTCTTTGACTGTGTACCCACTTCTTGAATTTTCAGTCATCAGAACTCTTGCAATAGCTTTTTAATATTGTCCACGCCCATGTTAAACTATTAAACTCCAATAGAGATCCAATATGGACCCCTGATATTTTCTAATTTTTAAAGGAAGGGGGCTAAAATGACAGCATACTTCCATAGAAAAATGACTGAAAACAGAACAAGTTACAATGTTTGCATTATGCATAATGAATAAAACCTTGGACAAGGAAAAACTAGTTCATATTATTCTCTTCCCTTGAAAATCATCTCAGTAAACTCCGCCCCCCCGCCCCCAAAACCTGCATATCTCAGAATTTCCCTCTACTTAGTTCATTGTTTTGTTTATTCTCTTTAGCTGAAATCAAGTGAAACTTGAGATTACTTTTTGCTGACCTTAAAATTTGATCAGTAGCCATCTGCCCACACAAAGATAGGCAGGTTCCTGTATGTGAGCCAACAAATATATTTATTTTGCTTAATGTTCTGTCACATTGTGAAATAATTCCAAGCTGAAAAAAGAGTAGTCAAGAATAGTTAAGCTTTTTACTATGTTCTTTCATTGATTGTAATTTGTTTGTTTGTTTGTTTTGCTTTACGGGTAACTGATTGTTTTAACTCTGACCAAAGAGTAACTTAGTTTTACAGCAATCTGAAAATTAAAGTCTTTAAAAACAAGCACGATTTATAATAATAATAATAACAAAATGAGATATTGAAAAGTAGAAACAAATTATACACAGTGAAGTTATAGTTCTCAAAAAGTCCCAACACTGTAGACTGATGGCATCTAAATGCCATTATCATGACTCAGAATTTGTCCTTCAAACAGCTGACCATTTTTGCAGTTGAAGTTTAAAAGTTGAGAGTCTTTTATAATTTTATCCTGTGATTAGGTCTCAATTCTGTATTGTCTATTCTTCAAGGGTACACATACCTTCAGAAGACATCTGGAAGTTAGTGAAACCTCAGTAATAAGTCAGAATATCTGGTTCTAATGCATGAGTAGTGTTAGTGTGAGAGAATCTTTTGGTTTTCTTGAGGTTTCATTTCCATGGTGAAAAAGTGATACAGATGCTATAAGAAAAAGTACCTTGTATGTGGTTGCCACCAAGTAGATAAATAGATCGGAAGAGATCAAGTCTAATGGCGAGGGAGGCTGTGGCCACAGTTCATGAAAGAGACTGGTGACTAGAACTAGTGTAAGTCAACAGGGTTGGAGAGAAGCAGACAGACTGGAGATGTATTTAACTGGTAGAATCAACAGAATTTGCTTTGACTGAATCAGGTCAGGTAGGGAGGGGCCAAGTATCATTCCCAGGTTTCAGTCTTGAACAATTGCAAACTCAGGGTGTCTTTCCATGGGACAGTGAGCATAGGACATGGAGAGATTTGACAGTGGGATAGTGGAGAGATGGGAGTTAGAAGCAATTGAGTTTGCTGTGCCTGTACAAAACCTACATGTGCAACTTGAAGCTGGGTGTCCAGTCTGAGGATGGAGGAGAAATGAACTAAAAATAATAAAGGAGAGTGAGAACAATACCACCCCACTCTTTTAGCCCTGAGTCTAGGGGATTGGAGGATGAGTGGTTTATTCAAGGTAGAAGAAAGTTTTAATTAAGACAAGTAGGTTAAGGAAGTCTTCAGAGAAAAAGTTAAGAGTTTAGGGAGATTGCTATTATTAGAGCTCTTTTGCTCAGTACTACTATAAATATATCATCGCTTTCACTCATGTTGACAAGGACAGAGACCAGAAGCAGACTCCTAACCCTCTTCTTTTCCCTCTATTTATATATGATCTTTTGGAAAGATTTGGCATAGTTTTATTACATTAGTTTTTACAAAAACACAGTATTCAATTTTTAAAAATTAAAACCAGAATCTCATCTTATAAATTTATCATCTTAAATCTTGAAGGGACTTTAAAAGTCATATAGAAGTATTCCTTGACCTTTCAAAAGTATGTATTGTCACTTTGCTTTTTCAAGACCTACATCAGTATCTATTTTTGCTAACCGAAAGAAATCCAAAGAGAAGATTTTTGCTACTGTGAAAAGAGGCAAGAAATGAAAAGAGCATTTAAGTTTGTCTTCTTGCAAGCACACACTTTGTTCAAGAAAGAGAGTGACCCTGCCAAGCTCCTTCCCCAGAAACTACACTCAGCATCTCAGCTCCAAGCCGCCAGAGATCTAAACTGTGTCTGGGAGCATCCATGCTTTATCTTTATTTATTTTGTGCATCTTTAGCAAGATGTGTCTTAAGGTATTAGAAAAGCCTAAGAGAGCTCGTAAGGGTATATTAGGCTTAGCGTAAAATTGAATGTAATTAAGCTGTTTCTATCGTATTGAATTAAATATAGACATCGTGTGTGCCTTGAACTTGCCTGAGTCCACCACTCAAACTGTTTATGTGTAGAGAGAAAGAATCTTGAAGTTTGCCAAAGTTGTAATTGGTTCTGCTAATAGCAGAGCAGTCTCTTTTGGTTGGCATCCAGTAATAGATAAAATGGGAAGTCTATTGTTTGAGTGGATTGATGAGTGTATAAAGTGTGGTATTCTGTTAAGTAATCTTATACTTAAGGAAAAATCCGTCTTTTTTAATAAGCTGAAACAGAAAGCACTCGACTATAGCAATGAAAGTTTCGCAAAAGTGGAATTTAAAGGTAGTCATGGGTGATTTGATCGGTTATTGAGGCAAGGACAACTTCATAACTTAAAGGTTACTGAAGAGAGTGCTTCTGCTGATACTGAAACTGCTGAAAAGTTCCCAGAAGAACTGAAGAATGTAATTATAGAAGGTGGTTATTCATATAAGCAAGTGACTTTGACTAAAGAGGCTGGGTCTGAGAAAATTTATGAAAATGATGTTGAAGAGGTTTTAGCATCTCATGACCAAAAACTGACAGATGAAGAGCTGGTGCAACTGCAAGAGCAAAAGATACAAATGGAAACCAAATGCCATAGCAAATGGCCCGAAAGTGAAGTCATCCAGGATCTGAATGTGAAGCACTTGCATGAGATTTTCAGTATGATTGACAGTGCTACAATGATTGCAGAAAAGCATGGCTTTTTTTCTTTTCTTTTCTTTCCTTTTTTTTTTTTTTTTTCACTTTTGGGAGGGCATGTAGGTTTTAGGCAGGTTTGCAGGATGTTTTGAGTGCCTACAAAAAAATGTGATAGAAAAATGAGTGAGGCTAAGCAGTCAAGCATACTATTGTATTTCAAGCCTCCCACATCAGCCACACAGCCACAGCAAATGACAAACCTCAACCTTCAACATCGAGGCAGGCAGATACAGGACATGTAGATGTTAGTGACCTGCCTGCCTTGATGGATTCAGATGATGATGTGTTCACAGATGATCCTCTTCCTCTCTCCTACTACCCAGCCTCCTGTACCTCTGCAACTTCAACCTTCCATGACTCAACCTAACGTACCATCATCACTGCCTCTCAGCCTTCCACTGTGCTCACTGTCTTCCAGATTCTGGTAACTGAAATTATACTACATACATTATTTCTACTTTATACATACAGTCTGTGTATTTATCCTGTCATTTCTGCTTTTACTTTATGTTAGTTGGAGTTATTTTAGATTTTATGTGTTATTTGGCATGATTTGGTAAATTATTTTAATAGTCTGAATACATTCAAAAATTTTTCCATTTAAATAATGGTAATTCGTCTTTGCTTTATACCATTTTAGTTTATGAAAGATTTCGTAGGAATGCTTTACTTTCAGGTAGTGGGGAAACCTGTAATCCCTTGAAACAACTTGTATTTAAAATTATATTATTAAAGTACAGATTTCTATACCATCATTAAAAAATCAAATGATTCTCTTCATTTGTCACTTGAGATAAAAAACCTCATCTTTTGTAATATTTGGTTCTTGTCTCTGAACTGGCACTTTTTAACTATATAACTTTCAACAATTCATTTAA
This sequence comes from Eidolon dupreanum, assembly GCA_028627145.1. Classification (NCBI taxonomy): domain Eukaryota; kingdom Metazoa; phylum Chordata; class Mammalia; order Chiroptera; family Pteropodidae; genus Eidolon; species Eidolon dupreanum. Next base: position 102,283,232 of record CM053502.1, read on the forward strand.
TCCAGAGACCTCAGAGCCCATACTTGGAGGCGAACTACATCATTTTAATATATTCTATTGAATGATCTAAAAATCTTTGTAAGTCTATGAATAAAAAAGGTACCTAAAATCTTTCTGCTTTGGAACAGTGGCATAACAGGAAATTTTAGCTTGATGAATTTTAGAATCCTAAACTTGGATTTGAAAAATCAGAAATTGATTTAATTTCTTACTCTAAATATTTAATTTGTATTTTATGAATAAAGTACTGTGACCGAGGTCCATTGAATGGATAAATAAGCTCTGGTTCTTGATTGTTAAACACAAGAAGACAGAAAGATAAGGCAGAAAGACAGAGGCAATTGTAAATGACATTATGATTTGATATAGTAAAATTGTCATCATCCTTCAGCCCAGACAATTTTCATAATGTATACTTTTGTAAATATATAATTAATATATTGAAGGTCATTTATAATCACTATATACAGATATATATGAGAAGATATTATTTTAGTATTCAAAAGAAACATTTTATATTTTATAAAACTGTATTTTGTATGGCTTCATATTTTCTGATCAGACTTTCATTTTCATCAATATCTTCTTTCTTGGTTCTAGTTTTAACTTCACCTAACTATTTCCATGAGAAATTTTCCTTCAGAATGTTCACCAATATTAGAAGTCTTCTATGTCCTTTCTTAAACTGAATTATGTATGTTTTACCTTAACATTTTTTAATATGTTTCTAAAATAAGAGAAAACAGAGCTTGGATTTTTCACTCATATTTTCCCTGTGGCTAAGAGCTCCCCCTTCTCTCCCTAAATAAAAATGTAAATATTGTTTTAACTCACGATCTCATATATTTCCACTTTGTAAGCTACTTTCTAAATTTGAATTGAAGTAATAGGAAAATTAAACAAGGCTGGTCAGCTTAGTATTTTCTATATTTAGTTGTTACATTTTGTCCTTCAGTACAAAATTCCACATAAGGCAAAGAAAAGTCAGTAAATGTCAGAAAGATTATGAAGCTAGTAAAATGTACAGGAAACCTACATGAATATGAGGAAAATCATTAACAAATCTACCCAAATGTGTTTATAAATGATTAAGTTTATAGACAAAATAATATAATTCTGGGATTTGCTTGGTAATAATCCGGGTTGGGGCAGAGATGGGGCTAGGAAGTGGGGAATGGAGTACAGATTGTAACAAGACAGGTGTTGGGATGACAGTTGTTGAAGCTGGGTGATAGGTACAAGGGGTCTGTTTTATGATCCCTCCTACTTTTGTATATGTTTAAATTTTGTAGAATAAGATGTTATTAAATGCTTAATTTATACATAATAAAACTGAACATCAGAAATGTTTTTAAAAAACTAAATTGTTCACTCACTCATTAGACATAAATGCTTAATAAAGTAATCATATAGGTTTTCATACACTTTCATCATCAAATAATGTATAATCTTAAACTGTTCTGGTGATGTTGTGGAATGCATTTATGAAAAATAATCCATTCATTGTTATTCCACCTTTTTTTATTCTTGACTTAATTCCTAGAGAAGCATGCAAACAAGCTTTGGCTTTCATTGCTTGTATTAGGCCAATATAATTACACATAATTAGCTAAAATGAATAGACCAGGGCCCAATTATTCAGTCAATATTTGATTAGCAATTGATAAATACTGCTCCAAAATTTGTTCTGTGGGTTGAATAATCGGTTGGTTTGATGGTGAATATTTCAATCTACGAAGATGCTCAAAATTAATTTGCTGTATCAGAACACACTCTGATGCTTCATTCTCTCAGTCAGCATCTATCAAATACTCTATTTTCTTTATTTACTTTAATCAACTCATTCCAACAAATATATTTGGAGCACCTTTGATGTGAAAGCCACAGTTTTAGCCTAGGAATTAAAATCAGTAAGACTTACTTGCTGCTCTAAAGGAGGTAGGTGGAAAAGCACAAGGAAAACTATAAAGCAAGGCAAAGTAAATACAATAATGGGGTAGGCTGAATAATGGCTCTGCAAAGACGTCAACATCCTATACCTGGACCCTGTGAATATGTTACCTTACATGGCAAAAGGCACTTTGAAGATACAATTAAATAAAAGAATTTGAAATGAGATTATCTGGATCCTCCAGGTGTGCTCAATGTAATCAAAAGGTTATGATAAGTAAAAGAGGGAAGCAGGAATGTCAGAGTCAGAGAAAGATTTGAAGATGCTATGCTACTGGCTTTTAAGATGGAGGAAGGGGCCACAAGCCAAGGAATGCAGATGACCTCTAGAAGCTAGAACAGGCAAAGAAACATTCACTCCTAGAGCCTTCAGAGAAGAACAAACCCCTGTCAACACCTTGGTGTTAGCCTAGTAAGACTCATTTTGAACTTCCAACCTCCAAAAACTCCAGACCTCCAGAACTTAAGCTACTAAATTTGTGTTCTTTTAAGCCACTACATTTTGGGTAATTTGTTATAGCAGAAATAGGAAACGTACAAATAGGAACAAGTTTACTTCAGACTAGAAACATCAGAAACAGTTTTTTGGATGAGATTAAATGGAAATATGACAGAGGTCATCACTTTCACATCTTTTAGATCTGGATTAATACAGTAGCCACTAACCACACATGGAGATTTAAATTGAAATTTTAACTAAAAATTAAATTTTTAATTCAGTTTCTCAGTTGCATTAGCGATATGTCAAGTGCTAGTGTGTACTCTGTTGCACAGGGTAGATATAGAACATTTCCATCATTTCAGACAATTCTTTGGGACAACCTGGCTTTACATATTAAAAGTGGCACTAATTTCTTGTTATTTCCTGTACATAAGATGCTTTTAATTAACTATGTTGGCCAGGGTGGAGGGCAGAGGAATAGAGTAGGTACAGAGGCTTCCATCTGACCTTCAATTGCTCGTTAGCTCAGCCTTTTATTATCAATGCTGGCTGCACACTAGAATGCATTAGGGAATTTTTTTAAATTTATTGAGGTGACACTGGTTAATAAAATTATATAGGTTTTAAGTGTACAATTCAATAATATGTCATATATATATTGTACTGTGTGCTGACCACCCAAAGTCATATCTCCTTCTGTCATTATATATTTGACCCCCTTTACCCTTATCTACCTTCCCCCTATCCTATTTCCCTCTGGTAATCACTAAACTGTTGTTTGTATCTATGAGTTCTTGTTTGTTTGTCTTGTTCAACTGTTGCTTTCAGTTTTATATCCCGTGTATATGAGTGAAATCATATGGTTCTCAACTTTTACTGACTTCCTTCACTAAGCACGATTACCTCAAGATCCATTCATGCTATCACAAATAGCAGTATTTTATCTTTTCTTATGGTTGAGTAATATTCCATCATATATATGTACAAATACTAATACCCAAACCCCCATCTAAATAATCTTTTTATTCTTATAAAAGTTGCTTGGAAGCCATTTACAAATACATAATTATAGCCAGAATAACTTGTCTGACTAGTTAAGTAAGTCTTAATAGCAAAAGCCTTACCATCCAATGCAAAGGGGTATGCATAGAACAAATGAATAAATATGCATTCGTTAATATATTTATGTGTTTAATATTACTAATATTTATAATAGTTATACAATATTTAAAATATACTATGTAAACATATTAATATTAGTATATACACTAATATATTTTTCCTTTTACCAGAAATCCATTTGACTGTTTGGCTGGCCCATAAGCATTTTTTAGGAGTAGACATTTAAAACATGGGTTTTAATCCTTGGCACAGATGTAGCAAATTAAGAGACTTAATTCACAAAAGCCAGGAATAATAAAGAGCTATCAGTTTCAAAAAGATATGACATGTGTTTAGCAAGAAAATGCCAATGTATTTTAAAAACACCTTTTTCATAAAGGAAAAAACTTCCAAAACTCCTAATGCCAGCTCATCGCACACTAGTTCTACAGAATACAATGACTCTTTTCCTGGCCAAGATGAACACACAAAAGATTGTGAGTAAAAAGAACAAACTAGAGAATATAAGTCTTGGATTAGTGAGCAGAAACTAGTTCCAGGATATGAGTCGCTATATTAGAACATTTGTTTGAAAACATGTGTTATAGATATAATAATGAAAGCCGTCCAGATTAGAAACCCTTGGCAGGGAGTCACTTAGACCTGCAGGGCCACCCTGCTTATTTTAATGCCTTCTCTAGTTCTTTATCTGGTAATTAAGCATGGGGCTGAGTCCACTGCCTTTGAGAAGCAAAAGAAGATAGACGAATAACTATAAGGTGATAGGTTCAATGGTAGAGGAATGCTTAGGATTCTATGTTAGCAAAAGAATGAACACCTAGCCTAATGCAATATAAGGAAGGCTTCTTGGAGGGTATAAGGTCTCAACTGTGTTTTTAAAAAATGATGAGTTATAGACATCATCCTTGCCGAGTGAGAGTGAGGGCTGAAAGTTTGATGGAGCAATGAATTATGGACAGAGGAAAGAGCATAATGAACTGACAAAAAAAATTATGTGAACAGGGAACTATAAAAAATTGAGCTGGACTAAAATTAACCTGGAATATGATGTATGCTATAAAGGTGACTAGAGATGAGGCTAGAAGAAAAGGTGGTAGCAACTAGATGATGAGGGCTATATGCACCTTGTTTTAGAGACGAAGTTTCTCCTTTGCAATGAGTCAAGTTTGCATTTTAGATTATTCAATCTAGCCGTAGTATGAAAGATTTGAGTGGATCAATAATGAAAGCAAAGGGATGAGTTAGAAGGTTAATGAATGTAAGCAATGAAGAGATTGTGAGCCAAAGTAATAGTATTAGGAAAGAGAAAAAGGATGAAGTCTGTGATTATTTAGGTGATAAAACAGATAGAAATTGATGATTGCTTGGATAAGAGAGAAGTGGTAGAAATAAAAATTAAGACTAACTCCCAGCTTTCTTGCTTGGGTGACTGGGAAGTTGTTGACATTTCTGGGTTAGGGAATGATGAGTTTGATAAGAACATTCAATGAATGAAAACTTCTAAGTTCAGGTGTATAATATGTTTTAAAATATCTGTCAGAGATTCAGAGAGAAATATCCAGCATATACTTGATACATGAATCTGAAGCTCAGAAGAAACTTCAAAACAGAAAAGAAAGAAAGAGAAAGCTATTTGAAAAACCTAAGAATGTGGGTATTGTTTTAATAATAATAATAATAATAATACAAGGACATGAGGTTGCCCAAAGAAAAAGCAGTTAGAGTGAGAATAAAAGACTGACACCATTTGGGGAACATCAATGCCACTGAAGCGCATATGGAGGAAAAAGTGCCCTTGAGGAGACCAGGAAGGAAGAGTTAGATAGAAATAAAGACAGCCAATGGAAATTGGTATCACAGAAACCAAAGGAAGAGAACTTTACAAGGAGGAGATGGTCTACAAAGGCAAAAGCATCAGAGAAGTCAGTAAGAAAGTGAAATCCACGGTCTCTCATACTAGAAATACTGGACACATGACACATATCTTTAACTCTTTTTACTACTAAACCATGCTTGATAAATATTCATTGATTTCTTAGAATCAGTCAGGGTGGGATTGGGCAGGAGGATGCAGCTCAGAGGCAGTTGAAAGTGATATTCTGGAAAGGATACGGCTGGAACAGTCAAAGAAGATAACCACTACATAGCCTGTTAACAGCACAGACTGGGTGGCTTAAAGTGCAGAAATTTATATTCTCACAGTTTTAGAGGCATGAAGTTCAAAGTCAGGGTGCCATCATGGTCGAGTTCTGGTGAGAATTCTGTGATTACAAATGGCACCTTCTCACTTTATTTTCACATGGTGGAGAAATAGAGATCTCTTGCTCTTTCTCTTCTTATCAGATTTGGACCTCACCTTTATCTTATGACCTCATTTAACCTTAATTACCTTCTTATATGTTCTCTCTTCAAACAGAGTCACATTAGGGGTTAGGGCTTTAACATATGAATGGGGAGGTACACAATTTAGTCTACAGCATAGCCATTCTGATCCCTGATAGAAAAGGAAAGACTGCCCCAGCCAAATCACCCTCCTTGCAACCTATTCTTTGAATAAGAAAGAGCACCTGAAGTCAGAAGCATGGATAGAGGCATTCCTGTTGACCCTTCCCCACTTGTTTCTGCCTTCTCTTCTCTCCTGCTTTGCCCAGAAAAAATGCTCTAGAATCATTAAATAAAATAATATTTTTAATTGTATTATTTTTCTGAAAGAGAAAGAGCATGTATCCTCCCCTCCCTAGAAACAACTAATGGATTAATTTTCCTTTTTAAGATGTCACACCTTTTTTTATAACCTAGGGCCCTATTCCCATTGAATACATGTAATTGTAATATGTGGGTGGTATGAGAGAAAGATTCCCTGCCGAGGAGGTAGGAAACTTGAATTCTAGGCTCCATTCTATGGAAAATTATATGCAGAAACTTGGCCAAGATACTTAAGTCTTGGAGCTTTTTTTTATCAACTATAAAATGAATGAGTTGGATTCAATGGTCTTAAACTTCATTCCATTCCTAATGTTATATAATTCTAACAGCATTTAAAAGCTCTACGGTTCAAACACTCAGCTTCCATAGTCTCCAACTTAGGAGTTTTTATTTGCATTTGACGGGCCTAGTTTGTCATTTCTCACCTTAATAAATAAACAGATACGGTGATATTACTCAGTCATATTAATCAGATACTGTGATGTTATTCCATTCTCTAAATGAAGAGTTTTCCTTATAACTTTGAAGTAGTCCAAAATGTTGTTTTCCACATATGGCAGAACAGTAACTGTAAACCTGAGAGTAAATCACAAGAGGGCAGTGCAATACCTTGATATTTCATCGTATAGTGGTGGATCAGCTATAGATGTGATGTAATTTTTGGAATCTCTGAGCACTGGCAGTATTATGGGGTGTCGCAGCAAACACAGACTAAATAACTGGGAAAAAATGCAACTGGGAATTATTTAATGCCAGCATGATAAATGTTGTAGACATTTTGACTGCCCATAAATGAGGTAAATGCATGAATGTAAATTCAAATAACTGACTTTCTATCCAGATGTCTGATTACACAATATAAGACAGCTACATTCCATCCTTTTTAAGGGATATTGCCTCAGGAAGGGGCCCCAAGCTACTCTCTGAGCAGGGTGTCTGCGTCCTCCACCTGCAACAGCCCTCCCCTCTCCTCAGGCCACCCTCCTGCCTCTTGACTGGAGGACAGATAACCAACCCATAGACTGGCCAATCAACCATAATTTAGCTTGATATTAAAGCTCGAGAAAAATGTAGCCAAGGATAACTGATTGCACCAATAAGATTCTCTCATTCTGAAATTTAAATTGAGAATTATAGAGATAATCAGCCAGTTGACTGCAGAAATATATATGAGAAGGAATTTCCTGAGGGACCATTAAAAAGGTATATGTTTAGTTTTGGGCTGAATCTTGAATCTTTTCCATTTCCAAACTATAGTTCCTTTTCTTCTCTAAAGGCTATGCATAGCTTCCTTTGAGATTTCTCTCTCCTTCCCTCTGTCCTTTCCTTTATCCCTCCCACCTTTCCCTCTCCTCAACCCCAACTCCGTTCTTGCACGTGGATCTTTCCCTGTTAGGCTAATTGAATACATTTTCCTTCTCCTGGAAAAAAGGAGCTTACAAGCACTCCCATGGTAATTGCTATGTCACTGCTAACCAATTTTCTTTTTGCACAGTACTTAATACGTCACTTTATTGCAACTGCCATGAGCATATCCATGAACTGCAGTGGAGTTAAATTATAAATTTATATAAATTATAAAACTACAATTAAAAATGTGTTTTCAAGCAGATTTTTCATATTTTTTTAAAAAAAGAATTATAGTTTTATAAAATTAATCAAAGATTTGACATTAAAAATTCTGAGCAGCAGAGTGGGTTATCAGGTGTCCAATTTCAAGTCCAAACTGAGAAACACTACTTCTCTAGAAGTGTCATTTAGAATTGAAGACTGCAGCCGCCAGGAGTTTCTCATTTTCATGCAATTCATCAAAATTATCATATAAGTATTGCTACCAGTTCATGGCTCCAGTGGCTTCTGCTCCACTTAAGTGGATCTCAGCCTTGACTGTATGAATTCATCTGTGCCTGTCCAAACTCACCTTTCTCCGGATCTCAAGGTAGCAGTTGGCCCTACAACTTCAGTTCTCTGATGGGTCAAGAAAAGTCACTGGTTTTCAGTTTGTTTAGCTTTTTCTTGTAAGGATGGGAGTGATGACTCCTAAGCTCTTTATATGTTGGAACTAAAACTATATGTAAAATAATTTCTTGAGCTTTACTATGTGCCTAGCACCATTTAAAAGCTTCCATGTCTTTAATTTTTCCAATAACATTATGGCTCTCCACTTCAACCCCCTACACCACAACGATGCCTCAGTTACGGGCCCTAGGTGATTCTGATTCATTGTGTGAAGATTTCAGCTCCTTCATTCTAGTTACTACTGTCATAACTTTTAAAAATTTCAGAATCCATGTAGGTGACTCTCTTAATATTCTAGACTCGTCATTCCTTGATCTCTTTCTCTCCTCAGCTGACCATGTTCTTCATCCTATCTTGGCTTCCTACTCCCATGGTCATAGGAATGGCATATTTGTCATTACAAATATAAATCTCTCCATAATCCCAATTTCAAACATTGCATTTTCTGGCCACCATCTCCTATCTTCCTAGCTCAATCCCTCTAGTTCTTCTGACCCAAAAATATGTCAATGACAATAGATGTACAATTCATTAATTCTACTTTTCACTCTCCCTTCCCATCTTCTTGATACACCTTCCTTCCATGTCCATGGTCCATCATTATAATTATGCCCCTGCATACAACCTCAAATCTCTTGCTTTTTTCATTTTACTTTACTATGACTTCCACTCTGGTTAAATCTAACTCTACCTAATCCTAATCCATATCTATGAAGCTAAACATAACTAAAGAAAAATATTCAACCATGCTGACTGGTCTAAAGTTAAATATGTGTCCACTAACCCTAGTAATGCTTGGAAATCCAACTATACTTCCTAGTACAGCTCCCATTCCCCTAAATTCTTCCTCATAAATTTTCTGTCATCAAACCTTCAATACCCTCACCCACCTCCTTACCCTCAGCTGATGACCATACTTCTAATTTTCACTTCAATGAATAAAGAAACTATCAAGAGAAAACTTCCATGTTCTCTCACAATTACTTCTACTCAATTTATCCTAAATCTGTGCTCATATTCTCTGCCATTATCCTATTACAACCAATCTTATATCTAACTGAGGGCAACTTTCCCATGTGTGCACTGGACCCTTTCCTCTTACCTTCTCAACCAAACCTCTCCTGACACTGATTTTCCTTCTCTAATGAATTAGTCTTAACATATAGACATGCCGTAAATTCTCCCATCTTAAATAAGAATATATCTAGTATTGACCCCACTAGCTACTATTTCATTTCTTGGATCTATTTTTATTTTTTTTTAATTAAGTTTATTGGGGTAACATTGGTCAATACAATTATATAATTTTCAGGTATACATTATCATTTGACATCTGCATATTCTATTTTGTGTTTACTACCCAAAGTCCAGTTTCCTTCAGTTACCATATATTTGATCCCCTTTACCCACTTCACCCTACCCCTACCCCGCTATATTTGACCCCCTTTACCCTGCCTACCTCCCCTCTTCTTCCCCACCCTACTAGTAACCACAAGTCCATGTCCACGAGTCTCTGTTTGTCCTGCTCATTTGTTGCTTTTAGGTTTATATCTCACATATAAGTGATATTATTTTTTCATCTGGCTTATTTCACTTAGCATGATTATCTCGAGGTCCATCCATGTTGTCGCAAATGGCAGTATTTCATCTCTTCTTATGGCTGAGTGATATTCCATTGTATGTATATACCACAGCTTCTTTAGCCAATCATCTTATCGTAGGACACTTTGGTTGCTTCCATGTCCTGGCCACTGTGAATAATGCTGCTACGAACATCGGTGTGCAAATATCTTTTCGGATATAGATTTTCAAGTCTTTGGGGTAAATACCCAGTAGTGGGATTGCTGAATAATACGGTAAATCAATTCTTAGTTTTTTTGAGGAACCTCCATACAATTTTCCATAGTGGCTGTACCAATTTGCAGTCCCACCAGCAATGTAGGAAGGTTCCTTTTTCTCTGCATCCTCTCCAACATTTGTTATTACTTGCCCTGTTGATTATAGCTATTCTAACAGGTGTGAGATGGTAGCTCACTGTGATTTTGATTTGCATTTCCCTAATAGCTAGCAATGTTGAGCATCTTTTCATATATTTGTTGGCCATTTGTACGTCCTCTAGGGAGAACTGTCTGTTCAGGTCCTCTGCCCATTATTTGATTGGATTGTTTATTTTTTTGTTGTTATTGAGTAGTATTAGTTCTTTGTATATTTTGGATATTAGGCCTTTATCAGAAGTGTTGCTTGCAAATATATTTTCCCATTTGGATGGTTCTCTCTTTACCTTGCTGACGATTTCTTTTGCTGAACAGAAGCTTTTTAGTTTGATGTAGTCCCATTCATTTATTTTAGCTTTTACTTCTCTTGCTTTCAAGGTCAAATTCATAAAATCCTCTTTAAGTCCAAGGTCCTTGAGTTTTGGTCCTCTGTTTTCTTCTATGTATTTTATTGTTTCAGGTCTTATATTCAGGTCTTTAATTCATTTTGAATTAACTTTGGTGTGTGGTGATAGACAAGAGTCTAGTTTCATTCTTTTGCAGGAGACTTTCCAGTTTTCCCAGCACCATTTATTGAAAAGGGTTTCCTTTCTCCACTGTTTGTTTTTGGCTTTTTGTCAAAAATTATTTGTCCGTGTAAATGTGGGTTTATTTCTGGACTCTCGATTCTGTTTCACTGGTCAGTGTGGCTGTTTTGCTGCCAATATCATGTCGTTTTGATTGCTGTCACTTTGTGGTATAATTTGAAGTCAGGCAGAGTGCCTCCAGCGTCCTTCTTTTTTCTCAGGATGGCTTTGGCAATTCAGGGTCTTTTGTGCTTCCATACGAATCTGATGATTTTTTGTTCTATTTCTTTATAAAATTCCAATAAGAGTTTGATGGGGATTGCATTAAATCTGTATAATGCTTTAGGAAATATGGTCGTTTTAACTATGTTGATTCTTCCAATCCAAGAACATGGAATATCTTTCCATTTCTTTGTATCTTCTTCGATTTCTTTTAATAGGGTCTTATAGTTTTCATCATATAGGCCCTTCACTTGTTTCATTAAATTTATTTCTAGGTATTTTATTCTTTTTGTTGCAATTGCAAAAGGAATTATTTTTTCCATTTCTTTTTCTGACACTTCATTATTAGAGCATAGGAACGCTATGGATTTTTGAAAATTGATTTTGTATCCAGAAACTTTACTGTATTTGCTTATTGTTTCCAGTAGTGTTCTTGTGGAGTCTTTAGGGTTTTTATATAGAGAATCATGTCATCCACAAATAGTGACAGTTTGACTTTTTGTTTTCTATTTGGATGTCTTTTTTATCTTTCTCTTGTCTGATTGCACTCACTAGGACCTCTAATGTTATATTGAATAACAATGGTGATAGTGGACAGCCTTGTGTTGTCCCTGATCTTAGAGGGAAGTATTTTTAGTTTTTCACCCTGAAGTATAATTTTGGCTGAGGGTTTGTCATATATGGCCTTTATTAAGTTAAAGTACTTTCCTTCTATACCGATTTTGTGAAGTGTTTTGATCATAAATGGATGTTGTATCTTGTCGAAGGCTTTTTCTGCATCCATTGATATGATCATATGATTCCTATTTTTTAATTTGTTTATGTGGTGTATCACATTAATTGATTTATGTTGAACCATCCCTGTGCCTCTGGGATGAAGCCCACTTAATCGTGGTGTATAATCTTTTTGATATGTTGCTGTATTCAGTTCACTAGTATCTTATTTAGGATTTTTGCATCTGTGTTCAAGAGAGATATTGGTCTGTAGTTTTCTATTTTTGTGTTATCTTTACCAGGTTTTGGTATCAAAGTAATATTGGCCTCATAAAATGTTTTGGGAAGTATTGCCTTCTCTTCAATTTTTTGGAAGAGTTTGAAGAGAACAGGTATTAAATCTTCTTTTGAATGTTTGGTAAAATTCACTGGTGAAGCCACCTGGTCCTGGACTTTTACTTTTCGGTAGGTTTTTGATCATTATTTCAATTTCCAAACTGCTGATTGGTCTATTTAGATTTTCCAGTTCTTCTTGTTTCAATCTAGGAAGATTGTATTTTTCTAAGTACTAGTCCATTTCTTCTAGGTTATTATATTTGGTGTTACCTACTCCTCCATCATACTCTTGTATAATCCTTTGTATTTCTGCAATGTCAGTCATAATTTCCCCTCTCTCATTCCTGATTTTGTTTCTTTATGTCCTTTATCTTTTTTCTTTAGTGAGTCTAGCCAGGGGTTTGTCATTTTATTAACCTTCTCAAAGAACCAGCTCTTTGTTGTATTTATTTTTTCTATTTTTTGTTTGTTTGTTTGTTTTCAATTTCATTTATTTCTGCTCCAATTTTGATGATTTCTTTCCTTCTGCTGACTTTAGGCTTCATTTGTTCTTTCTTTTCTAGTTTTTTAAGATGAAGCATGAGGTTGTTTATTCGGGCTCATTCTTGTTTTTGGAGATAGGCCTATAATGATATGAACTTTTCTCTTATGACTGCTTTTGCTGTGTCCTAAAAGTTTTGATATGTTGTACTATCATTTTCACTCATTTCTAGGTATCTCTTGATCTCTTTTTATTTTTTCTCTGACCCAGTTATTCTTCAGTAGCATGTTGTTTAATCTCCATGTATTTGTGGTTCTTCCTGCTTTCTTTCTGCAGTTGATCTCTAGTTTCAAAGCATTATTATCAGAGAATATGGTTGCTTATATGTGTTGAGGCTATCTCTGTGCCCCAGTATGTGGTCGATTCTTGAGAATGTTCCATGTACACTAGAGAAGAATGTATAAGCAGCTGTTTTGGGATGGAAGGCTCTCTAAATGTCAATTATGTCCAGTTGGTCTAATGTGTCAGTTAAGGATGTTATTTCCTTATTGATTTTCTGTTTGAATGATCTGTCCATATCCAACAGTGGGGTATTTAGGTCCCCTACTACGATAGTGTTTTGTTCTGTTTCTACCTTTAATTCCATTAGTAATTGCTTTACATATTTAGGGGCTCCCTGATTGGGAGCTTAGATATTAATAAGTGTTATGTCTTCTTGGTGTATGATTCCCTTTATCACTATGAAGTGTCCCTCAGTATCTTTCTTTACCTTTTTTATTTTGAAGTCTATTTCATCTGATTTTAGTACCGCTACTCCTGCTTTTCTCTGAATGCCATCCTCTTGAAATATCATTTTCCACCCTTTCACTTTGAGTCTATATTTGTCTTGAGAGCCAAGATGTGTCTCTGAAGGCTTGGTTTTGTTTTTTGATCCATTCTGCAACTCTGTGCCTTTTTATAGGTGAGTTCAGTCCATTTATATTTAGGGTGATTATTGAAATATGAGATCTTCTTATAGCCATTATATCTTTTGCTTCCTGGTAGCTCAGTGTTTCCATTGCTTCTTTGTCCTTGTGTTTCTGGTTTTTTGTGTTTTTTTTTTTTTGGTTGGCTTTTGTGGGTTTTCCCTCTGGTCCTTCTTGTTTTATGTTATATACTTCAGTTCTGAATCTTTGGCATGTGGCTATCATTATGAATATATAAAGGATAGTTATATATATACAGTCATCCATTTTCTTCTACATATGCCTTATCTCCATTCCTCTTTCCAAATGTGGATCTTTGAATCCTGTCCTTTCAGTCGTTGTTATCTCAATTTGTCCCAATGTACACTGAATATTCATTACTATCTTATTATAACAATTCTCTTCTTACTATTTAAGCTTATAATGCCCTGTTCTTAGTAAGGGTTGCATTCCTCTGCTTCTATTTGCCTGATAGTCACTTTACTCCTAATTATGTTTTGTTTTGTTTTTTTGTCATTTTGTTTTAGGTGAACTGATCCCTTTCAGTATTTCCTGTAGTGCAGGCCTTGTAGTGGAGAATTCCCTCAATTTTTGTATGTCTGAAAAGGTCTTAATAATTCCTCTTTCATATCTAAAGGAGAGCTTAGCTGTATACATTATTGTAGGCTGGTAGTTCCTTTCACTTAATAGTTTAAATACATGATTCCATTCCTTTATGACTTGTAAGGTTTGAGCTGAGAAGTCCAAGGGTAATCTAATAGGTTTACCTATTTCAGTTACCGCTTTTTTCTCCCTGGCTGCCTTGAGAACCTCTTTGTCATTGATTTTTGATAATTTTAATACAATGTTTCCTGGTAAAGGCATTTTGGTGTTGATATAATTAGGTGTTCTGTTGACTTCTTGAATTCCAAGCTCCAGCTCATTCCTTAGATTTGGGAAATTCTCATCAATTATTTGTCTGAAAATGCTTTCTAATCCCTGTTTCTTTTCCTCGCCTTTGATGATGCCCATTATTCTTATGTTTCCTCTCCTGATGGTATCAACTAGTTCTTGTATTTCTCTTTCATTATTTTTCATTCTTTGGTTTCTCTCTTCTTCCTTCTGATTTATTTTAGATTTCTGTCTTTGCTATCACTGATCCTTTCCTCCATTTGGTCAACTGTATTTCCCAAGCTTGCTATTTCATTTTTCAACTCTTACAGTGTGTGTGTGTGTGTGTGTGTGTGTGTGTGTGTGTGTGTGTTTAATCTCCAGAAGACCTATTCTGTTCTTTTTGAGGGTTTCGGTCTCCTTGCTCTGCTCATCTAGTTGTTTTTTTCAATTCCTGAAATTGTTGCTATTACTTGTTTCAGAACTCACTGAGTTTTTTTCAGAAATACCATCCTGAATTCTCTGACATTTAAGTTGCATATTTCTATGTCTGTAAGTTTATTTTCTGGAGATTTTTCTCTTTCTTTCTGAGATGCCTTGTCACCTTGGTTGTTCATGGTGTTTAATGGACTATTTCTCTGCATGGGCATTAATAGAAATGTATTCTGCTTTTTTTCCAAAAGAAGATTTATTATATAAAGATCTCTCTTTAGCCTATTGCAAAGAAGGCACTTTTCTTTTGGTTTCCAGTAGGTGGCATCTAAGCCTTTTGGATCCCTGCTTTATATAAAGCTTTAAAAATGCCTTTTTATTTTCTGATAGACATTTAATCACGCTCACTACCCACAGTTTCAGTCCCTGTCAGTGTTAGCAACAGTTTTGGTAGCATTTGCTCAGATTCTCCTGGGGCTCCACGGTGTTCCTTCTCAGAGGGTATGGGGGGAGGGGCCCACTGGGTTGGGGGTTGGTGTTGTAGCTCAGCCTCAGTTTTGCAACCGCAGTGGGTAAAAATCAACTGTTGTTTCTCTGTCGGCCGCTTCTCTGCTTTCTGCCCTGATGACTGGGCCCTGCAGCCAGCTGGCCAGGGGAGCTCACAACTTTCTCAGGCAGGGCTGTTCAGGGAACTCGCCACTCCTTCTCCCCTTCCCCTCCTCCTGCAGGGAGCTCCAGAGCCTGTGAAAGGCAGCTTCTTTATTTCTCCAGGTCCATCGCCCGAGGTTCTGACCTGTGGTAGCTCTTACACACAGATCCCATGTTCAGACGTGCTGGTGTGTGGTTTGTGCGTTTTTGTTGCGTTTTAGATGTTCAGCTTATTATTGTTTCAAGAGGAGAAATCTAGAGACATCTCTCACTTGCCATGTTTCCAAAGACCTCTGGATCTATTTTTTAATGAAACTTCTTGAAATTGTTTCAACTGTTGTCTAAACCTCCCCCTTTTCTCACCCCAACCCCACCCACACTCACACATTCTCTTTTGAACCCACTTCACTGAAGCTTTTGCCTCTGAAGCTTTTGCCCCTTCTTTAAAGCTGCTCTTGTCATGGTCACCACCAGCCACAATGTTTAGTCCAATAGTCAATCCTCAGTTATCATCTCCCTTGACTTTTCAGCAGTACTTCACATAGTTAATCCTACCCTCCCTCTCAAAATTCCTTCTTTACTTGATTTCTGGGATGCTGCCATCCACAGTTTGGGTGACTCTTACTTCTCTGCTGTCAAGGAATAACTCAGACACATTTAGATAGTTATTTGACATTCTATTTAGTTATTTTGCATGCAGAAATTTTCATACCTGTTTGGTAAGCAGAGTCAAGAGAATAGAGAAAAAGTTGAAGCAATGCAGGCAGTCTGGAACAGTGGATATTTTCACATAGTTTTGGGTAAACTGATTATCTGGCAACTAGTAAAGAGACCAGCCTTGAATAAGCTGATTAAAAGCCAATTTCAGTTATTTGTGGATTCTCCAAAAAAATCCTGGGGGTTTAATTATGGAGCAATGGAGCACACCTAACAAGTTGTCTCACATAATATCTGTCAGGTTCCTTAACAACTCTACCTTAATTAGAGCAGGTTCACATTATTTCCTCTTTGAATTTGTCCCTATCTCTAAACTTTGGAGTATCTCAGGATCAATTATTAGACTTCTTCTCCTTTTTATCTAGTCACTAGTGGTTTCCTCTAGCCTCATAGCTTTAAATACCATCCAGATATTTACAAATCCAGGTTCCTATGTCTAACTTGACACATCCACTTGGATATTTAATAAGCCTCTCAAAGTAAGATATCTTCAAAGCTGGTAACTCTCCTTTCCCCTAAAATTGTTTTTCCCATAGTCTTCCATATTGCAATAAATGGATACTTCCTCCTTCCAAGAATACAATCCAAAACCCTAGAATCATTCTTGATTCTTTTCTTCCCCTCGTACTTCATTATCTAATTTCTCAGCAAATTCTGTTCATTCTACCTTCAAAATGTATCAGAAAATTAGTCACTTCTCTTTACCTTGTTTCAAATCACCATCAACTCTCTCCTAAAGTAGTGAAATAGCTCTCTAAATGGGCTCCCTGCTACTCCTGCATTTTACCAGGGTGTTTTCAACCCATTATCTTATTTTAAAATAAAATCGTGGCATTTCTTAGCTCAAACCCCTCCAATGACTTCCTATCTCACCCAGAGTAAATATCAAAGTTCCAGTGATAACCCTCAAAGTCCAAATTAACACACACACACACACACACACACACACACACACACACACACACACACACTTCTTTCATTTTATCTTCTACTTCTCTTCCCCACAGTGCCTCCATATCAGCTATGTGACCCTCTTGCTATTTATCCAACTCACCAATCAGGATCTGTCTCAGGGTCTCACCTTTGTTGCTTCGTTTGCCTAAAAATTTCTTCCCTTTTATAACTACATAGATTATACCTTCACCTCTTTCAGACTTATATTCAATTGTCATCTTATCAGAAAAGCCTAACAAACTTTCCTAAAATAGCAATGCACTCTCCCCCAACATTCCACCTAGGACTCTCTCCTTCTTCCCTGCTTTGTCTTATTTTTTCTAGATCATTAACATCTTTGACTCACTGTATACTTCTGAATTTTTTAAATTATCAATACACATCTGATAAAATGTAAACTCTGCAAGAATGGAAAATTTTGTCTGCTTTACTTACTGCTTTATTCTAAGTGCCTAGAAAAGTGCCTGAAAACAGGGAGCATTCAATATATATTAGTTGAAAAAATACTAAAATTTAGAGATGAGGACTCCAAGTTTTACAGGCTTATCCACTAGGAGTACAGAACTAATAGAAATTGATTTCTCTTCTGTAAGGGAACCTATCACATGTATAGACATCAAACTAGACCCAACACATTGCCCTTATGGAACTTTCGGCAAAGGGAACGAACACAAACATGCTGTTTATTATGCCATGAATAATAAAATCCTTTGTTTCTGACCCAGTAGTCATGTCTTCTACCATCATCAATTGTGGCAAGCTAAGTGTACCAAGTATATCCTAGCAGTTTATATGCTCAATTCTTAGGAACCTTAAATTTACCAAAGATATTCCATTTAGTTATCCCTTGTTTGATTCTCTGTATAACCTATATAATTGGCTATGGATGAAAGGTTTCATCCTTTGTCTATGTTTATATTTAATCCAAGACACCAAGTAAATCTTAAGCAATGTGTTAAGGCACAGTATGTGTCATTCTTGTTGGACAATCCAAGGCAACATACAGACAGCTCACTGGACTGCAGTCAGAATGATAACTGGATGCTGATTTGGTGCTTCTGACTGTGGTGGCTGGAGATCTCTTATCCATTCTAGGTAGCTTCCCTTATATACCCTACTAGTCTGTGATCTCTTTAATCTAGTTTAGGGGCAGGAAAAGCTTGCTTATACACGTTTGCATCTGAATCCTTCCACCAGATTATGCTTAGAAAACAAGAAGATGCCATGTTTTTTCTTTTTTTCTTTTTTTTCGGCCTCACACTTTCCTCAAAGCAGTGAGGACTAAATAATGACTATGTGGGTTAAAGGAGAAAACCCTCAGAGATTAAATGATCATGAATTTATGGTTTTCTCCTTTAAACCAGTTCCTATAATGGAGCAGATTGAGGATAACACATTGCTTAGCACCACCTTAGAGAGCAACCTCTCCATTCACTGACCCTGGACATGAGGTAAAAGAGGGTTCTAGACACCTGGTCAGGAAGGTATCTGGAAGAAAGACCCAATCCCATAGTATTTAAGAGAAAATGAGACAGAAACAGATGTCCCATCATAGCTGGACAGGCACGGAACTGCACTCCACCCACTTCTATCACATTAATATAATAATTTAGACACTCTATATATGATTGTCCTTCTAATAGATATTTAATTAATATCAGTTGTGATAACTGATTAAGAATTTTAACATAAAGCAGGAGCAATCTGGGAAAATACATGGTTCTATTTTATTATATTTGATTATATACATTGTCTTTTATTATCAAAGTTTACACATTTTAACTAACTGTATATATACAAAATGAAAAGATTAAGTTTTGAAACTTTTGATTTTTTTGAAAGTAATCCATGGCAATAATTTTGAGTAATTGGGGTCTTTAGTTAGCTTAATTTTTTAATATTAAAATATAGAGTTACCGGAGGGAAATAGGGGAGAGGGGAAGTAGATAAAAGTAAAAGGCGTCAAACATACGGAGACAGAAGATTTGACTTTGGGTACTGAACACATAATATACAGATGATGTATTATTGAATTGTACACTGGAAACCTAAATGATTTCATTAACCAATGTTACCTCAATAAAATTTAATTTAAAAAAAGCCAAAAATATAATGTATAATTCACATATATTAATTCAAACAACCTGGGAAATTATAAAAATGTATTGAGTTAGAAGCAACAGAATAATGACAATTTCCCATTTCAGCGAGTAGCTGCAACATGGGCCCTAGCATACCAATGGTTTCTCCCTTACAAAAAAACCACCTTTTTCCTAATTTCATTAGGCAAATCTTGCCAGAGGACTCTAAAAACTAATCTAATTATAATTTAGTGACATTTTATCACAATAATGTAACATAGCATCACAAATCAAAATGGTAGCCCCGTTTTTCTTTCTGGTTGACAATCTTACATGGTGAATAGTTGAAACAATTCTTAGACTTTTTTGAAAACATTTATTGCTAGCGATGTAACTATTTTTATTAAGTTGGAGAAGAAATTCTGAAAACACCTTAATAAAATAACTATTAATTCAATTCATCTGTTCAGTTAAAAACCCATATTCATTTAGAAATTAACTCCATCAGGAAAATGGTATGCAATGCAGAAATGATTTAGTTTTAATTGAGACTAGACATGGACACCTATATCTATCTCCAAAAGTTACTTCCACTGGGCACTAGACTCCATAAGAGGTAAATCTTAAAAGGGGAAATCCTTTAATTCCAATTACATATTTAGGAAATGGTTTGTGGAGACATATGAATCTTTAGAATGAAATTTTTTCCTTTTTATAGAAAGCAATATGAACAAGTTAACATTCTAATCTGCAGTAGATATAAGCTTCCTCATTTTGATTTAATCTTTTTTGTGAACCTCTCTTAATATTACATATTGTCTTCAAATGCTCTAAAATTCATAAATATTTTTAAAATCTAACAACTTGGCTTTAGATAAGCTCTAGATTTTAGAAGTTCATGCTTACATATGAGCAGAAATAAATAACTATTATCTCATTCCATTAAATAAAAGTAAATAAAAACATGAACTTCATGCCACATGGTTTATAGTGAATTTAGATAGTAAAATAAAATGGTTCAGCCTAAGAAATAGAAGAGACTAAAACAAAGGATCTAGAAACAAAGAAATGGGCATTTTTCCAGAAGTACATGTGAAGGGGAAGATGAGACATAAGAAAAAATATCAGGTAACAGGTCAGCAGCTAGAAGGTCCCAGGTGGAGGAGTCCAAGGCAGAGGTGGCCTAAAGTCAATGAGGCATTTAGAAAACTTCAGAGAATTTGTACCCATCCTGGAATATTGGTTAAGAATATGAATTCAGCAAATCAAACAGGCCTGACCTCAAATCTTGTGCCTAACAGTTTGTAACTAGCTACTCTTGGGCAAGTTACTGTCCTAAGAGTTTCAGTTTCTTCAAAATGTAAATGGAGATGCTCACAGTACTTGTCTCCTAGGATTGTTCTGAGGAATGATGAGGTAATCATTCATGTAATGCACTTAGCACAAGGCCTGGCTATGTGACCATCTCAGACTAGGACTAACCCAGCACGTGGAGCTGAAAAGACACACATTGAAAAGAGTAAGTTGGTAATCAGGAACCAATTTGTTATCTTGTGGAATATAAATGAGACAGTACAAACCCAGAAATCTGGGGTCAGGCTATCTATCGTACAGTTGGGAGTGGGGTCATTTGCTACCCATGTGAAAATAAAATGTACATACGTCCCCCAAGCAAGAGGCAGCAAAAGTGACTTAAAACTCAACCCAGAGGTTGTTAACAGTATAGATATTTATCCAACATACTTTCTGGTTCTACTCACATCATCACTCCAATCGGTCATGTACTATGACACATAATCACATGGTTTCTAGAAAGTGACTGAAGAATTAGTATAAGTCACCTTTTCTAACAGCCCTAATTTCTTTAAATCCTGCTTTGTCTAAATTAAGTAGAAACATTGTTTTCCAAATGTCACAATACCTTCCTCGATCAAAGACCTAAACATTTTCTCATCGGATCCTTAATTCTCTGCAAACTTCCTAGCATGAGCTATGAAGTTTAATAATGTCTTATCTAGAGAGATAATTGCATGCCTTTCTCAACATAGATTAGGCTCAGCTTGTATCAAACTTTACAAAGTAATCCTTTTTATCTTCTACATGTGAAAACTCCCCTTTTCTCTCTTATCCACTAACTTTCAATATCAAATATAGAAAATAGTTAATTGAATAGCTGTTGACACTTGGTGTTCTGCAGAAAAGTGTTATGTACTTTTTGCCTTTAGGAACAAATATTTTAAATATTTGTATTTTAAGGGGCTCATGATTTAACCCCCAAAATTCTTGAATTATTTCTCAGATCTTTAATTAGATGAGTCAAAATAAATATAACATTATATAAACAAAGTACACAAACTTGTCTTCACAATGGTAGCTGTAAATACTTTTAAGGTCAACATTTTTATAAGTTCTTTTCAATTAATAACTCTTAACAATATTTAAATCTATTCCAATTCCAATTTGATATGATAATATACATAGTGAACTCTATATACAATACAAAATAGCTTTTGCACTACCGAAGTCAGTGTGTAATTGTCTCTTCATTTGCCATTAGTTGTAAGATATATTTCCAATCACATTTCTCATCTTGAAAATGAGAAAAGCAATATCGATTTATAAGTTGCTTATAACACCATGAGGCACATAGTACAGGCTCAAAAATGATAGCTGTCATTACTACCATTATGATATGACATACATCTACTGCCATTTCAAATTTAAATGTTCTTTAAGGACTACCTTATTAAATATTTTGTGTATGCATATATTCAATTCATTCATTCTCTCCCTCCCTCCCTCCCTCCCTCCCTCTCTCCTTCCCTCCCCCTTCTTCTCTTTCTCTCTCTCTTTCTCTCTGTCTCTTTCTCTCATTTGATAATTTTGAGTACCGCCCTCACCAGTTCCCTGGTTCTTTGAGCTTTGTCCAAGTTGCAGCCCTGTCAGGGAGGATAAAGGGGGATGAAGGAAGTCAGAGGTGGAGGAAGTCAGGAATTGTAGTTCACATTAGTAACTAGTGAAATGCCAAATCTGTGTAACCACATTGGACCATTTCCTATCCTGATTTTAATATTACTGCCTGAATAATATAGGGCAGCTGAATTTTTTTTTTCTTCCTATACAACAGTTAAGTTCAGAGGTAAGAGGAAATGAAAAGAGTTGTTTGTCAGGAAATAAGTTCTTTTTATTCAGCTGAGAACATGCACCCAACAACAGCAGTCTATGTAGCAATATGCCTATCTAGTTTCACAAACTTAAGTCACAGGTTTAGGTCATGCTGTCACAAACTCAGAATGCACAAAACTCTGAAGAGACTCAGATAGTTTCCTTCTGTTCCTAACATTGATGTAGCTTTTCTCAGATTTCTGAACTGTTTAATAAAGGTTTCATATATTGGCCTGTGATTCTTAGGATAGTCTAGACCCTGTAATGTCAGCATGGAGAAGATATGGCATAGACACATAGAGAATGTAATCCTAACCACAAATTTCACTTTCCCCAAGGATAGAACCTTTTAAGAATCTTACTGATGAAGCTTCTCTGTTGATCATTTGACCATCAAACACCAAACAGCAAAAATAATCTCATAAAAATAAAAGTTACTACTTGCCTTTTTTTAAGTTTTTATTCAATGTAACCTTCTATTATATCTTAAAATCATTGGAAGTCTAGAAGGATATTTGGTTTGCTGCATTGTAAAAAGCAAGCCAATTCTCCTTGAATACATACATATATTGATTTCAAAATATATCATTCATGTTTAAGAAAATATAATTCATTGATTTAAATTTTAATTTTAAATATTAAAATTTTAAATTATTTGTAAATAACTTTGAATTTTTTGAAATTATTCCAAATGAATTTGGAAGTTATTAAACTGGATTTTTAGTATAAACCAAATTAACTGCTGCATCAGGGGAAAAAAGTGGAAATAAAACTATTTACAAGCAGACACAGAGAAAATACAGTGATAATATTTCTAAAACACTAAAAACAGTCCATTAGTAGTACATATATTTTTTAACTATGTAAATCATCAATAAAAATAATATTTGGATAGTAATTGCTCCTTTAGAATACAAATTTGTAGCTGAGAAGGACTATCTCAGAGGATCACTAATGCAGTGGAATAGTCAGAAGTATGTTCAAAAAATCATTTAGGTATGGTTGAACTTAGTTATAAATTGGGTAAAACATTTTTTCCTATATTGGAATTATTTTCTTATAATACATTACTGGTGTGGAATTTCTAGCTCAAAGGATTAGAGTTTTAATACATGTTATTAAATTGCTCTCCAAAAGGGTTGTATGTTTGTTCTTCCATTAGTAGAACAGTATAGGAGGGTTTCTATTGCTCTACCTCTGTTTTCAACATTGGGTTAAAGTCCATGTTAATTTACTATGTAGTGACATCTCTCTGCTCAGTTTTAATTCACATTTATTTGATTAGAAGAAAATTTCTAGATGTTTCTTAACTATTTGTATTTTTCCTTTTACAGATTGCCTTTTCATGACCTTTACTCATTAATCAACTGGTATGTTCTCAGTTATCTAACTAATTACATTGTAAAAATTCTTTACACTTTAAAAAATTTAAGGACATATGTCTGGACATATTGGTCAATATTTTACCAGTTTGTCATTTGCCCTTTAACATTATTTATAATGTTTTTTCTTTAATAAGTTTATATTCTCATGTAGTTAAGTTATTTAAACTTACCGTTCTTTCATGTTATTTTTTTATACTTACGCTTAAGTTCTTCTCACTCTGAAATCAGAAATTTCCATATTTTCCCCAACTTATTTATGGTTTTATTTTTTAATTTGTTGAAACAGTTTTATTGAGGTATAACTGACATACAATACACTAGACATGTTCAAAGTACGTAATTTGATAAATTTTTACAAATTTATACATCTGTGAAACCATTACCATATCAAGGTAATTGAACATATCTATTACCCCCAAAAGTTTTGTAATGCCCCTTCCAATCCTTCATTTTCAATTTTCTTTGCCCTTGTCTTTATTTGATGTTTCTGGGGATCTACTTACTGTCAACATAGATTATTTTGCATTTCCTAAGAAGTTTATACATTGAAATCATACAATATATACTCTTAACTGGCTTTTTTCATTTTGCCATCCATATTGTAGTGTACATCAATAGTTCATTTACTGCTTATTGTTTATTGAGTCATATTCTAGTATACAAATTTACCACAATGCATTTATCACTTGTCGATGGACATTTTGGTTGTTCTAGTTTGGGGTAATTATCTATACAGCTGCTATGAACATTCACATATAACTATTTATATAGATGTATGGTTTTTTACTCTTAGATATATGCCTTGAAATGGAATGGCTGGATTATGTATATTTAATCTCTTAAGAAACTGTCAATCTGTTTTCCAAAGTGGTGGTAACTTTTACTTTCCCACCAGCAGCGTGTAAGAGCTACAGTTCCTCCATATCCTTGCCATCACTTGGTATTGTCAGTCTTTAATTAAGCCATCGTGATATGTGTATGTGGTAGGATCTTACTGTGGTTTTAATTTGTATATCCCTGATGGCTAATGCTGTTGAGTATCTCTTCATGTGCTTATTTTCCATTTGTATATTTTCTTTGTTGCAAAGTTTATTCAAAAGTTTCACCAATTTTTTATTGTGTTTTGAGAATTCTCTATGTATTCTGTTTACACATCTTTTATCAAATAGATATATATGCTTTGCAAGTATTATTTAACTGTGTGGCTTATCTTTTTATTCTCTTAGCAGGGTCTTTTGAAGACAGAAGTTTTTTATTTATTAATTTGTCCTTTTATGAGTTGTACTCTTTCAACATTGTACCTAAAAATACTTGCCTAAGGTCACAAAGACTTTCTCCTATTTTTCTTCTAGAAGTTTTATAGTTTCAGGCTGTACTTTTAAGTTTATATTCCATTTTGAGTTAGTTTTTCATATATAGTGCAAAAAGTGGATAGAAATTCATTGGCTTTGTTTTTGTTTTTGTATTTTGCATATGGATTTCCAATTGTTCTAGCACCATTTGTTGAAAAGACATTGTTTCTCCACTGAATTTGTCTTAAAGCTTTGAATCATTAAAGGAAGAATTGGCACCTTAATATTGAAGCTTCTAATCTGTGTATATAATATATCTTCCATTTGTTTTGTTCTTCTTTAATTTCATTAATGTGTTGTATATAAGATTTCCACATATTTTGTCAAATTTGTTCCTAAGTATTTCGTGTTTTCATGTCATTTTAAATAGTATTCTTTATTCGAATTCAATTTCTGATTTTTCATTGTTACTGTACAAAAATATAATTAATTTTTATACATTGACCTTGTATCCTACATCTTACGAAACTCACTTATTAGTCCTAGCAAACTTTTTTATATATTCCATCAATGGCCAATGATTTAACCAATCATGCCTATGTAATGTAGCCTCTATCAAATCACAAAAGGACAGGGGTTGGAGAGCTTCCAGGTTGATGAACAACACATGAGGGTGCTGAGAGTATGGTGTACCTCGAGAGGGCATGGAAGCTCTGCACCCTTTCCTCATACTTTGCCCTATGTGTCTCTTCTATCTGGTTGTTCCTAAATTACATCCTTTTACAATAAAGTAATTTAGTAAGCAAATTTTTCTCTGAGTTCTGTAAGCTGCTCTAACAATTAGTAGAACCCAAAAAGGAGATCATGGAAACCTCCAATTTATAGCCAGTGGGTCAGAAGCACAAGTAATAACCTGGGTTTGTGACTAGTGTCTGAAATGAACAGGAGGAGGCATTCTTGTAGGACTGACACCTTAACTTGTGGGATACGATGCTGTCTCTGGGAAGATAGTTGCAGAATTGAGTTAAATTCTAGGGACAACCAGTAGGTTGGTGTGGGGAACCTACACACATGCATTAAAAGTGTGTGATTGGATCATTTATCACCTTATAGCATTGCTGTAGAGATTAAGTGAAATGACACATGGAAAGCATTTGTACGTGTTAGCCTAGCCCACAAGAAAAACACAATAAGATAATTGTCATTATTATTTCTAGATCCTGGTGTGGTAGCTCAAAAGAGCTGTACAGAGCAATGTTAAAGGTAAACTCCAATGAAGTTGGGTGATTGTCCATGAAAGAAGGGCTGCATGGCCAGTAAGAAGCGTGTTGCTTGGCATTAGCTTACAATTTAGTAACCTATAGAATCTGTTCCTTGGTTTTGGTAGGCTCAGTCTTGATTTACCTGTGCACCAAAAGTGGGTCATTTCCTTAGACAGGCTAACACTAATTAGGCTCACAGTAACAGATGCAAAAGTGAGCCAAAGTGAGCTGTAATAAAGATTTAAGTGCCACATGGGTTGGGTCACTAGTCAATACCATCAGAACTTCCTCCCGCTATGAATTGTCTCTGCACCTTGAGAAACTCAATATAAAGATGTATAATAGCCAGACCATATATAAAAACTGAACTTTGACCCACAACCCAAGGCAATCTTCCCAGGAAACTAATCCCCTTATCTACAATGAACAACTCAGGAAACCAGCCTGCTATAAGGCAGACTTGCAGGAAGGCAGATTACTATCTCTAATGACAATCCAGAAAGCTAAACAATAACTTCTGTAAGAATCAGACCTAAAGGCCAGGACTTGATTAAGAACTGACAGCTTCCAATTTGGGACCAACTAGAGGAAGCCAAATACACACCCTAACAGGTTCTCTGATAAGCACTTTAGTTACATAATTAACTCACTGAATACCTCCAGAGTTCTTAAAGTACATCAGCCTCACCTGAGGACTTGTTAGAAATGCAAATTCTCTGACTCCTCCCCACCTACTGACCTCCAGGTGATTCTGAGGCAAGTTTGAGAATTGCTGGAATACCCTATGAATTCACTTTGATCCATATCATTTAAAAATAAGAACATTGAGGAACAGGGCAGCTAAGTAACTTGCCCAAATTCACACATCTAGAAAGGTGTAAAGGCTGGGTTCAAACCCGGGCAGTCTGATTCTCCATATTGCCTCTCTAGTTATGAGAAAAGATAAGAAGTTTCCAATTTTCTTTATTGAATTTGTCTATGTGGATACCATTCACCTTGTGAGATTTTAAGTAATGGAAGTTGCATAAAAATAAACAGATAAGAAAAAAAATTCTGATATTAAAGATTTCCCCCCAATCCTCGAAGAAGGGCCAGCCTTAGAGATTGTATAAATTTTCAAGATTAATTATTCTTTCCAGTAAGTAACCATTTTTTTCTCAATGCTATGTAACAGTGAATTATTGAAAAACACAAATTGAGGTCAGTCTCAACCAAATGAGATCACTTATGTGAAAATACTTTTCAAGGAGTTACACAAATTGAAGTTACTGCCATTATTGTCAGCTAAGAACCAATTAAAGGAACTGTAAAGTGATCCTTCTTAGTAGCTCTCCCTGCCCTGTGATTTAGGCTGTCTACTCAATGCCAAAATTTTGGTCAATGCAGGGGCAGAAAGAAATCAGTCAAACCAGTTATTTGGTACTGTCTAGTCCAAAACAATGGGTGGATCATTTTTCATTTAGTTATTTTGGAAAAACCAGTATGGACTCGGTTGCTTTGTTTTGACTCAGTAAGTACTTTCTACCCTTTTCTCCATATTTAAATCTCTATGAATCCTCCTCTGCCACCCTTAATCTTTACATGGAACTGTTTTTAGCTCAGACCTTAGCTTATTCTTTCAAAAGATATGTCTCATTTCTTTTTCTCTTTCAAACATGCTCTACAAATTCACTTTTCTGGATGTTTTTCTTGACCCACCAATATAACAATCACTGAGTTGATATGACAATATTAGATATCCCTGGTGTTAAAAATTTCCTGGGCAATGAATCTCTTTGTTATTTGGAATAGCTTTCTCAAGAGCTCCACTACTTAATAAAAGTAACAAAAATAACAGCTACTACCACTTATTGAAGGCCTACCATGTTCCAAGATCTTCCAGCCCTAATTTCTACTCTGCAAGGCTAGAAGATGCAATATATTCTTCAGAAAATAAATGATTTCTTCAAGGTGTCCTGCCTATAAAAAGCCTTTCACCTTATGTGAAAGTGTTATACCACACTAAGAATTATGAGTATCAAAACGCTCGGTATCAAAAGCTCAGTACTCTAGAACCTACCGCCGCCCAGAATTAAGAATCTTTGTGGTTCTTAATTTGTGGTCTGGACCACCAACTTGGGTTTCTGGTTAGAGCCCCAGCTCTGGAATCACACTTCCCACACCCCGACATTAATCACTGGCCTTTCTTGGCTCCTCAGTTTTAATGTCTATGAAATGGAGATAATATCACAGAGTTGTAGTGAGATAAAATGGGATAATGTGTACATAACCAGTGTATTTATGTATCTAAACTCAGTTGAATACAAACATAAAATGTTTTTCTTTTTCTCAATGTGCTGCTTTATAGTTTGCTGCATCAAACTTTAACTTCTTTTTGGTGATACCCTATTGATTAGGGGTCATTTGCAGGTATTAAAATTAAAAAGTCCCATCTAGTTCTCAGTTCTCAGCACTTGTGGGGCAGGAATCCTGCAGAACATTTCCAATTAGAACTTTCCTGGGACCTCTGTTCCTCAACAAGAAGACACCCTCCTGAAGCTCAGTATTGTGGAACCCACTGCTGACAACCCACAGCTAACGATTTGAATAAATTTTAAGGTAGAAATTGCTAAAGGACGGACTCCCTTGCCTATACAGGACAGAACCCTGGTTTGTTTCTCAGGAGGGCCCCAGAAGGGTTTGCATTCCTATAAACATCCCTGTGGAACATCCCCAAAGTTGCGAGAAAGAATTTTCTTTAAAAGTAACCACCATCTGGGTCACCCAAAGAGACAAGGCAGGTCTTTTATTAAGCAACTCTATGTCCATATCTGGTCTTTAAAAACATCCACGATTCTGTAAATTATATTTAGCTTTCTGCCCTAGAGTAGCAATTCACCAGCACAAGTTAAGACCTGCCGCTCTAGTCTAAGAAGTTATTGCCTGAGAAGTTATCCCCCTGCCTTCCTGTCTATTGCTAAAATAGCCTCTAGAACTCCCAATAATAATTAATGCCAAGCTTTACAAATTTGCATTTTTCTTACATATGGACTCAATAAACTGTCAACTTCCATCCCACTTTAAATGCTGAAACAACTCTATTTTGACCACATGTTGTTGGTTTTTTTCATTGTTGGGGGAGCCTCGTTTATCTGCTTTGTTCACGGCTGTTTACACATTTGCTGGGACAGAGGTGGAGGCTACTTAAGCTTGTATCTGATGCCTCCCTCTGCTTTAAAAGCAAAGTCACCTTCACAATAAAAATTGATTATAAACCAATGGGAGGTTGAGAGAGTGGCAGATAATCGTATTTGACTGTTGATATCAGCCAGTTTTCATTGTAAAGACCAACTCGTTTCAAATATGCCTTTAATTTTTTTGCATTCTATTTTTGTGGCTAAATTTATTTAAATAAAATGTATTATTCAATACTATAGAGATCAAAGAAAAAATTATTTTTCCTATAATCAATGACATGAAGTAACTGAATTTATTATCTTTCTTGTGTGTTTCACCAAGGACATTTTCCCACATTGTGCCTGCCATCATTTAATAGTAATAATCTCTTAAAACTTACTATTATGATCAAAATACCAAGAACTCTATTTCTAGAATTAATGTTTCCAATAGAATTACAATTTTCCTTTTTCCTTTCATGACTATACACCTAAGAAAAAGAGACATTTCACAAGAAAATGCCAAAATTAAAACTAAATTTTTCAGATATTTAAGTAAAAATTTAAGTAACACTCGTCTAACTATAAAACAGCCTTTTCTGAACATTAACAAATAACAATGGGTTATCATATGTATATTTAAGTACTAGACTAAGGTTCCTATAGTTTGTATATAAGTTGTACTAAAGATCAATTATTAAGAATATTTCCAACTCATCCAATATTTATTATTTTATCCTATATATATTTTTTGAGCATTTATCATATGCCAGGCACTGTTCTGACTCTGGAGTTACAGTTGTGAACAAACAGAAAAAAAATCCTCTCAGAATGCGTATTCCATAGGAGGGTATTTTCTAACATTGTCCTTTGCTTTTTTAATTTCTAGGGCCCTTATTTCAGTTCAGATGTCTCTCCAAAGTGGTTCATTCAAGGGCCCTTCAGTGCGCTGCTTTATTGCACAACTCAGGAGAGAACACACACTCGGATGCCAACAAAGCCTCTGCAGTTGTATAACCCAGCAGTCCTGCAAGTAAACTCAAATGTAGTATATCCCATCATTGGGCAGAAAGCATATAGAATGGGTTCTACCTCATTCCTAGCACCAGAATATGGTACTCTCCTTCAGAATGGCTCCAATGATCCCCACTTCATCATATT
>CM053502.1:102314370-102660207 GCA_028627145.1 Eidolon dupreanum
ATATTTTGGATATTAACCCCTTATTGGAAGTATCATTTGCAAATATCTTCTCCCATTTGGTTGTTAACACAATATCTTAAAAAGTCAAAAATGATGCAAAAAATTCCATGATGAACAAAATATCAAAATTTTAAATAAATATAGGATCAGTATTACTGTTTTTTTTCCTTTTCTCAGGCTTTAATATGGCTCAGGACAGCACTGTTACTGATGCTGGAGCAGAACGTAAGGGAGCCCCACACATAATCCATATAACCAGGCTCTCAAGTCCCTGAGCAGGGTAGAAAGAAATGAAACGTAAATCCAGAGAGGCAAACGGAAGATATCCAAGACACATAGAATGACTCAAGACTTGCAGGCACCAAGTATCACAAAGGTGGACAGGTGGACATCTGAAAATGCAATTAGACTCCTGATTTTTACCCAGCAGGATGCTAGAGCTCCCAGGGAATTTGAATTCAGAGAACAAAACTCAAGAAAAACAAATTTGGTTGATGAAGTGGGGATTAAATAAAAATCTGTATCCTGAATCATGTACATTCCCACAAGCAAACTAAAATCTCCTTTCTTTCTGCACCCTGGTCCCATCAAGAAGATCAATCCAATTCCCACCCTTTGAATATGGGCTGGCCTTAGTGGCTCACTCTTAGTGACTACAATGCTCTAATAGTGATGCTGAATGATTTCCCAGGCTAGGTTAGGAGAGACCATTTCTATAGCTTC
Source organism: Eidolon dupreanum (assembly GCA_028627145.1). Classification (NCBI taxonomy): domain Eukaryota; kingdom Metazoa; phylum Chordata; class Mammalia; order Chiroptera; family Pteropodidae; genus Eidolon; species Eidolon dupreanum. The sequence goes on from CM053502.1 coordinate 102,315,094, forward strand.
CATCTCGTTCTCTCTACCTGGAGACACACACCTTTGGAACCCTTGGACATCATGTAAAATGTCCGACTTCTCTGAAACTGTAATGCTAAAGAAACTGAATTGAGATGGAAAGCCTCCTGAAGAACCTCAGAGTTCCAGCCTCCAGCTGTTTGAATGTTGTTAGCCAAGGAGCCAGATCTGTGAGTACAGAACTTCCAGATGACCCAAGCCTCACACACTCTGCCTGAAAGACCCTGAATGAAAATCACCTATTTGAGTCTATTCAATCCCCAGAATCATGAGAGACAATAATAATAAGTGAGTGTTACTGCTTTATGCCACTAAGTTTGGAGTGATTTGTTATAAGGCAATAAGATAATCAGAACCCTGACATATGAGGTTCTCCCAAATGAATACATGGATTTTTATCTAGTCGTCTAATAGTTGCTTCCAAATGGCTCTTTAGTCCTTACTTTTAAATATAAATTACCAGAATACAAGTCATCTCAAGAAAGTTATTAAATAGAACAATCAGGATAAAAAGGAAGTTAAGCAGAGATAATGCGGGAAATTTAAAAAATAAAAAACTTAAACACAAAGTTGAGAAAAATCTAACAAACAAAAGGACAAAAAATGTTTAGACATGAAAGAAAAAAGAATTTAAATGGTAGAGAATTGATCCAAGAAGTCCAACATCTATGATAATAGAGAATAAATAAACTATTGCTACATACAAGAACATGGATGAAATTCACAAACAAATGCTTACATAAAAGAAACCAGACATAGAAGAGAACACACTGTATGGTTTCATTTATATAAAGTAAAAAAAAAGGCTAAATTAATCTATGGGACTAGAACTCAGGTCATGGTTATCTTTTAAGTGGTAGTGACCAGGAAGGGCCAAGACATGCTGATAATTTTCTACTTCTTGATATGAGTACTAGGAACACAGATATATTCACCTTAAAATTAAAATTTGAGCTGTACATTCATGAATTGCACATTTTTCTGTCTATATGTTATACTTCAATAAAAAGTGTATTTAAAAAATTAAGGGAGAAAAGCAATCCATGCATTTATTTTGCAAGGTAAATATTAATGATAATAGTGTCCATTATCGAAGTGAAATCAAATAGCTGTCTAAATATTTTTTTAAAGATTTAGGAACTAACTTGAATAGATTTCCACTAGCCACAGATAGGACAACTTAACTTGAACACTAAGAATAATAAAAATAATAAATACGATGAACTAAAACATATCCAATATAATTAAGTCCATGATAACAAAAAGCTGTTCTCATTTGTCACCAAGACAATGATAGGTAAACCAATTCATAATTTTAAATAAAGGGAAAGGAGAATCAGGCCTTTATTCTTCCATTCCTATATAAATTACATAAGAGGAACTCAAGAGTTGATGTAATTTCTCTTTGCATGATACTCCAGCTAATCAATTAAGAAATAATGATAATTATTTAGAATTAGAATATGCTCACTTTACAATCCTAATAAATTAATGGATCATTAGTTACTAGGTCACCAAAAGAGAGACAAGTAGTCATTCCGTGCCTCATGATGGAAGCACTCACCACCAACTACAGAATGGTTCTGCTGAGGGGACTGAACTTGAATCTGATCAGACCTCTAAATATAAGTGTCAATTTTCAGAAACATAAGGGACAGAAAAGCTCATTAACACCATCACAGGGATACAATTAGACTATGGGAAACTCTAAAGGACATATAACTGGTTTTTCAATTTAAAAATTAAGAGGAAAAAAAAGATAGAGAGAAATGAAGGAGGAGCCTATAGATTAAAAGAGACTCAGGAGACATATCACCCAATTGTAGTATATGATCTTTATTTGAATCCTAACTCCAAAAAAAATTATAAAAGATAAATAAATGAATAAATAAATAAATAAATAGATAGATAGATGAATGAATGAATGAATGAATGAACGAATGAACAAATGAACGAATGAGGCAATCAGAGAAATTAAAACCTTATCTGGCTATTTGAAGTTATTAAGGAATTATTGCTCATTTCTGTAGGTAAGATAATGACATTGTGATTTTTTCGAGGTGTCTTTATATTTCAGAGATACACACAAACTAAGATAAAATTTGCTTCAGGGCAACTGATAAAGATGAGCAAAGAGGATGATGATATGAATGATGCAGTGACTATCAAGAGTTGATGGCAGTGGAACAGCATGATGAGTCCAAAGAAGAGATTACACCACTCTCTCTGTTCTTGTTTGTCATTTTCTGTTATAATACAAAGGCCTTTTCTCATCTCAAGTATTACAGTTATCGACGAAAAAACTCTGATGAAGCTCCTATAAGCCATCAGCAGAGGCTTTGGTATCAAATTGAGCTCCCAAAAGAGTGGAAGAATAATGGTGCAGAAGCTGAGGGAGAGAGAGAGTGCAGAGGGCTCTGCATGACCTTCTCTCCTGGTCTGTCAGCAACAGGCATTGCTGTCTCAAAAAAAATTATGTCAAATCCAAAGTTAGATGGCAATTAAGTGTGTAAGACTAAGCATTACTCACTAAAAAGTCCACAGGTTTACTGTTTATATTTAGTAAATGGTCATTATTTTTTATTTTACTAAATAATAGCCTCAAAGTTATTAAATTTCTTTCTGCAAAGTCACATGGGGAATAAGCCATAGAGAAATACAGTGAATAATATTTTCATCTTTCTATCATTCTTTCTCATCTCCCTCTTCTAGTTCCTTCAAGGAACTCCTCCTCAACTCCATGTAGCTACTGGTAAGCTGTCATATGCATAAACTCAGTCTATATCACAAGCGTGGTCATTGGCTGCAGATGTGCCTGTCAGAAGTTCTTATACTCCTAACCACAGCAATTGATCAATGTTGGGTCCAAGACCCAAGAAAAGTCGATTAGAGTCTTCAGATATTGACATATGAGACAGTTCTTTTTCATGACTAACCTGGGAACATGTGAGTCTAGGGCTTCCTGTGGCCATCCTTCATAATATATGGAGAGTCTGCAAACAGAATTAAGTCAAGCAAAGACCGAGTACAGATTGTCTGAGATCCTTAATCTAATCATGCCTGCAGCTTGTTCTATTCTCAGACTTCAAAGTTATATTAGCCAAAAAGCTCCTGGTCTAGTTAAGCTAATATAAGTAGGGTTTTTAGCAATTTTTGGCCTAAAAGCCCCAACTAATAGAAGACTTCCCTCAAACGCAGGCTTCTCCAGCAACCATACTACCTTTTCCCAGAAATTTCATTTGGCATCATAATTAGAGGTCCCTGGAGGTGATTTTAAGTAGCTCAGCACATGTTATGTTCCTCTTGGCTTACCAATATTCAGTTACTAAACAGAAAATTAATGAGTGTCTATCATGTTCCAGTGCAGTAGGCACCTATGTTTTGCCTGCCTGGTACTCTTCTTTTTCTAGAAACTGCTCCTGCTTTTACCTTTATTCACAAGTGAATAGTTCAGGGTAGACAACTGAGCCAAGATAGGCAATGAGGGAAACCTATCCTTTCCTCATAATTTTTGAACTAAAGACCCCAAAAGATGGGCCTATTTCTCTTCAGGCGAGGCAGTCAAAAGACTAGAAACTCAGGAACTGCCCACGGCCATATGCCACCATGCAGAGGACAAAAGGTCACACACAGAGAGAAGCAGAGACAAAAGACGAGGAGAGATACTTGCCAACTGTCGTTGTTTCTGTTGTTCCTGAACTCCAGCTATATCCTTAGTCTAGCGTAGTTCAACATTTTCTGGGATTCTTTATTTTGCCTGAGTTAGTTCTAATTGGATTTCTGTCATTTATTTGGAACAATTTAATGTACTCGGGCACAATGCCGATGTCTGAGGACATAATAGTGACCACGCCAAGCGCTCTGTCCTCAGAAGCTTAAAGTATAATGTGAAGATAGATAAGAAAATGTAGTTAATTTCAGAACAGAGTGATAAGCTCGGTGAAGGGAGTGAACACAGGGTGCTCGCTATGCAGCCCAGAAAGGCTTTCCAGAAGAGACGCTATTTGTGGAAGCTGAATAGCCTATTAGAGACTAGACCAGGGAATCTGAACTTCAGCACTATTGACAATTGGGGCCTGATAATTTTTTTTTGTTGTGGGGGCTATCCTGTGACTTACAAGATCTTTAGCAGCATCCCTGGCCTCTACTCACTAGATGCCCATAGCACCACCAGCACCACCATCATTTGAGTTTTGCAAATCAAAAATGTCTACAGACATTGCCAATTTTTCCCAGGGGGCAAAAAGATATTACTTCTACTCTTTCTTCTTAAAAACAATAGAGGGATATGCTGCATAAAACATGACCAACATAAAGTAATGGCTGCTTTATGGAATAACAATGTGATTTCCTCATAAAAGGTATCTTTTGTGGCCAGATGCTGATGGCTTGCTAGCAACTTAAATTCCTCAAGCATTGCCTGGGAGCATGCCTTGGGAAATTTGTTGACACATTCTTGTTTCAATAGGATGAATCCCTTAGCCACCAACTCCTGCTGTGAACCACTTCCTTCTGAAAAGGCTTTTATGTATTTACAGAAGATAATTAAAATTTCTCCATGAAGGAGTCCTGCTGCCCATTTACAAAAATAACAACAACAGCCCATTCTTCATGATCCTGAAGCAATCATGGCAGCTTTGATGATTTTGGTTTGGATTACAGTACAAAAAAAATATGGAATGCCTCTTTATTTTTCAGAAATCACAGCCAAAGCCACTTACATGTTAACAGAGCTTTTGCAAATTCTGCAGCACCCTGTGAAATTTTTTCTGGGCCTTCTGAATATACCATATATAATAAACTTGTTCTTTGTAAATAGGGTATCTCATGTCAGGTAATGTGAATGGGTACGATTACTTTTCATCTCTTCTAGTTACTTATGAAAGCACTAATTTAAGGTAACTATCCCTCTTGTAAAGTCTATTTTCTCTATTCTGTAGTTTCACTGAATGATCTGTAAATTAAAGAAAAAATAACTACCTCACAGGGTTATAAAAAAGATTACATTAAAGGATAACACACCATACTTCACTGATTTGCAAAAGCATTCTCCCATATCCCAGCATTTCCAGAATGAGAATGTATTTTATAATCTATGACATCTTAATTCCCCATCAGCAAGAGCCAGTCACAATCCAGCTGTCATTGCCTGCCAATTAACAAACTTGTTAAACCTGGGGGCATGACTGAGAAGTCCTGACTTTCAGTCAATAGAACCATTTGAGGAAGTCCCGTGGATTCTGGTTGTTGTCTGAAAACTTTCTCTCTGATACCTCAGGAAGGCACCTGCAGAATAGTGTGGAAAGAAATCCCAGTAGTCATAAAGGAGCATCTTCTAAGAAATGCTGTGTCACCTACATTCTTGAAGGTACAGAAGACAATGGGTAAAGAAACAAGAACCTCAACAACTCTGGTCCAAAAGTGATTCAATAAAGATAGATTCTGAATGCAAGGAAAACAAAAACAGAAAGGAAAACAAACAAACAAAAAAATCTTTTAGGAATTTCTTAACCAATTGAATGTGCTTACATTTTCCTTTCTATATATGCACAAGAGTAATATGTGATTTAAAAAGTCCAACATTTAGCTAAGTCTGAAACAGCTTTTTCAATACATATACAACAAAAATTCTATGCAATAATAACGCATTTAGTAATACTTTAATTACACATTGTTTTCTTCCTTAATGATACATAAAATGATGATGCATCTCACATTTGTTTTAGATTTGAGGGACTACAATACAGAAAAGGCCAATACAATGGCTCACACCTAGTCAGTTCTCAACAAACCATAGATGTTGTTAGGATTTTATAATTGTCAAATTAATGTAGGGAGGAGGCAAGAGAACTAAAGTGTTAAATCAAGCTACATTCAGAAACTGCAATATGCTGATTAGCTCTGCAGCCAACAAAGGAAGATTTCTGCTGGAATTGCTAACAGCCCATTTCCCATATCTACAAAGGCGAAACAGGAAAAACAGTCTTTAAGTGGTGCCCTACACAAAATAAAATCATTCATTCCCTATGGCAAAAACTATAGGGAACCTATGGATTAAAGGCTCCAAACTGCCAGCAGGCCTTTCATGTTACATACCCTTGCCCTTCCCCTTCCTCACTGCATGTCCATATCAAAGGAAATGGGTAAACAAAGTCTTTAAACTATAATTCACAGGAACTAAAGAATGATATATAAACTGAATTCCATGAACACTCAGGGTCCCTCTTAGTGTCTTTCTCTGTCCCTCTTAGTGCCTTTACTCTGTCTCTCTCACTGTCCCCATCTCTGTGGTCTCTGTCCCTCTGAGTCTCTCTTAAGCTCGCTCAGGTTCTCTCTGAGAGAATACCACGCTCTGTCTATGAAGTGATGCCCCTTCTCCAATAAACTTTTCTTTTGACTCTAACTTTGGCATGTCTGTTGAATTCTTTCTATACTCTCCACCAAAGATCTTCTTCTCTCAGTGCAAGGTTTGGTCTCCTCCCACTCAGGGGAATTTGCCTTGTCCTGCATCAAAATTTGGTTGAATCAAGAGGCAATATTCGAGGATAATCTGCAAATTTATTAAGTAAAATCCCCTAATTCAAGCATGAGCCAGATGATGCTATATTATAACTAACTATGTTATGAACATCAATGTCTCCTCTAAACTATTGATTTCACTAGTAAAATTTGAACCTATAAACAATGATTGTAAATTTTAATTATATCCTTCCTATCCTCTTTCCCTAGCTACCTTGTTGATGTAGTAGAGAGTTCAAAAGCATAAGGAGGCAGGCAGAGCAAGAGAACTAGACATTAAAACAACTCTGACCCACTAACTGACATGCCCATAACTCAATCCTGTGTGTTGTTAAGCTTCTAGTACTTTTGATTAAATCTAACTGAAATTTAAATGAATTCAGAAGAAAAGAATTACATCTAAGTATGGAATTCTCCCAACATGGCTCCAAGTCAGGAAAATACTCAAAGAATATAAATTAAAGATGAAAAGATATAAAAATCTCTAAATAGTCTGGAAAAAGAAGTCACATTTATTAAGAATATTTTAAATTGCATGAAAATACCTATTATGGCCAAATGGATAAACAGAGGTATAGGAATGTGTGTGGAACCTTTGTTTTACACAAACAGTAAAATATGGAGTACTTTCCCTTCTGAATGGCAAAAGATTTCCACTTGACAGATGTTTACTTAACGCAAAGCACATTTTATATATTTCAATATTAAGTGTTCTAGGAAAAGCATACTGAAAAATTGTCTTAGAAATTTTACAGAATTTAATAAGAATTTTTATTTGATTATTAGTTCAATTTCAAAACATTACTTTCTGTCAAAAGTTGTCGTAAACAAATAAAAACGAAAACACAATGACCCAAAATCTATGGGACATAGCAAAAACAGTCCTACGAGGAAATTTCATATCAATACAGGCCTACCTCAAGATTTAAAAAATCTCAAATAAATAATCTAACTAACAGCTAAAGGGATAGAAAAAGAACAGCAAACAAAGCCCAAAGTGAGTAGAATAAAGGAAATAATAAGATCACAGAAGAAATAAAAGAACAGTAGAAGAAAAAAATCAATGAAATCAAGAGCTGGTTCTTTGGAAAGGTTAACAAAATCAACAAAACTTTAACCAGACTCATCAAGCAAAAAAGGGAGAGGACCTAAATAAATAAAATCAAAAGTGAGAAAGAAGTGACAACTGATATCACAGAAATACAAAGGATTATTAGAAAATACTATGAAAAATCACATGCCAACAACTGGACAACCTGGAATAAATGGATAAATTCCTAGAAATATACAAGCTTCTAAGACTGAATCAAGAAGAATTAGAAAATCTGAACAAACCAATTACTACTAACAAAATCGAGTCAGTAATCAAAATACTCCCAACAAACAAAAGTCCTGGACCAGATGGATTCACAGGTAAATTTTTCCAAACATTCAAAGAAGAATTAATACCTATCTTTCCCAAGCTATTCCAAAAAATACAAAATGATGGAAGGCTCCCAATCTCATTTTACAAGGCCACCATTACCCTGGTTTCAAAGCCAGACAATGACATTACAGAAAAAGAAAATTATAGGCCTATATCCTTGATGGACAAAGATGCAAAAATCCTCAATAAAATATTAGCAAATCAAATTCAGCAATATATTAAAAAGACCATACACTATGATCAAGTGGGATTTATTCTTAGGATGTAAAGTTGATTCAAAGTCCGCAAATCAGCATAATACACTACATAAACAAAATTTAGGATAACAATCATACACTTATATCAACAGATGTAGAAAAGGCGTTTGACAAAATTCAACATCCATTTGTGATAAAAAAAAAAAACTCTGAGCAAAGTGGGGATAGAGTAAAGTAGCAAAATACAAAATTAATATTCATAAATTGGTTTTATTTCTATACACAAGTAATGAATAATCAGTAAAATTAAGAAAATAATCCCATTTACAATTGCATCAAAAACAGTAGAATACCTAGGAATAAATTTAACCAAAGAAATAAAAGACTTGTACTTGGAAAATTATAAGAAAATGAAAAAAGAAATTGAAGAAGATACAAAAAATAGAAGCATATACCATGCTCATGGATAAGAAAAATTAACATTGTTAAAATGTCCATACCACCCAAAACAATCTATAAATTCAATGCAATCTCTATCAGAATACTAATGGCATTTTCACGGAACTCAAATAATCCTAAAATTATATGAAACAATAAAAGGTCCCCAAATAACAACAGCAATCTTGAGAAAGAAGAACAAATTTGGAGGTATCACCTTACCAGATATCAAACTATACTATAAGGCTATAGTAATCAGAATAGCATAGACACATAAACCAATGAAATAGAATAGAGTCCAGAAATAAACCCCCGCCAATACGGTCAACTAATCTATGAAAAAGGAGGTAAGAATATATAATGAGGGTAAAAATAAGTCTATTGGGAAAGCTGAACAGATACATGCAAAAAAATCAGACTAGACCACCTTCTTACACCATATACAAGAATAAACTCGAAATGGATAAAAGTCTTAAATATAAGTTCCCAAACCAAAAAATTTCTAGAAGAAAACATAGGCAGTAAACTCTCTATCAGAATAAACTCTCTGACATTGCTCTTAGTGATATTTTTTCTGACATGTGGCCTCAAGCAAAGGAAACCAAAGAAAAAATTAATGAGACGACATCAAACTGAAAAGTTTTTGCACAGCAAAGGAAATCATCAACAAAACAAAAAGAAAACCCACTGAATGAAAGAAGATATTCACCAATGACATATCCAATTAGGAGTTAATATCCAAAATTTATAAAGAACTCATGCAACTCAACACCAAAATAATTAACAATCTAATTTAAAAATGGGCAGAGGACCTGAATAGACATTTCTACAAAGAGGATATATAGATGGCTGACAGATGAAAAGATGTTCAATGTCACTAACCATCAGATAAATGCAAATTAAAACCACAATGTAATATCACCTCACATCTATCAGAATGGCTATCATCAATAAATCAACAAAAAACATGTGTTGGTGAGGATGTGGAGAAAAGGGAACCCTAGCACACTGTCTATGGGATTGCAAATTGGTGCAGTCACAATGGAAAACAGTATGGAGTTTCCTCAAATAATTAAAAATAGAACTACCTAATGACCCAGCAATTCTACTTCTGGATATCTATCTGAAGAAATCCAAAACACTAATTAAAAAAGATATATGCACCCTTTTGTTCATTGCAGCATTATTTCCAATAGCCAAGATATGGAAGCAACCTAAGTGCCCATCAATAGACAACTAGATAAAGAAGAGATGGTACACATATACAAAGGAATATTAGTTGGCCATAAGAAAGAATAAAATCTTACCATTTGAGACAGCATGAATGAACCTGGAAGGTATTATACTAAGTGAAATACAGAGAAAGACAAATATCATATGATCTCACTTAAGTATGGAATCTAAAGAATAAAATAAACAAACAAAACAGACACAGGCTCATAGACGCAGGGACAAGTTGATGGTTTCCCAATTGGAGGGAGGTTGGGGGTTAGGGTTAAAAAGATGAAGGAATAATTACAAATTGGTAGTTACAAAATAGTCATGGGGATGTAAAGTACAGCATGGAGAAAATAGTCAATAATATTGTAAGGGTTGTACGGTGACAGATGATCTCTGGACTTATTATGGTGATCACTTCTTTAATAGTAATTGTAATAAATATAAATCATAAATGTAAACATTGAATAACTATGGCATACACCTGAAACAAATATATTATATATTAACTATATTTTATAAAAAATCTTTTAAAAAAGAAAAAAATTAAAAATTTTTAAAAAGTCAGAATATATCGGCTCATTCCATATCAAAATTACTCTGTGGAAGAATATTCTTGAAAATGGCTATTTTCTGAAAACTAGTTCAAATATATGAATATGAATATATATATATATATATATAGATAGATAGATAGATAGATAGTAAGTCCTCAATTAATGTCATTGATAGGTTCTGTGACTTTAAGCAAAACAATGTGTTACAGGACAAATTTTACCAGAGGCTAATTAATACAAACAAAAGTTAAGTTCCTCTAACACCTTATCAACGTTTTAACAAAACAACATTGAACAAAACAGCATTATTCAAGGATCAGCTGCTGTGTGTGTGTATGTGTATACATGCACATACATTATATGTATGTATGTATATGTGTGTGTACATGTATCTTTTAAGATTACTGGATGTGTTTACATATATATAACTTTAAAAATATCCAGTAACTCTAATAAGACTGCTTTAAATTATACCACTGCATGATTATGGTTTCCTGCAGTCTGTTCCAGTCACCGGACCCCACGTGCTGGTTTCCTTTCCTACAAAGCTTAAGGATTAAAACAGATCTCCAAGGCCCCTACAAAATGAGCCAGGTCACATTTTGAGATAAATGACCGCCAGAGGGCAGCAAAGCACCTCAAAATATCTTTTCTTCAGTTGTAGTTCCCTAAATCGGATCGTGGAATTAGAATGTGTTTGTTTTTCTGTTTATGTCTTGCAAATGTTTTATTATATTAATTAATGAAGCAACATTTTTAAAACCTGAAAATATGAGGTATTAGGACATTGGTCATTGATTTTTTTTCTAATATGTCTAACCACACCCCCAAACTTCTCTTTATGAGTAATGTTCCCATTTTTTTGTAGCACATAGGATTGACGTATTAATGTAGGATGGAAGATAAAGACTTACAGTCCTAACCAAGTAGCCTATTAAATTAAACTGGATTATTTTGGTAGAAGGATCCTTCGCAAGATTGATGTTCTATTATGTGAGTCTGAAAAGCAAGACAAAGGAGAATTGCCGGCGCCTCTGAAGTCCCATCTGAGTCCTACATCAAAGGAAATAAAACATATTCCTTAAACTAATTTGTGATTCTCTTTCAGTATAAATTCGTTGCAAACTGAGGAACAATAAACTAGAGAGATATGTGCTCAGAACACCACTCAATAATTTTATTTGGACCATAAATAAATAATCACATAAATAATAGAACGTCTATTGATTATCCCAAAAAGAATGACAGGCAGTGGTATTGGAGCACTGATTCTTTTTCATAGGATTTTAAATCATTCTCCTGGAACTGGAAATCCTTATGGACACAATGGTGATGAGAAAACAGACGGCAGAGACAAATAAAAGCAACAAGGAAGAGATAGGAGGGTATGCAGTTACATGCACAAAGAGGGAATAAAGCCGGTTGCATTGTGCCATGGCATCTGTTTTGGTTTCACGCTGGTGTGATTACGTGGACCAATTCAGAGGGTACAATAGTGGAATTCAAAATTGCAACGTCAAGGAGAACAGATGCTGTAGACTCAGGGATGTGCATGAGATTATTGCAAACCTGATGAAAGGCATGAAAAGGCCTTTTATTAAATACAAAAATAATAAAAAAAAAAATCCCTGCTGCAATAAATGTTGTGAACCTGAGAACTAATAGAGATGATGCAGCAGCAAGAGTTTACAGAAATGGAAACTAAACCAGCAGGAGATGGGACGATACAACAGCAACAGGTAAAAACATCTTGGCAGAAAGTTGGCAGCATAAATATAAAAGGCATGAAAAAGGTTTAAAATAGAAATGCTTTGAGTCGAAGAAAGAAAATGCCCATGATACCTTTTCAGGGCATCATTCCTCAGAAATAAATACAAATATATTTGAATAACAAAAACATTTCTATAAGCCTCAGGTAGATAGAAAGCTGGAATTATTAGCAGGAACCCTCATCTTTTTTTCTTACTTATTTAATTTTAAATCCAAGAATATTGAATTTAAATGTTAACCAGATAAAGGATACAAGACAGGAAGCCTATAGGTTTTATTATTTGTTTGTAATGTGATTTGGACAGGTAGTTGAGCTTTGCTGACTCAATTTCCTATAGTGTAAAATAAGAGGGTTAGACTAAATAAACTATATCCTTCGAAAGCAGAGCCAGATGTCCATTTGCCAAGTTTTTTCCAATCCATGCTCTGGTCTCATACATGAATAACCAGGACATTCATTAATTATGACTTTGTTTGCAGGTTGCACAATTATTTGCCTAACTTTATTTTTAATCTGATAAACGTTATTTGAAAACATGTCTAAAGTTGGAAATAAGCTAAATGTTTGATGATAGGATATTAATTTGTATTACTATAATACATTCAAGAAACAGCTATCCATTCGAAATGATGTACAAGATCACCCAGTGACTTGGGGGAAATGCTCATGCCAGTTTGCTACAGGGAGAAAAAGAAGCTGCAAAAAGGATCACACTTTTGTTTTATTAAAAAAAAAAAATACACCTAAATATTAAATGATATTCATCTCTACTTGGTAGGATCATTTTAAGTGAAGAACAAACGGTGAAAAAACAAAAATCAAAAATTTAATAGCAGTTTCCAACTTGTGGGATTTTAAGTGATTTTATGTCTTTTTTTGTGTGTGTGGATGCGCTTTTCTATAACAAACAGCAGAAAGACAACCGATATCTTTTGAAGACTCCAGTTCTACTGAAGCCCATGCAAGGAAGCAAAGCTCAGAGTGCCATGGTTCACCCACAAGGATATTGAGCATTGTTTTCAAGCAGACGTAACCTTTTCCTTTCGCTCACTGGCCAGTTGGCCTCCCATCAAGAACAACCACCTTCCTGGTCACTGAGAGGATATGAATCAGGTCTCCAGGCTAATGGAACACAATGAGCACTTGCCCCTGGAAACCCTTGTGTGACCTCACACACCACACAGAGGCCCCCTCTGATTCTACCAGATGATGAAACACTGACAAGTGGCAAATTCAGACAAACCAGAAAGGTACAGTACTGTAAATGAAAAAAAGAAAAAAGATATAAAGATTTTTCTCGGTTATTTTATTTAAAAAGCTTATAACGGTAATAACACATGAAGGAAATTCACCAAAGTATTAATCATGATTATCACTATGTGGTGTAACTATAAGTGCTTTAAATTTTCATGTTTTTGCTTATCTGTTTTATAATTTTCTATAATAAATATATATTGTTTTGTAATTTTTTAAATGAATTACTTTTTTTGTCAATTTAATCAAACTAATAACTTGAGATCCCATATTTATAAATAGGCCAACATAGATAATATATCTCTAAAGGATGTAATGGTTTAAATTACAGGGATTTTTACGAAATTTATTCAAAGTAGAAGTGACCCTGGGTTTAAAGGCAACCAGGTTTGACTTTCACCCTACTGGCATCCTATCTGGGGCCTTTCTTTAAAGAAACTTAACTTTTCCTCTACTTATTCATCTACCACCAAGACACTTTTCTCTATTTTTCATTTGCGACACAGCCCCTCTCATTCCTGCTGATTTTTTTAAATTGAGATATGATTGACATGTAACATTAGTTTCAGGTGTACAACATAGTGATTCCATATTTGTATAAATTGTGAAATTGAGACGGGACGTCACTTGAAAAATTCTTAATCTTTTAGCAGAAAATAAAATGGGACATCTCTTGTAGAGTTAATCTTTTTAGTAAACCTAGTTAAGTTTTCTTCCCTCCTTTCTTTGGAAAAAGGCCCTCTCCCTCAACTTCTGATAATTGCACTGGCTATTGAGATCCTCTGTCTATTGATAAGGGTCATCAGCCCATTGTTAAGCAGAAATGGTGTTAAGGCAAGCAGGGTCCTTAGAGTCTGAGGGAGGGTGGGATGGGGGTACTTTAAGCCAAAGGTCTTTCTTTTAACTCTTTAAGAAACATATTAACCAAGCTTGTTTCCCTTTACTCACTTAATAGGCAAATCAATGGTAGAAATTAATAAATTATTATTTAAATAACGAGTTTGTATTTCTTTTCCTTGTCTAGGGACTAAGGTGGCACTTCAGCAAGAAACCCAAGACCCCACCCTGTCTGAGGCAGGAAGGGACCAAGCTCCATGAAAATCCTGTAGGCAGGGACTACTGCCATTCTCAGCAGAAAGCAGATACAGAAGAGACCTCCCATCCCTCAACATCCATACTAATAATAAGGGGGTTCATGGCTCTTAGAAAAGAGATAGGCAGGAAAGTTAGTTAGGGGGGTTTCCGGGTCTGCCTGCAAAGACACTGAGGTCATCCTATCTTATAAGGGGTCTGCCCTAATCAGCCCACAAGTAAGCCAGAAGGCATTTTTTAACTCACACAAAGAAACCAGTAGGCAGAGATTTAGGTACCAGTTTAAGCCAGTCACTCGCACCTGTGCAAGAAGACCCCAACGACCTTCAACTCACCTGAGTTTCATTATACCATCATTATAATATGATGCATATGCCCAGAAGTTCATTAATATCATCACAACAGACTGAATTCTGGGAACAAACATGCACAGAAAGCAAAATGATGAATCACTGAGTCCTGTCGATCTTAGTTGTCAATCAAGAAAGCCCACTCCTCTAAGAAAAGTAACCACCCACAGCAAAAAAGGGATAAAAGCCCTGAAGTCTTTGTTACCAGGCCTTTTTGAGCCAGGCTTCTCTTGCTCAGGCCTGCTTCCATGTCTGGAAGTGTACTTTCCTTTCTAATAAAACTTTTCTACTAAATGTAACAAAATGATCACCACGATAAGTCTAGTTAATATCCATCTCCACAAATAGTTACATTTTTTTTCTTGTGATTAGAACTTTTAAGATTTATTCTCTTAGGAACTTTCCAATATGCAAATTGTAACAATATTATTAACTGTAGTCACTATGCTATATATTACATCCCCATGACATTTATAACTGGAAATTTGTACCTTTTGATCCCCTCACCATTTTCATCTACCCCCTACCCCAGCCCCAATCCTTTTCTCCTGACTTTATGCACAATCAGTCAGCAAGGATCATTCTCTCCACTCCCACCCCATAAGCCCCCAGCTTCACAGCCCTTCCATGAAGCAACACAACAGCCTTCCTTCATTGCTGTGCAAGTCCCTAGGCTTTTGTATGTTTGGACGAAGATCCCAGACCAGTGCCTATTGGGAGGCTTTATGATTTTCCATGTGGCAGAACAGCCTTGAAACTAACCCCGCCCTACATTGCCTCCAGCATCCTTAGGGCTTATCACAGCCATGCTTCTCTCCCAATCTTTTGATTCTCTGTCCTGAATCTCTATAAGGGCCAGACATGACCAAAGGCCAGAGGAGACTAGCACTGGCTCTGCAACTTTTTGGACTCTTCCTTTCATGAAATATGAATGGCTGACTCCTATTACATGCAACCCTGAATGGAGAAACAAATTGTCATCCCTAAACTAATAAATGAATACGTGCTTTGGAAGACCAAAGACTCGCTTCCTTGAACTTCTGGGGAGCAGATTTAAGCCTCTTTTTCCTAAGTATCACAGAGTACAGAAGCATAAGGCCAAAACATAATGGGTATCATGTGTATAGACCTTTCTTATTTGCAAAGTTATCACACATTCATCATCTATGTTGATGTTCAATAGCTGTGTGAGGTAGTTTTTATACCTTCATTTTACTGATATGAAAACTGAGGCTTACAGAAGTTAAGATGGTCAGCAGAAGTCAGACCAATGGCAAATGTCAGAGAGAGACTTAAGTACAGGTCTTTTGACTTACTAGGTGGTCTCTGTGGTACCACAGCTCACTGTGGAAGCCTTTTTGAGGTTGATCACTTGCAGAATCACCAGTTAGATGTGTGTTTCAGGAGGTTTGCCCCAGCCAGAGATAAGTGGAATTCCTAACAAGGAACCAACCTGCATCTGAGAGGTAGATATTGGGCAATATTTCTCAGTGTGTACTCATTTTGGACACTTCGAGTAGAGAAATCTTTTATTGGAAGGATCTGTCCTACATGTTTGAGTATTTAGCATCCCTGATTCCTGCCTACTAACTTCTCTTTAGGATCATTCAAAATGCCCCTACACATTTCAAACACCCCTGGGCTTCTATGCCTTCCCAGGATGAGAACTATTGCAGGAATCTGAGAACCTCTGTTTTAAAAGCAGTGCCTATATTGCTAATAGCTGACAACTCACAGTAATAATTACACCAATAAGAATATAATTACTGGAGAGGGCAGTTAATTTGAACTGGACTGACCTGGACTAACTCGTAGTTTGCACCGGACATCAGATTTGATGGTTGATGTAATCAGCAAGCATTCAATAGGTTGGCTGCCAAGATAAATGCATTACAAGGATAATGAGTGTTGTATAATGTCATTAGAATGGGAAAAAAACAAATATCTACTTCTTTGACGGAGCATGTGTCTCTCTGTTGTCCCTTAGTTGGTGATGATGAGCTTTTCCGTGTCCCAGACCCTCATTAAGTTAAAATTCTTTCTAATTGGCAAAGAGAGCTATTGAGACAGTGCTAATGGCTCCTGGCAGAAGTAGCAGTGTCAGGTGCTGTAAACGAGAAAATCTAGGCAGCGACCTTTCAGAAAAGAGGCAGACAAAAATTAGAAGCCTCAGTGAGTCCTTCACCTCCATGGAAACAAGTAGTTTCTTTTACTAGCACACAATGCTTTTTCACAGATACCGTCTTCAAGGGCCATTTTCCCCTGGATGTTGTTAACAGATGAATGAGCTTTCCTGTTTGACTAGGAGAAGGGATTGTGTGCTAGACCCTTTGGGGAAACTGCTCCCATAAATTCAACTTATCTCCATCCATAGTAAACCATCTGAATCACAGGAGCAGCTGGTGAAAAGGGGCTTTGTGCTGTGCTGCTTTCCCCATCAAAAGCCTTGCCTGGTTCTCAGACAGCTGAATTCGGCTCCTTTCATTTTCTCTTGGATGGCTTTAGGGCTACAATTTGCTTTTCCCTGAGTAAAGATTACACAGCAAAAGTAGCTCTGATCTTATTCTCCCCAATTTGCTAGATGTTATCTCTCTCTTTAAAGAGCTCGGGGGCGGGGCGGGGCGGGGAGTTGGGGGAAGATTCAGAAATTCAAGCCATCTGAACTCTCATGCAGAGGGCACAATCATTTACCGTAGCTATTATCGGGCACCTTTTCAGGTTTGTACAAGAGGGACTGCATGGGTTTCAAGGAAGTATTTTGATGCCATTTTTGTTTCTGAGTCACTGGTGCATTGAATGCTCTGAAAGTCCTGTGGGGTTGTGTAAAATCCTTTCCACAAGAGGATGTGGGATGCTCATGTTATTTCTCCAGAACCTTGCATCATAGGTAATGATTCCAGAAAACATACTTTTTGAGGTTCCTAAAATAGATTCAGTTACCTTGTTTAATCTCAGGATTAAATCTAAGACTGTTTAATCTCCTAAATGGTCGAGTCAAATTTATCAGGAAAAACCAATTACAGCTCACCACAAACCTCTTCCCAACATTCTCAAATCTCCAATAATTTTAAATAGGTATCTTCACTTGACCAAAATGACTCACCAGTAATAAATCATCTTATTTTCTATGTTGTTCAGTGTTCCCCATGTAAAAGGCTACACAATACTTTAGCCCTGAGTTGAGGGCTAGGGTTTTTTTTTTTTTCTTCTCCAAGTGGATGGACAAGGAAGATAATAAGATCTAAACTGCCCATTGATTCTAAGGGCAGTGCTAAGTTTTATGCTTCAAAGAATAGTTTTATATAAATGATTTTCTGATATAAAACTACTCTTATCCTTTAACTTCTTGGTTCTTGAATCTTTTTTTTTCCGCCTCTTGGTTTAATGATTTTGTTATTTTATTGCCTGGAATGTTTTAATATATAAAATGGAAGATGCCTCCCTCTTTGGCTATAGATAGGACATAAATATGGTGTTTAGAACTTGCTAAGATATTCCTAATAGTCTAGTTTATTCAAATAACTACTTTAGTCAGATTTATTCCCAATAGTCTAGTTCACTAAGGCCAGAAGACCACTCAAGGTTATAAGATCATGAG
This sequence comes from Eidolon dupreanum, assembly GCA_028627145.1. Lineage (NCBI taxonomy): Eukaryota > Metazoa > Chordata > Mammalia > Chiroptera > Pteropodidae > Eidolon > Eidolon dupreanum. The sequence continues at coordinate 102,333,523 of CM053502.1, forward strand.
TTCCAATGTGATGGTAAAATGCTCTCACAGCTCTCATTCGTCAAAGCCTCACAGAGGGGGAGGGTGGGGAGCTGGTTTGTTGTTGAGCAGTTTCATTGATCTGATGGATTTGACTCTGAACCTTTACATCATCTGTAACAAATCATTTCTCTCCAAGTCTGTTTTCATTTCAGCACAGCCTCCACACTTATATTAGGAAGCCACTGCAATGTACAAGAGGATTTTAAAGTCCCCCCGAAGAATTCCAACCCCTAAAAAAGAACACGGGAAAAGAAGAAAACCTTTCTTACTAGTTTTTACTGAAGACTAAAAATATCACAATTAGAAATGTAGCCTTTGACTTAAAGATTTATCTCACTTGAAAATTAATTCAAGGAAAGGATTAATGCAAAGGTCTCTAACCTTATAGCATTTACCCTTATATGTTACTAAGGTTATTAGATTCCTTTTCTGAGATCAAATTTCAATAGAAGTAAAGAATAAAAAAGGATGCAGACAGCTGCAACAGGAGGAAACATGGAAGTGCAAAAGGGACTAACAGGTGAGACAGTCTGGCTTAACTGACAAAACCTTAATTACGGCACAGCCTTGCAAAGGCTGAGCCTATGCAGTGCTCGCATTCCTCCCATGACACATCCCCCTGCAAATTGTGGAGACCACTGGACATGTACGAGGGCAGGCTTTTAGCGTGGACAGTCAATTCTTACAGCAGGAAAATCTGATGAGCGTCTGGCTGAGAACATGTGAATCTCAGAAGCCAAGTATCAGAAGTGAGAATGGGCTGCTCCCATTTGAAAAGACATATGTTTTTTCAAAAAATGCAACAACATCCAAATGTATAACCAAGCAGTGCCAAGAAAGCAACTAACCAAGAGGAGGATTTCATGTAAAGTCATATTTCTCTCTTGCAAGCAATATATCTTGAGGAGCTCTGCCCTCTGTCAGGTTGCAAACAAAGGGAGAATTCTTCACTCCTGAGACCGTGTGGCAGGAGAAATTAGGTTGATGGGACTTGGTTTGAACTCTACGCCAACATCTCTCAGAAGGACAAATGCAGGTTTCTTCCAGATGAGTGTTCCCACAGTAACACAAGTGGAAAATTGTTTCATGGCAAGAAAAAGAGCACAGTGATTTTAGTAACTGATGAAGCAATAACTGTAAGAGGGTTTATTCCCACTGGGTTAATTTGTGTTTAGAGAGAGAACTGGTCAACCATGAAAGGCTAATGACAACTTATGAAGTTTTAGGATATTCTTTGTACTATTAAAAATACACCTGTAGACACTTTACCTTAATTTACTTAACAAAAATTGTAATCTTCTCAAAGTTACACCTAGACTAGAGGTCTAAAATTTCAAAAATTCGTAAGGTGTCCATGATCTTACAAATAAATGCAAATAATGGCATTTCGGAAACATATCAATTTAGTAGCTTTTCTCTTTTACTCGATATCAATATTTAAAAATTTGGAATGGATTAAAATGTTATTATTCACTGATTATTCTACATATATGATGTGTGGGAAATTACCCTCTAATGCTGGTTGTTTATTCAACAAACTTCTTCTTTCTTGCCTGTAGAATCCCAATTTTGTTTGCTTATTCATCACTATTCATGTGACTCATGGAGCCTGATTAGTCTAAACCCACAGTGGTCATTTTATTTCCCTTGCCAGTGATTAATCTAGGAGTGGGCACATGACTCAGATCTGGCCAATGAAATGTGAGGGGAAGATTTCTGGGGGTTTCTAGAAAAAATATTCTCCCTCTATAAAGACAGGAATAAATAAAAACAATCATTCTTCTACAGGATAATTTTGTGTCTAGAAATAATGCTTTGAGACAATGAGGGGAGATGACCAATCATTTATAATACCCTGGAAATGGCAGAGCAGAGAAAAAGAATCTAGATGATTAAGCCGATGAATTAGCCTGCTCTGGAGCATCTACCACTTCTTGTTATATGACATGATAAATACTCTCACTATTTAACCCTATTCACCCAGAGTCTTATATTATTTGGAAGTGAAATAATTCTTAAAGGTACATAATAAATATCCATAAGCATTTGAGTACAATTGCTTTAGTTAAAAAACTATGCAATGAAATTAGGTATTTTGAATTTGTGTTAATCTCAACATTCTAATCATGAATTGCTCAATAATCTCTCCTTTGACTGAACAAGGTGGGTCTAGGGTGGTATTTGCAGTGTATTTATAATTTCATATTTTATAAATGATGCTAAAAATTAAAATAAATAATTCTAAGACAACCTTACCCTTTTAAGTTATTCCATCATCTATTGATTTATATGTTATTATTCATGAACTAGACAAAAATAAAATTTTAAGTCTCTGCATCTATAGACTTTAAAGTTACGTTCGTTAGATATGTGGATTAAGCAAGAAGACATAAATGGCCTTTTTTATAGTAGTTTTAGGTGGATGATAAAATATACAACTTGACTTATTGAAGTGGAAAAAACAATATTAAATGGTTTATTTTTCTGTAGATGAAGGGAAATCTTGGTCGAGTGAAGAAATGTACACGCAGGGCAGTTAACAACTTTGTTAGTTAATTAAAATTCCATTTGGTCAAAGCTGGAGCCAGGTCTTCCCTTCACATTATCTTTTTCTCACTCCCATTAAAATTCATTTACACTTCCCTTTGTTTCAGAATTATCTGCCTTCAGCTGCTAGCGAAAGTTTGTTTATATTTCTTGGGAGCCTAGCTTCAAGGTCACTTCCTACCATTAATTCGCTGTCAGTGAGTGTCACTTGGGGCATTTCCTGTTCATATTCTCAATAGTGCTGAAGAGGAGAAATTCCCAATGGTCTCTAATTTTTAATCTTCTATAACAGTCTTCAAATATGAGCTAGTATCTCATTCACTTCATTTAACTGTGATTATTTCAGTGGGAAAAAAGTCAACATAATTTCTGAGATGGACTCTATAAAATGGGCAGTACAATATATTATCTTCCACCTTTGGAAATGAACTAGGTTGAGTACACATTGCTTAGAAGTCAATGCAAATAAGTAAAAGACTTAAATCCAGAATATCTACTATAAGCTGAATATCAAGAAAGTATTGTTTTCACCATCTTTATTAACTAAAGCCAATAGACCCTTTACTTAAAATGTTCAATTAAGTAAAAAAATAATAATTTTAATCATTGATAGCTTAAAAGAAATAATCTGATAATGTAATGATTGTGTTCACTTTCTGATTGGATATGCAAAATCATAACGTGAAAGCTTATTGAAGTTTTCCAGTGAACATATATTAAATTATAGAGAGCTTTAAATATCTGATCTTGTTTGCTATATTTCATAAAAAGAAAAGCTTTTAAAATTCCTGATTTAGTATTATTCAGCTATTAGAAAGAATTCTTCTCTATTCTATAAGTGCTCAGAATATCTGAATAGTGCATAGTGCCCTGCGGGATAGGATTTTTTAAAAATTTTCATCCAAAGTGTTCATTCTTTTAAACATTAAATTAATTAATCTTTTTTTCCCCAACAGACTATCTGTGTTAAGACTCATGTGAGTAAAACTACAAAATATCAAGGAAGAATATAAAAGACTATTTATATAAATGGAGAAACATTATGTTCCCGAAGGGAAAAATTTCCCACAGGCAATTTGACAAAATGATTCTAAAATTTATGAAAAAACTAAACTGGCACAAATAGCTGAGCAAATTCTGCAGCAATAGGAAAAAAAGAGGGAGTCTTACTCTCAGACATGAAGGCATATTATAAAGTTATAATAATTCAATCACTGTGGTAATGGTATGAGAATAGACATAAATCAATTCAAAACAGAAAAGAATAGTTGAAAAAACCATCGACAATCAAAACCATCCTGCAAAGCACACAGCAAAAGGAATGCCAGATGTAAGAGGAAGTTAAATGTAAAATTGTGTCCATGAAAGAACTGAAAAAAAAAGTGGGTGAAAAGTATCTGATCTTGGAGTCCAGCGACTTTTCTTGGCATAAAACAGCAAAAGAAAACATAAGGAAAAAAAACTGATGTATATGACTCTATAAAAATGTAAATCTTCATATTAAAAAAAATTTTGAACAAAATAGAAGGCAAACAACTGTAAAATCTTTTTGCAATGAATAATAAAAGGAGTTTAATAAGTTTAATAGAAAGAAAACTTTTAAATCAATTAGGATGAATTTAATGTTCCCTGCCCAGTAGAAGTATGGTCAAAGGACAGGAATAGGCAATTCATCAACAAAGAATTTTATAAATGGCCATAAATGTGAAAAAAAATTTGCTCAACCTCAATGATATTCAAATAAATACAAATTAAAACAATCACAATGTAATCACAGCCATTAAAACTTGTTTCCTCCTAATAAAAAGCAAGGGAAATGCTCGTGATATATTTTAATAGAAAAAGTATAGTATAACACAGTTTATGTTGATATTTGTAATTATTCAAAAATATGTGCTCATTTGTAAGTTTATGCAGGCTTATAGGAGTTATCTCAGGTGGTGGGATACAAGGCTATTTTAAATTTTTTAATGTTTTTCTGTATTTGTCTTATACCTTATAAAAAAAGAAAAGAAACAAACAAATAAACAAATGCCCCTCGCAGAGTCTGATTATCAGACTTTCTTGCCTCCATTCACTCTCCCAGCAGCAGCCACTTGAGGCCACTTCTGCTCCAGGGTTGCCTGATTCAGACCCAAGTCTTTAAAAAAGTCTGTTCCCAGCCCTCCTCACAGGGTTCAACTTCTTCTGGCTTTATGTCCCTCCCTGAGCACATACAGTGAAAAGTGATCAGAGCCTTTCAGTAAAATGTGAGATTTGTCAAATATATGAAAACTAGCAGTAAAATTTGACACACTAGCTAAATATAGGGGGTGCTAACATCCAATTCAAAATAACTTTGGTCCCTCGATGAGGGCACTGCACATGATTAACACAAAACTTTACCCGATGGCTGATGTTATTCTTGCATTTTTCAAATGCTTCCACTTGGCCCTTTTCAAAATAAACCGTAGAATTGGGCTTTATGCGCTTATATGGCAAGGTTGCTCCCTATGATACCATCACAAGGCTAACGCATAAAATCTAGTTAAGAGTTCTTGCCAAAACATGAATCAGTTGCGGCAGAATATTCTGAGCTCTGTTCCTCTTTTTTTTTTTTTTTCCATTCTCTAATATTTCTTCACATCACAGCCCAAACAATCGCTCATAATTAAACTGAGTGAAGGAGCAGCCCTGGCAGGAAATGCAGTTGGCAACGATCCCATAGTTCTTCATTGTCTTCCCCACAGAACAATTACATCAGTTCCTTCCATTTCCAGAGAAAGAGCAGATTTCACAGAGCAAGAGATGAAAATAAGAGGAAGGAGGCAGCTTATTTACATATTCCTAATCAGCTTAATATATAATTTTTTATGGGAAGAGGAAATGCCTTAAAGAATTGAAGGGTCATTTTAAAAACCTGCTTTCAGTTCTTCTAGTATCTACATCACATGCTGACCACAACCTCTGCTCACCAGTTACTCATGTCTGCTGAAAACCTTCAGGTTCAAAGGAAATCTAGCCAACAAGTGTGATATATTCCAGAGTCTGGAATCTTGAAGAGAAGTTAAATACCACCCGTGTTTGAAAAGTTAAAAATATATCACCACTCAGTTCTTTAACAACTGCTATTTACTCAGTAGCTTTATTGCAAATTCTAATGCAGAAAAAGGCTTTAGAGTCTAAATGTGTACATTGAGATGGGGTAAGATAAGGGATGTCTTAAGGGTTGTTTGGCTTCAGCTCCCCTGAATGACAAAGCATCACAGTCCATCTGCTGCATCCTGCTGATGCAGTTCACAGGCAGGCCAGGGGTCAGGGGCCTCACTCATATTGGGGTTTACTAAGTGAAGAGAGGTCAGCTCCAACCTAGGTTTACCCACCGACCCTAATCATCCTTTCCTCATCCACTTGTTTACCAGCTCTTGGCAGTCTGGAATTATTCATGATTTCCTAGGAAAGAACAGTCCCTGGGCCAGTTCTCACAAACCCAAAAAGTGCCAGAGACGTGCAGAACCTACAGTCCAGCCTCCCAGTGAGATCAAGTGAGAGAACCACATACCCCACAGGAGTGTCTCAGCCATTCAGGAGAAATGAGTAACTTTTTGGATGCCAAGAACACATTACAGATCTCCATCTTCAGTCTTTAAATTCCTGACCTCTTACTTTTTTCTTCTGGGCTAAAGCCCTGAAGGCCCCAGTCCTCTGGGCCATAAGAGAAGGGAAGACATCAGACCAACAAGAAGGACTGTCCAGCACCCATTCCTAGGTTCCTGCTTGGCGGAGCTGGGGTGAGTTCACTTGTGAACAGGTTAAACCCATGAAATAGGGAGGCCAGAGAGTGAAGGGGATAAGACAACAAGTATTGTGCCCTGGGGGATTGAGGCGACAACTCCAAGGTATTGATTTCTCTGGAAGATGAATCCTCAGGATGTGTCCCACACCAGAAAACTAATTCCATGGGACCCCAGACATGCTAGTTCCTGAAGGGAAAGGAGTCGACCCCTGATTCTGTGCTCACAAATAGATCCCTGTACAAATCTACAAATTTTAGAGGCAAAGAGGACATCTTGACCCTGCAATTGGACATACAGCTGGCTCTAACAGTCTCTTCAGCTGAGACAATATTCTTTAAAATACAGGAGATGGGAGAAAAATTAGAGAAAAGCTAGAGAATTTTATCTGAGGGAGCATGTACACAGGATAAGGCCCAGCCTATAAGGCTGTCTGACAGGCATGGCTGTTCTCTCCCTCCTCACCCAGGCTTGTCCTTGTGCCAGCACGTCAAGAGTATTCAGAAAGTACTGGCAGAGGAAACTCAGTAAAAATGTCCCAATAAAGAAGCAAGAATATAATTTCAACACTAATAATGAAAGTAGCACCATATAAGGCAGGAGTCTCTTGTTTACAAGTGACAGATGCTACACTCAAAAAGGAGTTGGTAACTTAAGCCAACAGGGGAATTTATCAGCTTAAATAAATAGGCCAGAGTTTTCAAAAAAGGCTCAGGCTCATCTAGATTCAGAGGCTTCAATAATATCATCTGGGTTTCGTCTGTCTCTCCATTTCTTGGCTTTTCTTCCTTCTCTACCTTGGCTTAATTCTGCAGACCAGTTCTCTCACGACTAGAGAAAGTAGCCGTTGTAACAGTATTGGCCATTCTTTTGTTCCGTAGCATCTGGAACTCCTCTCTCTGTTTGGGAATTTCCCACCTCATAAGTCTTGGTGGGGCACGTGCAGTCCCATTGCAAAAGAGGGAAATGTCAGATGCTTGGTTTCCCAAACTCCAATGCAGCTGGGGCTCAGGCATGTAACCCAGACAACACCAACCAAACACAGCCGTCCTAAATTTGGAGCTAGACACAGATAAAGCAAAGAAAGAGAAAAGAGAAAAAAAGGAGGAATGTCGAGGCCCTCTCTGTGACAAGCTCACGTTCCTGTGCTAGGGGTGACAGCAGCAGTACTGTGGTGGTGTCCAGGTTCTTGTTCTCACAGTGTCAGCTCTGTCACTTGGAGGGCTTCACGCCCAGCCACAGTGGTAATGGTGTCCTTCCTGCCCCTGTCCTGGGGCATAATTTGGGGCCATATTCCCGGTTGTTAAACAGTACCTGATTTTCTGGCCATCCCAGGGATTCCTTCTGCTACCCAGTAACTTTCTCACAATTTCTTTTCTGCTTAAATCATCCAGAGTGATTTTTTATTACTTGCAAATAAGAAACTGACTGCAAACAGCTGCCCCAAAGTCATAGTGTCCCAGCCTAACCACCCCAGATAAAAAGGAACTTCTCTCTTCTAAGAGTGTTATGTCAATCCTGGCAAAAATTCTTATTGATCTCTGTGTGTGTGTTTGGGGTGGGAGTGTTATATGCCAACCCCTACCCCAGTCATGTTGCTAGAGGTATGAGACTTTATGATTGGCCCAACCTTTGTGAAATGTCCATTTCTATGGCCAAGAGCAGTAGAGTACATGAAAGACAATTTCATAGAATGGAGGAGGAGATGTTTCCAAAGGAAAGAGCTGTCTGTGATAAACATTTTACTTTTATACAGAATTTCCCCTAATTATTCACTGGTCTTTTAAAACCCACCATCCAAACTGCAAAGAATTGAAATAATAAATCTTGTTTGCTAGTTCTACCTCCTCAGAAGGACAAAATAGGATATGATAGCCTAAATGGAAGAAACCAAGAAATACAATGATTAGAAGGGATCTTGTATGTGGAATTTCTCAAAATAAGATATATTATGTTTTCTTGTCTCCAAACCTTGGAAAGTTTGTAGAAAACATTTTCAGTAATGTCTAGACATTATTCAAAAACCACTGCCTCTAAACAAAATACCCACCCTACCCTCTTCTAATTATCTCCCCATTTCTGGTCACCTAGAACACTGTGAGATTCCTCAGTCTTGTGGGAAGATGATTCCCCTTGGGAGAAGTTTGTCAGAAAATTAATCTTTGCTGAGGAAAATAAAGAGCTTTGACCATCACATAGTGTCACCGTGCCTCAGAGAGCAGGACCCCACCACATGCCGAGTCTTACATGTTGCCAGAACTCTTGGGAAGTATGGGCTCACCACAGGCAAAAAGCCAGTTTAGAGAAAAGTGGGAGAAACCCAGAGCCAAATGGAATAGGATAGAAAGAATGTTCGAGAATGAGAAAGAGAACGTACAAATTGCATCAAGGTCAGCAAAACCCTAATAATAAATAGCAACAGCTGTATGCTGAGTCCCAGCAGAAGGAGCATTGCTGGATATCTTCTGTTTAGCTCTCCAGATCTGTTCTCCATGCTTCTCCACTTTGTTCACTGACCAAGAAGTCTGAGCTGTATGGACTGCATGAATCGGCTGCCTGTCTGTCTGCTTGCCTCCAGTTGGGTTCAGCCGGTAGGAGTCATCAGTGGAAGACAAAAGAATAGGAGGAAAGTGAGGTCTGAGATTTTACTTCCTTGCTTCCCTCCCCATGAGATCACAACTCCAATCAGACATGCTTCTGCATACAGCCATTCTCTCCAGGTTCTGCTCAGGACCCCTGCCCGGTGCCTTTTCAGGACCAGAGTGGAAGGTACTCTTTGCTAGTCTAGTCCCAGCGCTGCTCCATCCCTTGTTGGCTCCCTAAACCATGCTCATACTTTGTAAATAGTCCCTTTACACAGTGGTTTTTACACCCCTAAGTCACATCATTTGAGCATGCCATCAGTTTCCTATTGAAACCATGACTGATGCAAAATCAAAACATTCTTTGAAAGACTTAACAACTGAACAAATGTGGCTTGGGGTGGGTGGGTAAGAGGAGCAAATGGAAAAATTCAAAGGCAGAAAGAAGGCAAGGAGAATGGGAATGAGGAAAGCAGATATATTGCATTCAGTTCAGAAGTGTTTCTATATTGCATCCAAGTAGAGATGTCAAATATGTGAGTGGGGGTGGAAAAGTCACTTTTGGAGATGGAGGCTTAGGAATTATTCACATGTATGTAGTTAATAAAACTAGGAAAATTATGAGGCTGTTCAGGAAACGACAGAATGAGAAGAGATGATTGTCACTTTGAAAGTCTCAAAGGACTGAAATTTTTCAAATGGGTAACATAGAAAACTCTACATTTCATTTATCAACTTTATAACTAAAATCCCTATAAATGTTATGTACTGTTTCTTTGAATCAAGAAGTGCTTTGTCAGAGGACTTCTGGTCTACTTATATGTCAGCATGCATTTCTACAGAAATCTTCATCATTGCTGCCATCAAGGTGACAAAATGGCCCAGAGATAAAATGGACCTCTAGAGGAAAAGATTATACATTCTTAATTAGAAGCAATTTCCTCTGGGAGACAAATAATTAAGAACTCAAATTTTTAAACATTTCTAAGTGATCCCACTTAAATATAAATGTCCTTTGTATACTTTTAATCTTTTGTTTGTTTGTTTCCTTATTGTATATAGAAAAGCTATATATTCAAGTAACATAGTAAATGACAAAAGATAAATCAAATTTAGGTTTAAGGACATGAAACAATCAGCAAGTGGTACTAAGAACAAGATTTGGTGAAAAAACATCAAAATAGTATTTAGAAAACATAAACATTCATCAAGAGATGAATGGATAAACAAAATGTAATATAACCATACAATGAAGTAGTAGTCTACAATAAAAAGACATCAACTACTGGAATCAACAACAACATTGTGAATCAAAACATTGAGTGAAAGTAGCCAGAAACAGGAGTCTATCATGTATGATTCTACTTATATAAAATCTTAGAAATAGAAAACTAATCTATGATGAAACTAATATGTGATGAAACACATATTTAATTTGTTGCTGCAGTCAGGGATCAGATGGAGAAATAGAAATGAAAACTTTGGATATGATGGAATTACTCTGCATCTGGACTATAGTGGTGGATTCATGAGTATACATATTTGTCAAAATTCTTCAAATTATACACTTCAAGAGGATACTACTCATTATACAAAACTTATACCTCAACAAAGATGATTTAAAAGAAAACAGCATGAGAATTGCTGTGGGCAGCTAACATTTTCACCAGAACACGAGTGTTTAATGGGTCAAAGGAAGAATGATGACTTACATGGAGCAGTCAAAAGAGGGAATAAAGCCAACAGAGCAATGTCACCCAAGCAGTGGGAGTAGGGTTTTTAAGAGAAAAGAACTCACTGGTTTAATACTATAAATCTAAGAAGAGATCTCTTAAGATAATGATTGAAACATCCATTGGCTGTAACAATTGAGACAATTATAACCTTTGTCAGAGCATTTCCGAAGAATGTGACTGTGGCCCCCAGTTGCCTGGGTACCCCACAGTGAAGAGAAAAGGGAGAAGGTGGAGGCAGGATGTAGAAACTTGCAATGCAGCCATCTTAGATGAGAATGGAAGACAGGGCAAAATATGCTCGTAAGCAAAAGGGGGAAGGGTAAGTGGAGAGAATATTTTCAATGAGAGAAATGTGAGAATCTTTATATACAGAGGGGAATAAATCAGTAGAGAGGGAGAGTTTCAACCTGTAAGAAGCCAAAGAGAGGTGTGCTCCAGAAAGTTGCACTGAATAGAAAGGATCTCATCCCTCATGTATAATGCAAAGAGGTAAGGATGAGTAGATGTGTACACAAATCTTTTAGAGAGGGATACCAAGTAGAAACATTTATATCTTATCACCTCAATTTTCTCAATAAATTAAGAAGCATGAACATTTGATGTGAGGCGTTGAAATAGGTTAAGGGCCTTAAGAAATTTTGAATAGTTACAGAAGAAAAAAAGAAGGGGAATCTGGAAATATTCTAAGGCTGGTCTGTAAGGGTGATGATGCATGATCTGAATTTTTTATAATTAAAAACCCATGGAAAGAGTATGTGGTGTCCACTAGCAGGAAGAAAAAATTAAATATAAATAAGGTATAGATGAATATAGATAATGTATAAATAAGTAGGCTAAGGCAAAATAAAGTGTACTCATCAGTCTCCCACCTTCTCCTCTCACTGCTCTTCTACTCAGAAATTTATATTGATAAAAGTTAAAACTGCAAGTTTAGAGGAGAAGGGAATAGGTAAAAGAGTGTTCCAGTACCCTCAAGTACAGAGATGTGATCATGTATACAACCTTGACTAGAATAAAATAAACTGGAAGTTGGAAGAATGCTAAATTTTGTATGTCATTTAGACCATAAATGTGCATACAGTGGTAAATTCAATATGCCTCAGAAAGCTTTCTCATTTTTTTATAAAGCTGAATATTTTATACTCTTGATGTATTATCATTCCTTTAACCAGTTATTGTAGACATTTAGATTGTTATAAAGATTTTTTCCTTTATAAATGATGCTGCAGTGAATAATGTAAGTATGTCATTTTGTGTGGATGCAAATATATCTATAGAATGAATTTCTGGAAATGAAATAGCTAGGTGAAAGGGCATGTGATTTAGTATTTACTATTGTATCATTTTATACTCCTAGAGGCAAAATACGACAGTGCCTATTTCTTCATGACCTCTCCAAAATGGCATTTTAACAAAATTTTCTCTCTTCACTAATCTTACAGATTTTTAAATGACATCTTAAAGTAATTTTAATTTAATTTGCATTTGTCTTAATATGAGGGAGACTGGACATCTTTTATGTATTTAGGGGTCATTTGTGTTTCCTATTCTGAGATCTGTCTATTCATCGCCTTTGCCCATTTTTTTCTACTGGGCAGTTGGTCTTTTTCTTATTGCTTGTTATAAACTTTTATATATACATTAGATACTCACTATTCATGAATTCTATGTTTGCTAAATTCATGAATTCTACTTTGCTAAATTCATGAATTCTACTTGCTAAAATGTATCTGTAATCCTTGGATAAATACTCAGAGAGATTTCATGTCCCTCACAGATATGCATAGAGAGGAAAAGAATTGAGTCACTCAACACACACTTTCCCAGCTCAGATATCAAACAAGGCCAGGCTCTGCTCTTGTTTCAGCTCCTACACTGTAAAAAAAAAAGAGTTCTTTTTATGGTCTACTTAGTGCCACATTTTCACACTTGTGCTTTTTATTGATGATTTGACTATTTAAAATGGCTCCCCAAATTAGCATTGAAGTGCTATCTAGTGTTTCTAAAAACAAGGAGGCTGTGATGTGTCTTATGGAGAAAATATGTGTATTTAAGCTTTGTTAAGATATGAGTGATGGTGCTGCTGGCTGTGAGTATATCAGATAAGATGTCTTTCAACAGAAACACACATAAAATGAGGTTATGTATTAACTGGTCAACAAAAATGTTGTGATTAAAGTCTTGCAAGAAACCACCTTGCATTTTCCCTAGGAGCGAAGGCTCAGTATTTGCTCATTTGGTGTTTGAAGTGACTTTATAGAACATTAACTACTGCAAATAAAGACAACTGTTTGGGAAATTAGCTCTTGTTTGGGATATAAGTTGCAATTATTGTGTCTAGCTTGTCATTTGTCTTTTAATTTCACTTATATTTTTGGCAGGAATACATATGGTTATCATTTTTATGTGGTCAAGTTTATGAAGTTATATTTACTGTATACCTCTGGCTATTGTAATTTAGTTAGAAAGAGGAAAAATTGAATGAGTGGAATAAACACCTGAATCCAGGTATTATCTGCTATCTGGTTTGTGGGCCTTTGCCCAAGAAGAAACAAGGTATCTATCTACTCAACTAAAGCCCACATGATAGAGAAGAAAAGGGATTATAAGACTATTACTTTGAAATGAAGCAATTAGACTGCCAGAAGTACTATTTCACTTTATCATTGAAATATTTATTTGGGGATAGCATGAACCCATGGCCTCAATGACAAAAAGATTCATGAAAACTTTCACTTCTATTTTTACAAAATTTGCAATAGGAATATAGTAATATTTTTGGTCTCACATTAACCTTCAACCAACATAAGTTACAAAAGTTGCTTTGGCAATCATAATAAAACTTTCCCTTTAATCAATTTTAACTGAGATCAACCCCAAACAAATGAAGAACTACCTTCCAGCAAAGTGAAGAGTATTTTGTCAATTGTCAGCTAAGAGAGTCCACAAGATGTATTTTAAGAAAGCTGAAAGTAACAAACTGACTCCAAATTGGAACTCACACTTCCAGCACTTTGCCTTGTCAAATTTCAGGTGATGGCTGGTTTTCAGACTCTGATAGCAACACCTTTACAATGACACCATGCAAAAGTTTCCCTTTCCCATAGTTCTCTGTGCCAGGAATTTGACAGATATGAATCTGTGACCTACATGTAAAGTATTCCTGATGCCATGGATACAGAAATGTAAAAAGGACACTAACAACAGCATCTGATTTGGCAAGCAGTCAAGTTTACCACTATTAGGGCGATAAGCAGACCACATCTGTCAGAGCTGGTGAGCTTTATTATATATGATCTGCACAATAGTTCCATTGAATTTTCGGTATGTTAGTGATTAATCCCATATTTGTGAATTTTAGTACCCTAAAATTACATTTGAAATACTCAAGTACTCCTTTCTAATTCATCATTGATTATTCCAAAATACTCATCTTTCATATGAAACAGAAGCATTGTATTGTCTCCCCATTCCCACAATTCTATAGGAAAATCAAGTGGATTTTTTGGCTGTTATTCTTAAGAAAGACAACATTATGAAGAAGCAGGTATTGCCAAAGGTGAAGTTGGGAAATAGGTTCTCTGCTCCCCACCACCCTCTTTCTCCCTCTGCCTGCAATAGACTGAATTGTGTACCCCACTCTGAAATTCATATATTGAAGCCCTAACCCCCAATGGGACTGAATGTGAAAATAAAGCTTTTAGGAGGTAATTCAAGTTAAATAAGGTCATAAAAGTGGGGTCCTAATCCTATAGGACTGGTGAACTTATAAGAAGAGAAAGACCTGGCTTACTCTCACTCTCCCACACATACTCTTTCCCTCCTGTTCTCTCTCCACATGCGTGCACCAAGAAAAAGCCATGTGATCATACATCCAGATGATGGCCATCTGCTGGCTGAGAGTAGTACTCTCACCAAAACTTTACCATGCTGGTACACTGATACCAGACATCCAGCCTCCAGAACTGTGAGACTATAAATGTCTGTTGTTTAAGTCACCCAGTCTGTATTATTTTGTTATGGCAACCCAAGCTAAGGCATTGCCTCTCCTTGACTCAAGGGGCCTGGTGCTTCCATGTTGGTCTTGAACAGCCTGTGTTCAATCATACATTTCTCCACACTGTCCTACAGCCCTGTCTCAACAGTATCCACAGTTCTAACCTTTGCAGCAACTTCCTCTTCCTCTCAATTAGTCCAAACCTCTCTCTTCTGACTACTGTTCCCTTGGAGCTCAGTTCTCTAAGGTAACTGGATAATCTGATAAACTACTCTATGCTACAGTGTCAAAGTCTGGTAATGACTTGATGTCATATTCATTTCTCCCTCCTCTCCTAACCCAGGTACCAAAAGGCAGAATGGGTCTCCTGAAACTTGTCCAGGTTCCTCCCACAGATTTTGATGAGGGCAGAACAAGCCTGACAACCCTGAGCTTATTCTGGAACTGGGCAGAGGAAGGGAGCCTAAGAAGCACCATCCGGGTAACATCCAAGGCAAACCACCTCCTTCATGATCTGGCCCTATGCTCTTGGGAAATGGACCACTTCTCTGGCTTCCTGTTTAATAGTCCTTCCAGCATACGGTTACCTCCTTCAATGACTTCATGACAATAATAATTTTCAAAAAGCTAAGATGAGATCATTTCAGACATGGAAGCAAGTTGTCAGAAGAGATATTAGAGGGAAAGAGGATCTTTTAGACAACCTCCCTATAGCTTGATGCTATTTTCTATTAATCCATATTTAAGTGACTATGAATCTTAGTCCACAAATTCAGAGTCGAGAATAGCCATTTTAAAATACCTTAAATATAACTCTTAGCCCCTTTCCTGCTAATTTCTGGGGCATCCATCTCTCCAAAGCCCCTTCTCAGCAGGCAGGCCCGCCAGAGCCCAAAAGGCAAGGAAGTGCATAAAAACTGGAGGAAAGATGCCCTCAGTGGTCACATTCTCCCTGGTGCCCCTGAGATCCTCACTGGTGAGCCCACCATGCTTCATTGAACAGGCCTCTCTTTGCTTCTGCACAGTGACTGGAGTACAGTGCCTAAGGTACAACTACCACTCGTATCCACCTTTCTTCTTTGACCTTTTTATTTGATCTAAGGAAATAAATCTCTCCTCCTATGATTGTCCTTAAAAGAGCTTAGTATAAACTTGTCAAAGTTGGGGCTTTAGAAAAACAAATGCCAGGAAGGGAAATATCTCACTGAAAACTTCTGCTTCCGGCCCAATAACAAAAACTTCCTCTAAGCCAAAAGAGCATCAATGGTCTCGGTTACACTTGTGGAAATTGGAAGGGGAAAATAGAGGAAAAAAATAACATTTTTCTAAATTATCCTGGTCCCCAAACAACAGATACTGAAATGAAATATCTGATACAATTACAGGCAAGTTCTCTTTGCTGAATATTATTAGGCAGCTCATAACAGCACCAGCCTGGGAAGAAGGCTCGCTCCCAGCTCTGTTGAAATTCCCTACAAGCCCCTTCACCTCCCTGGTCTAAGTTTTGTCTGTTTATGCATTCAACAAACTTTTATAAGCCCCACTGTCTACAGGAATTTAGGGAGGCATGTACTATATGTTTGGGGCTTATAACCATACCTTGACATCAAGTTGCACGAAATCAGCACACAAGTCAAAGGATGCAATTACAAGGATAGAAACACGTCCAAGATGCTATGGGAACACCAAGGAAGGGAACTTAACATGGCTTGGAGGGGAGCAGTCTTAGCTGAGTCTTATAGAAGTAGACGATACCCTAGCCAAGGGTGATGGTAGGGCAGCACTGAGGGGGCAGCACCAGCAATAGGAGTGATACACGAGGCTCCTGGAAAGGCTGGTAGGAATCAAATCCCAGCGGTGCTTGCCTTCCACGGTTAAGAGATTCTATTGTCTCCTAATAGCAATAAAGTATCTTGGAGCAGCTTTGAGAGAAGGGGTTATGTGCTAAGATTTCTTTCTTTCTTTTTTTTTTTTTAAGTAGCTTAACACAAGGTTATTATCTTATGGTTCTGTAGGTCAGAAGTCTGACACAGGCCACACTGCTATAAAACTAAGGTGTTGGCAGGACTGAGGTTTTTTCTGGAGACTCTAGAGGAAATTCATTTCCTTGCCTTTCCCAGCTTTTAGAAGCTGGCCACACTCTTTAGCTCATGACCCTCTTCCTCAGTGTTCAAAGCTGGCAAAGGTAAGGTGAGTCCTTCTCACACTGCATCACTATGGCCTCCTTTTCTGCCTCCTTCATCTAAGTTTTTTAAAGTTGTTTTTTAATTGAGGTAAAATTTATATAACATAAAAATAATTGTTTTAAAGTGTACAGTCCAGTGGCATTTAGTACATTTGTAATGTTGTACAACCACCATCTATATTGAGCTCC
The DNA here is from genome assembly GCA_028627145.1 of Eidolon dupreanum. NCBI lineage: Eukaryota > Metazoa > Chordata > Mammalia > Chiroptera > Pteropodidae > Eidolon > Eidolon dupreanum. The sequence continues at coordinate 102,350,553 of CM053502.1, forward strand.
AAAACACTTAATTACCTTACAAGAAAACCTGTATCTAACAAGCAGTCTCTTTTGGCAACCACTATCTACTTTCTGTCTCTATAAGTTTACCTATTCTAAAAATTTCATATAAATAGAATCATAAAATATTTGACCTTTGGTATTTGGCTTCTTTCACTTACCTTACTATTTCCCAGGTTCACTCATGCTACAGCCTCTCAGTACTTCATACATTTTATGGCTGAATAATATTCCATTGTATGAATATGCCACTTTTTGTCTATCCATTCATCCTTTGATGAACAAGTTGTTTCCACTTTTAGCTAATGTGAATAGTGCTGCTATGAACATTTGTGTACAAGTGTCTGCTTTGAGTGCCTGTTTTCATCTCTTTTCAGTATATACTTAAGAGCAGAATTGTTGGGTCATATAATAACTCTACATTTAACTTTTTAAGAAATCACCAACCTGTTTCACCATTTCACCAGCAGCTTCACCATTTTATATTTCCATCAAGAATGTAAGAGGATTCCAGCCTCTTCACACCCTTGCCAACACTTGTTATTTTTTTTGGGGGGGTGGTATATGTATGTGTATGCATGTGTGTGTATTATAGGTAGCCTAGTGGGTGTATAAGATAGTATCTTATGGTTTTTTATTTGAAATTCCTTAATTACTAATAATACTGAAAAACTTTTTAAGATTTGCTTTTTAAATAACTGATTTTGGAGGTTGTGTGAAAGATGAATTTTAAAGGGAATGAAAAGAAGATGGGAAAACCAGTTTTCCACATTAAATCTGGTGAAGCCATGAATACACAATGGGAGTAGGGAAAGGGAAAAAGAAACAAATTAGAGAAATATTTAGAAAGTAAAATTGTCAGAATTTGGGGACCAGTTGATGGGAGGGTTAAAGGAAAGCGAGATGTCAAAGCACCCCCACCATCCTCATCCATAAAGTAAAAGGGTTGGACCAGATGACCCAGAGTGCTTCCTAGAACTAATACTCTTTCTCAGAGTGACCTTATCTTGCAAATATCAGAGAGATTTATGTGGTGAAATTTACTCAGGCCTCCTTAAAACTGATGTTGCACACAAACTTTAACTATTTCTAAGAATAAGCCCTTATCATTGCAGGGACAACTAAGAACGAACAAAATTTAAATAAAAATGATTTGATTTAGTTACTTAAAAATTAGTGGTTAATTAATTTAAGTAATTAATTTAAAGCAGTATAGCCTCTAAATATCAATCATGTGTATTACATACCATTTCACAAGTCAAATGTCATGGGTCTGTCACTCTAATTAAGCCTATTGCCCTATCAAAATGAGAATGTGAATTCTAATGGGAATCATTTTTTCAAGTCTGCACAATAAAAATAAGTCAATACCAATTCTCAATTAAAGGCATAAAAGTTTTATTTCAAAAATAACATAATTTCCCAATAAGAAAGACTAAGTTTGCATTAAGATTAACAGATTTTATGTGAAATTTCCTTGATTTTGGTTCTCGTTTCTCCATTCTTACAAAAAAATGACAAAATTGTCACCCTTCAAAATTTACATGACTTGATTATAGTCAAAATAGTTTCAGTAAGAATATTTCTTCAAAGTTCTAAATGAGTCAACCAAAGGTTGTGCATTATATAATCCCACTCTTAAAAATTTAGGAATGACTCTAATTCATAAAATAATTTAAGTGGTATAATCTTAACAAGTAAGACCTGCACCTACTTTTTGAAAATAAAAGTGATAATTCTATCATGTGCATTAATGCTAAATAAATACAGTTTGGTAGTGCTATGGTGGACACATGAGATTACATGCTAAAACCCACCCGATCACTATAAAACTGTCTTTTTGAAAGACTGATGAATCCTTTGGTTTTATTATCACTAGGTCATTAAGATATCAAAAGAATTCAAGGATTTTGCCCTTCATAAGCTTTATCAAACATCTTTCATTTTCTCAGGTACTTTTCTTCCATTTCTTCACAATTGTTCATCATTTCTTTTGCTTAGCTTAGTCGTCTTCAAGGCACACGTTCCATTCAACCATTAAATTGAATTGCCATCCTCTCAAGTAATTTATATCCAATCTTATTCCTAATAAGATATAATATGCACATTTTTCTAGGACTCAACCTGATCATGAGATCATTTCCACCAAGGGTTCATAGGGAGGCCATGATAAAAGTTAAAGGTTAAACTGTGAGGGTTGTGAGGAAAGGAAAGGTCTTGTCTTCTGATGTTATCTTCCCCAGCTCATACACCTGGAACATTTTTACCTTCATTTTTTACCTGTTCATATTAAGGCCTGCCACAATTCCTGAACCAATTCTATGGGGGTAAGCAAGCAGCATAACTTCTGATCTTCCCTTTCTCCCCCCCCCCCCCACCAATTCCTCTATATAGGATGTTCAAGAATTTTAAAATGTCCCTCTTTGTCTTCAGCAATATTTTTTGTCTTAAAGTCCCTTTTGTCTCATCTTAGTATAAACACTCTGGCTCTCTTATGGTTGCTGTTTGCATGGATTATCTTTCTCTATCTGTAGCATAATAAAAAAAATAAATATTTGGTCTTTGTCTCTGGTCTCTGGCACAGAGCTCCTAAAACTCTTATAATTTACTGTCTTTTGTACGCTGAGATGATTCAGGTTTGGGGGAAGGGTGGGGCAAATAGCTTCAGGATGAAAGCTGGTTGCCAGAAAAACCAACCATATGATTAGAGAGCTGGAACTTTCAGCCCTAACCCTTACCTCTGGGGAGGGAAGAGGAGCTGGAGATTGAGTTTAATCATCTATGGCCAATGACTTAATCAATCATATATACATAATACAATAAAAATCCCTGACTTATGGAGTGTAGAGAGCTTCTGAGATGGGGAACACATCCATGTGCCAGGAAGGCGGTGCACATGGACTTTGTGGGGACACAGGCTCTTGTGCTTGGGACCCTTCCAGACCTCAATCTATGTACCTCTTCATCTAAGAGTTCATTTGTATCCTTTAAAATAAACTGTAATAGCAAGTAGAGCACTTCTTGAGTTCTATGAGTTGTCCTTGAGAATTATCAAACCAGAGGTGATGGTGAATGGTCATTGGAATCCCCAAATTTATTGTCAGCTGGGCCAACTGTGGGTTATCTGGGAACCCCACTTGCAGCTGGTGTTTGAAGGAGAAGCAATCTCATGGAACTAAGCCCATTAACTTGTGGTATATGATGCTAACTCCAGTTACATAGTGTCAGAATAGAATTGAATTGTTGGATATCAAGTTGGTTTGAGATCACTAATGTGGAAAAATGATAGTATTTGGTGTCAAAAAAAAATGCACATTACCCTTTCATTCTTAACCTAGTTGTATGTTTAGATAGCATAATTTCTATTGATCTAGATTCGAGTCTGATGATTTTTTTCTCCTACTAGCAAAAATATTTTGTGGCTTCCTATAAGAATAGTTCTTGGTATCACTTCCTGCTAATTCCCTTTTCTAAACCCAGCAATTCATTTCCAGCTTTCCAGAGGTGACCCAAGCCTGACCCAACTTACTTTCTCCTGAGAGATTTCAGGACCTTGTCTCTACCAACTTTCATGGAAGTTTGATGAGCATCTTTGCATTCACTATCTGTAAGGCAAATGTTATCATTCCTGTTTTAAATAAATGAGACATTTTAAACCCAGAATTGAGCAGTAATTTATCCAACAAAATGAAAGACTAGAATACAAGACTTTGGAATTTTAACCTAACCAGTAACTGAGTACGTAAAAGAATCACCCAGGATTTTTTAAAACTTCAGATTCCTGGCTCTAGTCATTCTAATTCAAATCAACTGAGACAAACCAAGAATTTGAATTTTTAACAGCACTTCAAATAATTCTAGTATAAAGAATCTGAGAACAGTAATAAAATAGGCCACCAGTTACATGTTCAAAAGCACTTGGGAGAGAACAACAGCTTAGCCGGACAAATTCAAACATGGAGGAAAGAAAAAGAGAAAACATCCTTATTTTCTAATAGGAAGATGGTTACCAGTCTGGAGTCAAGAGCAAGGACTCCAGGCTAGGACTCAGTGGCCAGATAGTTCTTATCCTTAGTAAGAACTAAGTAAGAACATTACCTTAGTTAGAACATTATACTGAATGTGATTAGCTTTCCTAACTCCAAATAATTTTAAAGAAAAATCGGACATTTAGAGCATTTTAAGCCTTTAGCAGAAGGGAGAGTGTCAAAGCTATCTCTTTCGAACACATCTGAAGTTGTATGATTTCCCTAATTTTTTTTTTTTAATTTTATACCTCGTCTTATTCCAATAAAGTTTAAGATTATTTCTAAAATTTATTTTGGTATAAAAATGTAACAGTGTCTATTAAAGTAGGTTCTTTTATATAAATGAATAGAACAAGGCCCTGCTCTCAGTGACTCAACAAACAGGAAGTTAAGCACATTGATTTGAACATGGTCTGTGGAATTAGGCAGCCCTAGGTCTGTGTCTCAGCTCCTTTCTTTATAAATGTGAAAACTTAGACTGGTTATTTGACCTCTTTAATACTCAGGTTCTTTGTATGGCAGAGAAAATAACACTCTACTTCACTGGATTTTGTGGGAGTTAAATAGTTAATTCTCAAAATGTTAAAGACTAGTTCCTCCAAACCTATAGTGAACATGAGACAAAGAATTACTTAACTCCTTAATGAGGTAACCAGCAGGATGACAAAGCTAATTTAAAGCAGTACGGAAAATATATGGTGACGGCAGGAGGTTTAACTTTGAGTGGTGAACACACAATGCAATATATATGATGTGTTATTGAATTGTACACTTGAACCTATATAATTTTATTAACCAAAGTCACCCAATAAATTTAATTTTTTTAAAAAAGGAAGTATGGAGAAGACTGGTACACACAATAAATAAAAGAAAATGCTGGAATAAGATCGTTAAATTACTTATAATACTGGTTACTATCCTACCGAGTAATAAAATTTAACATATGGAGTTATCTTTTCTATAGAAATTATTTGCATCTCTACCATCCAAAAAGTGTTTGAAATCTATCAGTCTGCTACAAATTCGCATCTAATTCCATCTGGGACTGAATCAATAGCATGTAGAGAGTCAAACAAAGATGCATTCCTAGAGAACTGGATAATCCTTTGGTGGTGCTGTTAGACAATGCTTCAGTATGAAAAGACATGTAGTCATCATTTTGCCTTATTTCCAAGCTTTGGATAATTTTTTTAATATATATAAAGTCTTTAGCACAGAGCCTATTACAAAATATGTGCTGAAAATATAACACATTTATTACTTCTATCTTTATAATCCTAGCTCTACCACATACTGACTGGGTGATCTTAAGCAGGGTATTCTCATTGCTTTAGTGTTCTCATCTGTAAAATGGGGATGAGGGTGCTTTCTACCTCACAGGGCTGTCAGGAAAAATTAGGTAAGGATTTAATATGTGCAAAACACTTAGTGTCTGCACATAGTAATCACTAAATAAGTGAAGTTGAATACCGTAATTCCCCAGGGCATTTGATATCACACTACAGCCAACATTTTCACAATATAAGGAAATGAAAGCGGGGAAAAAACCTGCTGCTGTTAGGAGGGTGGGCACAGTTGGTCAGAGGATGCCCAAAGACCTTTGCAGCTTGAACTCAGACTAAAAAAACAAGCTATTTATAGCTGGGCTGAGAAACCAGTTCTCCCTTACCTCAAACATTATTAAAATGGACATATTCCAGGGTTCTGAGAGCGAAGATAAATTTTATACTCTTGTTTGCCTTCTTTTGGCCCTCATCCTGACACAGTAATAATATGCAACACACTTTCACAGGTTACTACAAGAACAGCCTGATGTTTCTAGACCAAATCCAGGCCTATTGTGTCCATGACATCTTTCCCTGGGGACGAAAATGTTAATTATTCTTCACTAAAAGCAGCTTCCCCAACATGTTTGACTGCCTTATTTGATGTGGAAAAAGAAAGCAAATGTCATCACCAACCAAACACTCTACACAATCACAGCCCAACAGCCAAGAAGCTACGGCTATTTTCATATTTTCCCCTCTATGCAAGGAGCATCTGAAATGCATATAGAGCAGACTAATAATTATCTTCCCAGCAATCTTCTCCTGGCATTTGTACATTGTGGAAAGCACTGTAGACATCCATCTGAGCTTTGTGAACTTCGCTTTTCCAAGATTCATTATATGAAGGATAAAGAACATGATGATAAATACCCAGAAATCAGAGACAGTCAGCTATTTTTTTCAAAACACATAAATATTGATGAAAATAGTTTTGATAGAAGTTCTAGTGGACACAAGTTACTAGGCAGCCACCTGGAGTTGTGCCTCTCTCCTTCCAGGTCTCTCCTACTTTGAGAAAGCAGCATCTATGAAGCCAGAGAGCTCAGCGCACTGTGACTGTCAAAGAAGATGTGCACTTTAATATGTATATTTCATCAATGAGATAGGCTATAATATGTCACCCTATAAACACGTGATTAGTGTTAGATTATCATGGTCTTTTTAGAAGTGATTCATCCTCCTTCATTTATTCAGCTATTAATTTGATTTACTCTCTAATGATAGAAGCAATAAATATATCACCAGTATCAGATAATCTGTATATCACAGAAAAGTACAAAGGAATAGGCCAAAATGCTATAAAATTCCACCATCCAAATATAATCCTACCAACATGTTTTGTTTTATGTATTTCTAGTATCTTTTCTTGAGAGAGAGAAAGTGAGAGAGATTTGATTTGTACATATGATTGCAACCTACTGTCAGTTGAAAGTTTGTTCCAGTTATCTAAGTCTGAATAACAAATCACCTTCAAATTTAGTGGCTTTAAAATCAGCACCATGTATTTTGCTACCAAATCTACTATTTGGGCAGGGCTTGATGGGGACAGCTTCTCTTTGCTCCACTCAGTGTCATCAAGAGCAGCTCAAAGGCTGGGGCTGGCATCTGAAGGCTCCTCCACTTGCCTGCCTGGTTGCTTAGGCTGGAAGACCAAGAGCTGGGGCTGGAAAACTGGGTGTCCTCAGGCATCTCTTTGTTTTCTCTAAGCTCTGTCCTAATGGTGTCTCCAGCATGGTAGTTTCAGATGAACTAGATTTCTTATATGTCACCTTAGGTTTCCCAAAGCATTTATACTGCTGGGAGTGGAGGCATACTGTAACATCTTTTATGACTTAGCCTTGAACATATACAACATAATTTCTACCACATTCTATTCATTAGAAATGAGTCATTAGAGCCAGCCCACATTCGTTGAGAGGATAAACTAAAATTAACCTTCTTGGAGGGGGTGTCAAAGAGTTTCTGAACATGTTTTAAAACCCCAGGTAACTTAGGAACTACATGAATAGTTGAACAGATAAATAAGGACGAATCACTTCCAAGAAAGGTCGTGAAAATCTTTTAACACTAATCATCTGTTTCTATTATGTGACATCTCATTCTTGAAATATAACTGTTAAATGCATACCTTCCGTGGCAATAAACATTTGTTGGCTGGATGAATTTAGCAAGTCATGAGTATTCTCCCATGTAAACAAATATTTTACACCACAATTTTAAGGTGATCATTGTGGATATATCATAATTTAGCCAATTTCATTACTCATTAGATATTTATACTATTTACTTTGTCATATAGATAACTCTATGATTAACATCCTAGAACACAAGTCTCTTTTCTTTTGATAAATATATAAACATGAAATTTCAGGGTGAAAGAAATATGTATTTTTAAAGTTTTGAATGGCTATTGAAAAAATTCCTTTTTTTAAAAATAGACTTTTTATTTTAGAAAAGTTTTAGGTTCACAACAAAATTAAGCACAAGATAGAGAGATTTCCCATATACCTCCAGTCCTCACACATTCATAGCCTTCTCCACTATCAACATCCACCAAAAGAGTGGCACATTTGTTACAATTGATGCACCTACATTGATACATCATTATCACTCAGAGTCTATAGTTTATATTAGAGTTCACTCTCGTTGTTCTACATTCTATGAGTTTGGACAAATGTATGACATATATCCATCATTATAATATTATACTATTATAATGACATAGAATAACATATACTCACTCTTATAGTATCATAAAGAATAGTTTGGCTGCCCTAAAAATCCTGTTCTACACCTATTCTCCTTTCCTTCCCCCTAGATCTTGGCAACCACTCACATTTTTACTGTCTCCATAGGTTTGCCTTTTCCAGAATGTCAGTTGGAATCAAACAGTATGTAGCCTTTTCAGGTTGTCTTCTTTCATTTAGTAATATGTATTAAAGTTTCCTCCATGTCTTTGCATGGCCTAACTCATTTTTTTTTAGTACTGAATAATGTTCTGTTAACTGGATGTACCACAGTTTATTTATCCATTCACCTGCTGAAGTACATCTTAGTTGCTTCCAAGTTTTGGCAATTATGAATAAAGCTACTATAAACATTTGTGTGCAGGTTTTTGTGTGAACATAAATTCTCAACTCTTTGGCTAAATACCAAGGAGCCTGATTGCTGGATCATACAATAAGCCTATGTTTAGTTTTGTAAGAAACCACAAAACTGTTTTCCAAAGTGGCTGTATCGTTTTGCATTTCTACCAGCAATGAATAAGAGTCCCTGTTACTCCACATCCTCACCAGCATTTGGTGCTGTCAGTGCTCTGGATTTTGTCCATTCTAATAGATGCCTTGCGGTATCTCTCTGTTGGTTTTATCTGCATTTCCCTGATGATATATGATGTGAAACATCTTTTCATATGCTTATTTGTCATCTGTATATCTTCTTTGGTAGGGTCTTTGGACCATTTTTTAATTAGATTGTTTTTTTATTGTTGAGTTTTAAATGTGTTTTTTGTTTTTGTTTTGTTTTGTTTTGGTTTTGGTTTTGGTTTTTTTGTTTTGTATATTTGGGGTAATAGTTCTTCATCAGATGTCTTTTACAAGTATTTTCTCCCAGCCTATGGCTTGTCTTTTCATTCTCTTGGCAGTGCCTGTTATAAAGCAGAAATTTTTAATTTTAATAAAATCTAGCTTATTGATCATTTCTTTCATGGGTCATCCTTTGGTGTTGTATCTAAAATGTCTTCAGCAAACCCAAAGTCATCCAGATTTTCTATGTTATCTTCTAAAAGTTTTATAGTTTTGCATTTTACATTTAGGTCTGTGACCTGTTTTTAGATAACTTTTTGAAGGGTAGATCTGTGTCTAGATTCATGTGATGTCCAGTTGTTCCAGCTCTATTTGCTGAAGAGTATTTTTTCTTCATTGTATTGCTCCTTTGCCAAAGATCAGTTGACTATATTTAAGTGGGTCTATTTCTGGTCTTTCTATTCTATTAATTGACCTCTTTATTCTTTCATCAATACTACACTGTCTTAGTTAATGTAGCTTTATGCTAAGTTTGAAGTCAGATGGTGTCAGTCCTCCAACTTTGCTCTTTTCTCTCCATATTGTATGAGCTATTCTGAGTCTTTGTCTTTTGCTTGTTTATATAAACTTTAGAATCAGTTTATTGGTCTCTACATAATAATTTGATGGAATTTTAATTGAGAATGCATTGAATCTACAAATCAAGTTGTAAAAGAGCTGCCATCTTGACAATATTGTTTTACTATGAACATGAAACATATCTCCATTTATTTAGTTCTTCTGAGTTCTTTCATTAAAGTTTTGTAGTTATCCTCACATAAATCTTATATATACTTTGTTAGCTAAGTATTTTATATTTTGGGGCATTAATGTAAATATTATTTTTAATTTCAAATTCCACTTGTTTTGTTGCTGGTATATAGGAAAGCAATTGACTTTTGTTTATCAACCTTGTATCCTACAAACTTGTCAAAATCACTTATTAGGTCCAGGAGATTTTTTTGTTGCTGTTGTTGATTCTTTCAGATTTTCTTTATAGACAATTACGTCATCTGCAAATATAGAATTTCATTTCTTCTTTTATAATCTGTATACATTTTATTTCCTTTTCTGGTCTTATTGCATTAGCTAGCACTTCCAGTGTGATGTTGAAAAGCAGTGGTAAGAGAGAACATCCTTGCCTTATTCCTTATCTGAGAGAGAAAGCTATGAATTTTCACCTTTAAGTATGACATTAGCTATAGGCTTTTTATAGATATTCTCTATCAGGTTGAAGAAGTTCTCCTCTACTCCTAGTTTACTTAGAGTTTTTATCATGAATGTATGTTAAATTTTGTAATGTTTTTTCTAAATATATTGATATGATGGTGTGGCTTTTCTTCTTTAGCTTGTTGATGTGATGAATTATATTAATTGATTTTTGAATGTTGAACCAGCCTTGAATACCTGGGATAAATCCCACTTAGTTTTTGTTATATAATTTTTTGTATATATTGTTGAATTTGTTTTGTCAATATTTTATTGAGGATATTTGCATCTATGTTCATGAGAGATATTGGTCTATAGTTTTCTTTTATTGTAATGTTTTTTGTGATTTCGATATGAGAGTAATGTTGGCCTCCTAGAGTGAGTAAAGAAGAATGCCCTCTGCTTCTATCTTCTGAAAGAGACCATAGAAAATTGAGATAATTTTTTTCCTTAAGTGTTTGGTAGAATTCACCAGTTAATCCATTTGAAACTGGTGCTTTCTGTTTTGGAAGATAATTATTGATTCAATTTCTTTAATAGATATAGGCCCATTTGACTGGTCTATATCTTGTGTGAGTTTTGGCAGATTGCGTTGTTCAAGGAATTGGTCCATTTAGGTCATCAAAATTGTCAGCATAGAGCTAGCTATTCATAGTATTTCTCTATTATCCTTTTAATGTCCATAGGACCTGTAGTAATGTCTTCTCTTTCATTTCTAATATTAGTAATTTGTGGATTTTTTTCTCAGTTAATTGGGCTAGAGGCTTATCGATTCTAATGACCTTTTCAAAGAACTAGCTTTTGGTTTCATTATTGTTATTTGGGGAGGGGGACCTGTTACCTGTTTAATTATTTAAAAATAATATGTTTTTAGTTTACTGTCACTTTTTCCTCTTTGCTGTTTTTCTCTTCCTTACTTTATGTAGATCCAAGTTCCTGACGTATATCATTTTCTCTCTCCATAAAGAACTTTTAAAATTTCTTATAAAGCAAATCTATTGGAAATAAATTTTCTCCATTTTTGTTTGTCTGAGAAAGTCTTTATTTCCCCCTTCACTTCTGAAGTAAAATTTTACAGGGTACAGAATTTTAGGTTGGTGGAGGTTTTTTCTCTCAATAATTTAAATATTTCACTGTAGTCTTTTCATGGTTGCATAATTTCTGATGAGAAGTCAGATACAATTCTTATCTTTGCTGTTACACAGGTAAAGTGGGTTTTTTTCAGAATTTTTTCTTAAGCTTTGATTTTCTGTAGTTTAAAAATTGTATGCCTAGTTCTGGCTTTGCTGTTGTTGTTATTTTTGTTTGTTTGTTTTCGTTCATCCTGTTTGGTGTTCTCTGAGCCTCCTGGATCTGTGGTTCGGTATCTGACGTTCATTTGGAGAAATTTTCAGTCATTATTGCTTAAAATATTTCTTATCGTTTTTTATTTCTTCTTAACATTTTTACCTCTCTTCTCTTTCTGGTATACCCGTTATGTATGTTATAAATAACTTTTGTGGTTTTTCCACAGTTCTTGGGCATTATGTTTTTTTAACTCTTTGCTTTTTGGTTTTAGAGCATACTATTGATATATCCTCAAATTCTGAGATTCTATCCTCAGCTGTGTCCAGTTTGCTAATAACTCCAATTAAGTCATTCTTCACTCCTGCTATAGTAGGCTTTTTAAATCTCTATCATTTCTTTTTGCTTTTTTCTTAGAATTTCCATCTCTCTACTTACATTGCCCTTCTGTTCTTACATGCTGTCTGCTTTATCTATTAGAGTTCTTACTATGTCAATCATAATTGCTTTAAATTCCCAATGTGACCATTCCAACATCTTCTGCCATGTCCGAGTCTGGTTCTGATATTTGTTCTATCTCTTCAAACTGCATTTTTTTACTTTTCGTATGTCTTGTAAATTTTTTTCTTGATATCCTAGTACAATGTGCTGGGTAAACAGAGATGTTGTAAACAGGCCTTTAGTACCATAGTAGTGAGATCTGGGGGAAATGTTCTATAGTCCTATGATTAGGTCTCAGTGTTTTTTGCTTGGATTATGATTCCAAGTTGATATTAATGTGAAAAACTGCAGAAAATATAATTTAAATGATGTAGGAGCACAGATTCATGTCAAAATGCAGTTCTGATAGTATTTCCTATCAGTTGTGCTTCTCAATCTAGCATTATTTTATTCCTTGCTCTATTAACTGCTTTGCTATGGACATTTTTTAAATTATGCATAATAATTACTATTACTTACATTTGAATGATTACCAAATATATAGGATTTTATCCTGTGTCTCTCAATCTGCTTCCATTCTTTGGAATGAATTCCTTTTTACTGATCTATTTCTGATTTTGTTTAAAATTATGGCCTATTCTTAATATGCAGTGTAAACAGCTTTTGTTGGAACTGGAAATTGTGCTTCCCAATCCCAGCTTTCCTTTAGCTCTGCTTTCAATTAAAGTTCAATTTCACTCCATTGTTGGCCGTGTTATGAGATGCACTATATAAAATCTAATTTGCATATACTAAAACATTAGAAGCACACCAGAGGCACTTTTTAGTTATTTAAATTCTAAAATTATTCCCTTATCCCACATCTGGTGGAATCATGTAATGTTCACTTTTTCTTACCCTCTGAAATTCCCCTGTGAGCTGTTAGCATTAGATGAAATCATTCTCAAAGGCTATGAAAAGAACTTTATCAAAGAGTTATATATCTCTAGCATCATGCTTTCTTATTTTATTCACACATAAAAAGTCCATATTCACATGTACAATTTAGCTTTATTTATTTCTACAAGCACAATGGCATATTTATACTTAAGAAAGTGAGAAGAATCAATGATTTCTTTGGAATTCATTCTCTCTCTCTCTCTCTCTCTCTCACACACACACACACACACACACACACACACACACACACACACACAATCTGTATATATTCTACCAGAAGGGTTATGACCCCTCTGGTTGCACAAAGCAGAAACCCAACACAAACTAGTTTCAATAAGTGAAAATTCATTGGTTCATGTAATCAGAAAGTCCAAGGACAGATTTTTAGGCATTGATAGATCTAGAGGCACTAGCAACATGCAACGTCATACATCAATCCCAATCTCTCTCTGTTCTTTCCTTTATTCTTGCACAGGCATTTGCCTACATGGGGAGAGGACAGCCACCAGCATCTTTAGCTTTAAAGCTCCCCAGATTAGTAACCACAGTGAGAAATATTATTTCTTCCTGAAAAGGTCCAACAAAAGTTCTAGGCTGTGTTACATTGGACAAGTTTGAATCAGGTGCTCATCCTGAACCCTGTGGTCAGCGGATGAGACATACTCATTAAACAACCTGAATCATGTGTATCACCCAGATTCAGGCCCATTTAAACACTTGGACAGAGATTGAGAGAGGGGTTGTTCCCAGTGGAAAAATCAAACCAATTGCCAGAAAATGGTGGCACATTATGGGCAGATACACACAATAAATATCCACTACATTCCCTAGAAAGTTTGGAGAATCAGTATCCCTCCAAATTATATTTGACTATTAGCCTTCTTACTTAGCTACTGTGTTGAAATAAACTGAATGATTCAGTCAGCAAATCAGGTCAGTGAAAAACACTTGAAAACTTGCACTGTATTGAAATATAAAGACTCCAAATATTTCTCTTTTTAAACAGTCTATTGTCATCATACATACCAATGCAGGAGTTTGCTGTAGTTATCACAATAAGAAGGTAAGCACCAATGAAAGAGAAGGGTTAATAATTCCAGTTAAAGTTAAAGTAATATATTTATTTTAACTATCTTCAAAAAGTCCACTGAAATGACAGTTAAAAAAAATTTAAGCACAATCTTCATAGTACAAAGAGAATCATAAGAAGAGATGACAGCAATAAGATTTGGAAGCGGGAACAAGACTTGCAAAAGACAAAAAAAAAAGAGTGTGGGACCCAGAAGTAAATCAAATCAAGGCAGGATGAATGAGAAGTTTAGGATCATTGAGCAGAGTTTGAGTGGGGCTGAAAGCAGAAGAAGCAGATAAAAGTTAGGTGGAGAAGTAGATAGACTTCTAGACCTGCCACCCAATTCAGAGTAACTTGGGGAGTGGCCTTAACAGCACTCAGGTAGAAGACTGCAAGAGTTGTCTCTGGAGAAGTTGAAGGAGAAAGACTCTGAATATGGGAACGTCACGCATGGCTGAGTGTAGGAATATAGTTCTGAAAACATGGGGCTTAAGTAGAAGGCTATACTGAAAGGTGAGTTCCCAGTCCTTTCCTTCCAAGAATTCTAATTTTAATTTTTTAAATTGAGATATAAATGATATATAGCATCGTGTAAGTTTAAAGTATACAATGTGTTGATTTGCTACATTATATATTGCAATATGATTATCACAATAAATTTGAGCCTAGATTTCCAAGTTATTATAAAAGTATAGTTGTTAAGGTAGAAGAGTAAAACACATTTTATTAATAATTTGTTGGCTCCGTTAATAATTTTTATGTTTATAGAGATGTAGTATGTGAGCCTCCATTTATATTCTTGCCTTAGGTCCTACAAACAGTTAAAAACAAACATGAAAAAAAAGAACCTTGATGAGCAGAGTATAAAGAAAAACAAAGAAACAACAACTACAAAAAGCCACACTTATGTAATATTCGCATAAAGATGGGAGGAGATACTGCCAAGAAGTCTAAAGGAGCTCAATCTCCTTCCAGTGATTCTGCCCCTCCCCTGGCTGACACAGCACCATTGGCTCAAATAAAGAGGGCTCTCAGAATTTCTTGTGTTCCCTGTAAGAACTTTGTCTCAAGAAATTCCACATGCTCCCATTTGACACCAGTTCCATATCACCACAGGTGGGAATGGAGAAAAGTCCCACAGGGCTCTGTGCACTCATGGCAGAAACTGCCTCCCTCACACTGCTCTACTTTTAGGTCTGACCCTGTGTCCTTTGAGAAGAATAAGATCAGAATCTCAATCCAATGGCTCTGTATATCCTTAAACTGGCCCAACCACACTCTGTTCCCTAGCACTAAACTTTCACTGCAAACTCTGGAATATAATATAGATATAACTTCAATCACCAGCAACTCCTACACCCTCACCTTCTTTTCTGAAAATCCTCTTCACTTCCTGGTCCTCAGAGAGACAAGCCTTCTCCTGAAGCTATAGCTTCCCACATGCCTTTTGCAAATGGTGGCTGTTTTATTTCCCACCTCACACACCAGAGAGCCTTGAAAGAACTGGAGGGAAAGAGGTTCACCACTCTGTTCCTCATCATCACTTGCAGTATTATCTGTCTTTCCTCCCTAAAACCCCTCAGTTCCTCTGAAGTTCAAGTATGCACATTCTATTATCCACCATCTTTATTAGACTTCTGTATATCCCTGGGTCACTTCCCCTCATTCCATGAAGATTTTAGCAGCTGGCTTGTGGTCACATTCTCCAAGACTATTTCATTTATAATATTTGGCAATGTCAATATGTAGATGACCTATCTAATAACTTGGCTGCTCTGTTCCTTGAACTGTCCTTCTCCAATGATCCGTTTCTCAGTTCACCTGCCCCTGGAGTCCTTTATTACTATTTTGCATACATGATCAGCTCTCTCATTTTGCCATACTCACTTGGCCAAACCCCAGTTCTGACCACTTCACACATGTACCTATGCAATTGAACATGGCTGGAAAAAAATTCAGACAATCATGCTGACTGGTCTTACTTTAAATTTGTGATTAATAATGCCATGTGAGCCTTTAATGCTGATGTGCAGCAAGAAAACCCTTCTTTCTTTTTCACTCTTACTTTCGTAGATTAATATTTCATACCTTTTCCTTTTTCTCATACCTGCAACAACTCCATCCTCAGCCTTACCCTCAGTTTATGTTCTTGCTTCTTATCTCATCAAGTAAATAGAAATAGTAAGAAAAGAGTCCCTGCATGCTACTACTACAAAATCTCCTTGTCTACCTGAATCTGTACCCTTATAATCTGTGTGTACTCACATTAAAAATGGAAGAGAAGTCCTAGCTTCACTCCAAAGCCAACTCCATTATTTACTAGATTTCACCACCACCTCTGCTTACTCAAGAATAGATGTGCTGCAATTACTCACTCCTTATACTGCACCATTGATTGTCCCTCTGAAGTGAATCTTTCTCACTGGCACTTCCATTAAGGAGGAGGAGGTGGAAAAACAAGAGGAGGAAGAGGCAACAATACACTTGAACTCATATCCATCTCCAGCATTGCTGCATCATTCTGTCACCCTTTCAGCAAATCCACAAAAGAATACCTATACAGGCTACATCCAATTCCTCTCTTTCTCTGCCTGCCCCCCCCGCCCCCCCGCCCCACCGCCCCACTTGAAACTACTCCAGTCATACTTTGGCTCTTATCACTCAATTAAAACAGATTTTCTGTTGTCAATGCAATGGTTATGCATTTTATTCAATCTAGTAGCAGCATTTGACACAGTTAATCTCCCTCTCATAAGAAATAGCTTTTTTTCTCTTGGTTCAAAGATAACACTCTCCTCTGTTTTCCTTCTGTCTTGCCAACCACTCCTCATCAATCTCCTTTGCTGGTTCCTCCTCATCTTTCTACTCTCTGAATGTTGGAGTGTCCCAGGACTTTGTCCTTAGAGCCCTTTTTTTCCTTCTCTTTAAATGGCATGGAATATTGATACTCCTAATTTATATCTCTAGCCAAGATTTTTCCTTTGAAGTCTAGATTTATATATCCGACTGCCTTCTTGTTAAATTAACTTGGATGTCTAATACCTATCTCAAACTTAACATCAGTAAAACTGAATTTCATTTATTTTCCTCCCAAACTCGTTCTTCCTATATTGTCCTTATCACAGTAAATGGCAACAATGCCCATCCTGTGCTCAGGATTTATTCTTGAGCCCTCAATTTCTTGAACAACTCTTATCTGCTCTTCTTTTAAAATATATTCAGAATCTGGCTACTTCTTACTGTCTTACTCAGGTCTGAGTCACCATTACTTCTCACCTGCACAATTGCAACAGCCTCTCAACTATTCCTTCTATTTATACCACTGCCTTCCTACTGTCTATCTTTAGAGAGCAGCCAGAGTGATAGTTTAAAAGTGTAAGTCAGATAATATACCTTCCCTCTGTTCACAATTCTCCATGATCTCACACCCCTGCTTCTTCTCTGACTTCATCTCTGATCACTCTCTCCCTTGTTAACTCTTTTCCACTCACACTGGACTCCTTGATTTTTCTTAATATTCTCATATCCCTGCATCATAACCTTTGTATTTTCAGTGCTCTCTGCCTGAAAAGTTCTTCCCTCGTATCTCTTCTTACTCCCTCACTTTTTTCTAGTCTGTTTGCAAATATCATCTTGTCAGTGAAGCCTTTCCTAACTCTCCCATGTAACAGCAGCCCCTCTTTCAGTTACTCTCAGCCTTCCTTTACTCTGTTATTTTTCTTCATAGACTTATGATTACCTAACTGACACACTGAATATTTATGTCCCCCTGCCATTTTATTGTGACATCCTTGAAGACAAAGATTTTATCTGTTTATTCACTGCCAATTCTACAGTGTCTAGAATAATGCTTGGGATATAATTATAATTATTGGTGCTCAATTGCTATTTGTTGAATGAATGATAGATTTAAATTAAAGTGAGTCCCAAAACCAAGAACAGGAGGCTATAAAAGAGCATTTAGAAAACCAAAACAAATGCAGTTGAAAATAAAAATATGACAGCTGTAATTAAATCTAATAGACAGGTTTGAAGACAAAGTAGAGAAAATTCTCCCGGAAAATAAAAGGGAAAGGCAAAGAGATGGAAAATAGGAAAGATGACAAAATTAAAAGATCAAGATAGAAGGAAAAATAATGAAATACTAGGAATTCCAGAAAGTGAGATAAGAGAAGTGAAAGAGAAAAAATTATCAAAGAAAGAATTCAATAAATTTCCCGCAAGTGAAGAACATGTGTTTCCAGATTAATGTACATGCCAAGGGAATACAAAATTATACAATACTAATGTAAGGTTATTGGCCTACATCTAACAAAATATAAATGCATTTACCATTAGACTAAGCAATCACACTCTAAGATTCTATCCAAAAGAAATACTTGCAAATATGCCAAATGACATATGCACATGGATATTTATTATAGAGTTATTTGTAATAATAAAATACTGAAAACAATCCAGATGTCTATCAATAGGGAATGATTGAATAAACTATGTTATCCAGTTGTAAATAAAATTTTGAGTGATAGAAGAAATGTAACTATAAATGGAAAATTAGATAATATTAAGGCACTACTATTTATTTTTATAGAGGTAATAATGACATCATGAATATGTTAAGAGAAAACTCATCTTTTAGACATGCGTGTTGAAGGACTTAGGGGTGAAATAATAGATGTTTTGTATTACATTTAAAATATTCCAGAAAAAAAATTTAAAGAAAGGGATGGATGAAACAAGGCTAGAAAAAAAATGTTTATAACTGTTTCATCTAGGTAATTGTATATAGGTGTTCATTTCATTATTCTGTTCGATTTTACATATATTTGAAAATTGCCATAATAAAAAAAAATTACCTCCAAACATGAATTTTTTATTACCATCATTAATGTACATTATCCAAAAATTAGTATATGCTTGAGACAATGATAATGCTAAAAGCTGAGAGAGAGAGAGAGAGAGAGAGAGAGAGAATAGGTCTCCTAAAAAGGAGTAGGAATTACAATGGCACTGGAGTCCTCAATAGCAAACTTGACCCCAGAAGACTATAAAAAAGTTCCTTCAAAATTCTGAGGAAACACCCTACATAATGGGAAAAAAATATTTGAAAGTTATCTTATTTAAAAATATTATATAACTGATGAGACTTGTATCCAAAATGTAAAAAGAATTTCTACAATTCAACAATAAATAGACATGTAACCCAATTAAAATATCAGCAAAGAATCTGAATAGACATATCCGTAAAGAAGATATACAAATTGCCAATGATCACATAAAAAGATGCCCAACATCACTGGTAATTAGGGGATACAAATCAAAATAACCCTAAGATACCATTTCACATCCACTAGGATGGTAACAATACAAAAGACAATAACAAGTGTTAGGAGAGCTATTAAAAAATTGAAATCTTCAATCTCACCATACTGGTGAGACTGTAAAATGATATAGCCCCTTTGACAGTTTCAAACTGTTGAACATAGAGTTACTGTATAACTCACAATTCTACTCCTAGGTGTATACCCAAGAGAATGGAAAACATATTTCCATGTAAAAATGTGAATTTGATTATTCATAGCAGCATTATTCATAATAGCCAAAAAGAGGAAACAACCCAAATATTAATTAACTGATAAATGGATAAACATCATTATATCCATGCAATGGAATATTATTTAGCCATTAAAAGAAATACTAATATTACAACACAGATGAATCTTGGAAACATTATACTAAGCAAAAAAAAGCCTATCACAAAGTACATATTATGGACATATACATACGTCCAGAATAGGCCAATTCATATAAACATAAAGATGATTTGTGGTTACTAGGAGATGGGGTAAATGGAAAATTACGGCTAATGGTTTAAAGTTTCTTTGGGGGGTATTGAAAATATTTAAGAATTAGATCATGGTCACAACTGCAAGACTCTCTGACAATATTAAAAACCACTCAATTGTGTATTTTAAATGGATGGACTTTTATGGTATGTAAATTCTGTTTCCATAAGCTGTTATTTTAAAACCTTTGAAGGCATGATCATGGGTCAGGTCAGTGACTCAGTTGGTGGCAAAGTCATTCTCTGACTTTGTTGATTGTGATCAAACATAATTAAAGATATTCAAGAAGCTAGTTCAGTTTACTAATCCAGAAACTCTAGGCTATTTTGGATTTGCCAATCTTCCCAATCAAGTACAGTAAAAATGCTTTTTGAGCTCATACTAATGATTGAAAATCTATACCCATAGATAGCTTTTTCTTGACTGATATCCAGCTCAGAATAATTTTATATAGAACACAAAAAATTGAAAAAACTGCCTAAATTGAGGCTTTAAGAGTTAAGATTAAAGAGAGGAAATCAGCTGTGACTTAGAGCAGTGGGCACACCAAGATATGCCAATGCAATCAACTGCAGAGTTTCATATTATCTCTTCTATTAATGAGCAGTGTGAATTATATATGCATGATAAAAATGATTTGAACAGGTGGTCGCTTCACAGATAACACAATGCATTGTTGCTTTTACTCTATTTCACCTTTTGAGCATGAACTTAAATCCTTAGAAGCTAAGTTTATGAAGATAATACACATTAAGGTGTATTATTATACCTGTAATTGCAAAACTGACAAGCTTCACTCTAAAGAAATGACAGAAGAGGAAGGAATAGATTCTTGATGACATTGAGAAACATAAAATCAAAGTTTATCACTTACCTGAAGAAGAATGAGATAAAGGTAAAGAGTTTAAAGATCAGATTGGGCCCTTTCAAGTATAGTATTCCAATTTTTGTGATAGAATCCAACTGACCAATAGAAATGAGTGGCAGGAGGTGAGAGATCATCTTCTCCAATGGCTGTGAAGACACTGAGGACAGCACTCATTGCCCATCTCCAGATCTTAAGTGGGTAACTACCCAAAACTTTCACTCTGAAAAGTCTCACTCTGAAAGGTTTAAGGGAAACAACAGAAAAGTCAAAAGTGAAGATGTGAATAAAAACTAGGCCTTGCTGGAAAAGCTTGTCACATGCAAGAGACATTCACACAAATGCAAGCATAGATGCAAATGCAAATTCAAGGCAGAGATGGAGATAGCAGTGTTCAAGAGCACCTGTGTAAGAAAACATGCCAAAGCAGGAATGAATCCAGCTGTGGTTTTCATGGGATGATTGGAAGAATGCTAATCTTTTTAACAATTTTGGTGGAATTTAATTTGGGTTTTATCATTACAAGTGTTGTAACTTTTTCTAAAAATTACTTTAACATTATTTATCATTGTTATGGTTTTTATTTATGTTATAAATTTATTTTCGTTTTCCTTCCTATTTAACCACAAATGTTGAAATTGGTTTTCAATGACTGTTCAGCATATATTATTAAACAATGAACTTCTTTTAAGTCAACCACCCTAGCAAGCTAATCACTAATACTATGACAATTGATTTATATCAAGGAAAAAATTTATTTTCATCTAAGATGCTATTGAGTGGTAGGACATCTACCCATTAATACAAAAAAACTAGCTGCTGGGGCCGATGATGAGCACATTTCTTAGCATGCAGCCCCACTTTAAGTCTACTTCCTTGTTCTTGCTGCATATCTTTGAGCACAACATTTAACACCCCTCTGCTGCTACCATTTAATACAAATAATTCAACTATGCATTTATCTTCTTACCAAATAAAAACAGTGGGAAACCATACAATGAGATATATATGGTCATAGTTAAGAAGCTTGTTAAAAAAAAATATCTGGGGGTCATTTTTTAAAGTCTTCTGGATTCTGACGCCAAATAACTTTAAAACCACAATTGCAGCAAACTCATTACAAGTCATATGTAGTTTATTGTCTTCTCCTAAAATGTTTATTCATAGAAAGTCAATATTGATTATACTGTGGTACAGAGAATAATCAAAATAGCCTATAAGCTCCAGTTATTGGATTTTAAGTTAAGATTCTTATCCACAAAATGAGAGTATAAGACTATTTTTGCTAACTAAATTTGAAAATAATGCTCTCTCTTTTTAAAGACAGTTTTAAAGGCCTTAATAAACCTATTCAAAAACTATTTTAAGGGTCAGCCCTAGTAACAGATATTAGGTTCATTTGAGGATGAAGTCTTTGAGATCCCAGACCAGAGATTCCCTTGTAGCTTTGGCCAAATGGAACTCTAATACCTACCAGGTCTTTTCACCTTGCACAGTTCCCTTTTTGGATAATTTTCTGATGGAATGTGATTAGCAATGATAGCTTTATTGTGTTTGCATCATCTCATCCATTGTCATTCCCTTCATTTTAAGTAATACAAATTTCTCCATATGTCGTACAAGAATAAAATGTATTTGAAATCAATACCAGCTGAAGCTGACGATCAAAGCTATTTATTTTCACCCGCTGTCTGCAAAATGTGGCCTTTATCTTTACTTTTTTTAATGTATCATAGTATAGTACATTAATATGGAAGTTGATGTTCAAAGTGCTTGCTTTTTTTTCAAACTTTCTACTGATGCTTTGAAGTTAGTTCCCCAATATTGATATATCAAAGGGAACTAATGGGAATAAAGACAGCAGGGGATGTTGGTTTATTTTTATTTTCCTTTTCATCAATGGGACATATAGAGATTGAAAGAAAGTTTAATTTAAGGATGAGGTGCGGTTTTTACTTTATATTTGGTCAGACCCCCCACCCCACCCAAAGTGTTAAAAAGGGATCCTACTTTAAAAAAATATCAAAGTTTTTCACTAATACTGTGACTTTACCATTAAATAATTATGAATGGTCAAATGTAATATGGTTTGTTTTTAAGAAAAGTTTTTATCATTTACCTTTAGGAACTCTAATAATGTTACATTTGAGTTATTATGCCAAGAGAAAGTATTAAATGATTTCAGTACATTACATAGAAGGACAGTTATTTTAATTACTTTGACATTTGTTAATTATACTAGAGAAAACTTTTAAAACATCTATTTGTCAATTACCACTGTAAATCAAGCCTGTGATATTTAAGCAAAACTATTACTCGGTGGAAGTTAATATTTAATAATGTTTATGGGAGTGGAAGAACCTATACTTTTTATATCACTTTGTTCTGTGCCTAGATTCAAAAAATGCATTTGCTAATGATATTTTATATATTATTTTACCAAGAGGTTACTAATATCTATCTATAAAAATGTATTTTGGAAACACTGTTTTACACAATAATCTTCTATCCACCAAACTAACTTTTTATCAATAAAATACTATGTTTAGATATTTCCAAAACTTTTAAGGGAAAATGCTTTCCAATCTGGAATTCTACTACAAGCCAAATTAGCAATCAATTGTAAGGGTAGTATTAAAATATTTTTAAACATTTAAGTTCTCAAAACTTATTATCCATGCAACTTTTCTTAGGAAGTTATCAAAGAATATGTTCTAATGAAATGAGGGAGCAAACCAAGATAGAAGAAAGCATAAATCCATCAAGTAGGTGAAGCAATCAGAAGAGAGATGAAAGGAGTCCAAGCTGATGAAAGCTAATCCAAGGGCAACAGATCCAGAGAACAGCCACAATGACAGAAGACTCCAGGAGCTGTTCTCCAAGAAATGATGATAGTGATGGGTAGCCTGATAGGTAAGGACATTTCTAAAAGATCTATGTTTCTAGAGGAGAGTTTAGGAATAAATTAGAAAAAAAAAAATTATTTTAGAGGTATTTTTCTAGAACACTAAAAAAATTATTAGAGAAACAAAAAGTTATATAAAATTAGAACCATAATCATAGTATACCATGTGACCTAGTTATGAAAAAAAATTGTGTGAAAATAATATAAGCAATGAATATCGAACTAAATGTTATTATATAAATATATTAGAATATAGGAAGGGTAGATGTGTGTGTGTGAATACTTGCATGTGTAAACACCTGCAATACCCTAGGCCTATTTGGAAGGGAGCGATAAGAGCTATAGCTTATTCTGTAAATGGAAAGTCAATAGGTAATAACTAATACTACAAAAACTAAGACTCTCAATATAATCATGTTACTTAGAAATATGGAGATAAACTCCAAAAGAAAGAGCTAAGAAAGTTGAAAGTGGTTGCCTATGCAAAATAGAAATAAGGTAGGGAAATATTGTATTTTTATAACAAACATTGTAGAATCCTGACCATGAAAATATGTACAACTTTGATTAAAATATAATTTTTTGAGAGAAAAATATTGTGTGTGTGTGTGTGTGTTTATTCAGAATTCACTTAATTCTAGCTACTATTCAGTACTCAACTCTATACAAGAAAAGAGAAACCTTAAAACAGAGGCTCAAAATGTCTTGAATATAAGTCTTTAAGAAATGGTAATTAACTTTTGAGGATGATCACTGACTCCTTCCAGAATCTGGTGCAAATTAAGATCTCTCTACTGAGAAAAATGAACTCAAAATTCCAGAGAGTTCCACAGACTTCCTGAACTCATTCATAGATACTCTGGATAGCCGCATATCACAATTTAAAAACCCTCATCTTGGAAAAAGTAATAAATATGCAGATATAATGTCAAAGCCTTGAAATGGGCTACATGAAAATGGTTTTTTTCTCACCTGAGTGGCATTCACAAAATCAGCTGTGATTACATAGTCACACGGCAAGGGGTGAGCCATGATGTCTTTTTGTACAGGTCTACTGTTGTA
Organism: Eidolon dupreanum; assembly: GCA_028627145.1. NCBI lineage: Eukaryota > Metazoa > Chordata > Mammalia > Chiroptera > Pteropodidae > Eidolon > Eidolon dupreanum. The sequence goes on from CM053502.1 coordinate 102,375,095, forward strand.
AGCAGATCTCAAATAAAACCAGACTTTGAGCCTCTGAAATTATTTCCTGCTCTTGGTGTTTTAAGATGAGAGGGCAGTGTTTCTCTCATGTATTAAATAGATCTCTTTGTTTCAAAGAAAGCATACCTTAGAGATTTGATTGCACAGGATCTCCACACATTTCCTCTCCATTTGCAATGCTTTGTTTAGTTAGAAAGTGAAGGTCCACAGTTTCATCTTCTGGACCCAATTTGGCCACAAAGGATTAAAAAAACCAAAACCAGATTCTTTTCACATTAAAAATGATGACGGCCTCATGGAATTTGGTATATGAATGTTTACACTTAACATAGAAAGTCTTCAAAACACTAGTGAGGCGAACCAGAATTGGCCAGGAAAACATATTTTCCAGATTTTGAGTCATTTGCAGGGGTCCATTTTAGGGTTTTTGAGACATTTTATAGAAGACACACACTGAAAGAAAATAAAAACTATATTAAGAAGCATTAGATAAAATACCAGTTTGGAGTGGCTTTGAAACAGAGAGTTTTCACAGATGTACAATGACTATCCGTTGAGTAAGACTTTGCACCAATCATTCTCTTCATTAATCTATAATCTATATATAGCCTGCTGTCAAATTAAAAGGAAGCTATATTATATTAGTTACAAAATGAAGAAGAAAATTTAAGTTACTCTTTTTTTTTTCATGCCGACAGGTCTCTATACCTGAAAGATATTAAGTAAGATTTTGCCAGATACTCACACAAAAGAAAAACAACTTCATTTCTTTTTCAGCCTTTTTAGAACTGGTCAATTGAAAAGCTACCTTCTCCTCTCCCACCCATCCCCATCCCTTCCTTTTAAAAATTATAAAAAGCTACCTCAGAAAGTACTAATTTTCCATCTAGGGACCTGTAGTCAATTGAATTTCACCAAAAGCCCTCTCAATTTCTTTCATCTTTCCAAAAAAGGCCCTCATGAACAGAAATATTTAATAAAATTATTTTTCACTATCAGTTAAAACACTTCTCTCATATGTTTTCCCACAAAATAAAAACAAAGAATCCCAACAGAATTTAAAAATAAAAATTAAGAATAAAACCTGAAAAAATAATATATTAATTGCATGCAAAGAATCCTAGGGATACAATAAAAGACATATCAAGTAGTTTACCACTGAAGAGGTGATTTCTCTAACAGCAGTTTGAGAAGGGGACTTCAAGCAGCTCCGTACTTGCAATCTTTATGACTTTCAAAATTACAGATCAGTACCCAGCCATGCCATCTCTTCAGCCCACCTCAAAAGCCCACTTACCCTTCATTGGAGGCAAACTAGAAGTGCTTTTTCTACCAATTACTGTTTAATTGATCTATTTCATTACACAGAACAGAACCATTTGTAGGTAAGTACTTAACAACACGTTTTAAACAAATAGTGGGGGATAGCGATTGGAAAATTAGATGAAATTTTACACTAACTCAGAAGTTCTATTTGCACTAATTTCATTAACACTCCCTAACCACCAAAGCTTTTTCTTTACTTGTCTTATTTACTGGTTTGCTAACTGGCAGACAGATGGAGCTGTCAAACTTTTCAGAGTTAGAATTCTCTTCTGGATGGCATGACCGAAACTATAAATTTACTTCATCTCTGTAACCCCCATGTTTTAGTGTCTTGCCCAATACCCCTTTACTTTAAATATTTAAGAGACTGCTTTGTGTCTTTTGGACAGATATACCTGGAACAAGTCAAGAACCTTATTTATATTTCTCGTCTTTCAAAAGACTGCCCTTGACATCACCACAAGGGCATAGCTAAAGCTCTTGTTCAACTACACTAAATCCTGATTTTATTTGGATAACCTGTGTCCTCCAAAAAGCCAAAGGCTTCACTGACTTTCCACGGCAATTCCATCCTCCTTGCCATTGACTGATTTAGGAGCAGTCCTATGATGCAATTTTGGCTACTTACTCACCAAGATAGGCTTACAAGGGGTTACATGGGATGATCACACCCTTAAAAAGACAGGCAGGGAAAAAAGAGCCCCACACTTCCTCTGGGAACAGTCATGTCTGGAGGTGATTGTTGCAGCCTGTCATTACCAGCCCAAGAATAAAGCTAACCCTCTTGGATGGTAGCGCAAAGAGGGTCACAGAGAAGCAAAGACAGAGCCCAAAACATTATGCCTGGAATGTAGCCTCCTTATTGTTCAAGCCAGTGGGTCCAGGTTTTCTCTGATCCTTTTTCCAGACAGCAGCCTAACATATTCACAGGGTAAACCTGGAGGACCTTTGTCCAGGAGATCTTCTTTGGTCTCTGCTCCGTTTTTTGCTAATATTCTCACAATTCTCACTCTCCAAGTGTAATAAGTGGTTAAATGAACCGAAGGGGAAAACATTCCTAGGCCAGAACATTCATTAAATTTCCCTTTAACATCATCAGAAATAGGACAGATTCCCTGAAAAAAAAAAGAAAATCTCAAGATATATCTTTGGGAAAAGCTTGGAAACTAAGTTATAATCATTACTAATGATATAGAGTAATACCCCCACAAAGGGAGCTTGTGGGCAATAACCATTTAAGTAATTATTTTCGTTCATTTGGAGGTTTAAAGAAAAGAGTTATACTTAGTTCTAAAAACAAATAAACAACAACAACAACAAAATCCAGAAGCCATAGAAATAAAGATAAAGTAGGAAGGTATAATTTAAAAAAAAAAATGTAGCACAAAGATATAGTTCTCTCCAAACAAGAGAACTTAATATAGTTCGCTTGAGAGTTTTCACTTCTAAATAAATCATATTTTAAAATTAGCGATGGATAAGCACAATAAATAACATCATCACCAATTGTATATTATCGGTATTAAAATGTACAATTCCTTTTTCTCTAAGTGGGCTACTGAACATTGTAGGGATATCTACAGAAAGCTAGATCTCAATTTACACTGATAACAAGGTTTTAAAAATGAACTAAACGTGGAGTAGGGGCTCAGCAGTCAGAGGTGGTTTCAAGATGTTGTGAACTTTAGCTGGTTGCTAGGATAACACTCAATGCATCAAGTTAAGAATAGAGGACAGTGATCTAACTAGCTGCCTGCATTTCCCTGGAACACCTAGGTGAATGTCATTCTGCTTTCTCTTAAACAGACAAAACTAACTCTTCAGATGGAATTGATAGAAAGTGAAAGACTGAGTCTAATGTGGTAAGAAGCTGTTAAAAGATTAGTTTTGGCTTTTGGTGGAAAAACAATTATGCTGAATTACAAACACATCTGCCACACACTCAGCAAACTATCAGAGAAGTCAGATTTTCCTCACATTTTACTTCTTGGAAACTTTTCAATTTTCAAATAGAATACAGTGCCCTAGTTATTGCTTACATGAATTTTCTTTAAATAAACTCAGAACAAACTTAGAAAGCCTGATATTGTTTCCTATAGAACTTTTTTTTTTTCCAACCACTTACCCAAAAGGAAATAAAAGTTATACCCTCTATTTCTGTAGTGCTTTACAGTTTTCAAAATTCTTTAATGGGCATTCGCTTGATAAAGAACATTCAATCATTCACTTGCATTAACTCACTTGATCAAGAACAGCAAACTTAACAAGCTTCTTACAGCTCTACTTACAGCAATTCTACAAAGAAAAGGGTGTTCATTTGTGTCTATGGTCCTATTCATTCATTCATTCATTCAGTAAAAATTCATTGCCTGCTACATGCCAGATGCTGTTCTAAGCTTTGGGAATATAGCTGTGGGAAAAAGAAATGGACAAAACTTCAGTCCTCAGAGTGCTCACATCCTCATAAACACAGCATAACTGTTTTACATATTTCCATCTAGTTATGGTCCAAACAAGCAAATCGCTTAGTTTTTCTGTGCTGCAGTGTGGAAGGAGGTCTATATAATTATTTGAAAGAGCAAAACCCAAAAACTAATAAATTGAGATAGATTACTGTTTAACAGTATGGAGAAAGTTTATCAATTTTTGAAGTAAAAAACTCAGGGTCCTTTGAAGTATTTCTCAAGTAAGAGTGGGTTTTCCATTCATCATGAATCCAGTGAAGAACAATGAACATCACAGTACTTCCTATACCCATTCATCACACAGAGATTTATTACATGCAAGGCATATTACATTTGTTTTCACTTGAATACTTACATTAACTCTTAGATATTAGTATAGTTATTTGGTTGGTGATTATCTCCCTCCTCAGAGTGATCTATTCCTGATCACCTCGCTCTAGCAGTTTGTCATGTCCAGTTCATCCTGCACATCATGGGATTAGACAGCCACCCCTGGAGTGCTCTCTCCATATCATGTTAAAACACGCTAAACTTGGGTAACAAAAATTCAATGGGTAATCTAGCACCCACTAGTCATAAGTCTAGCCACTTGTTACTTTAGAAATGGAAATGTGGGGTTCTGAAAACATTGGGCATAGGATGCTCCTTTTATGGGGGAAGGGATATGGTCACAGTGACAGAGAGGTCTAGGTAGGGTAAAGTTTTCCCCCTGGGGACCCAGGGCAAAGCTATGCTTACCAGAGGCTGGGAATCACCAAGGACAAACATGCTTGTTTTGTAATTTGCCTGAGTTTCACTTTCCTTTAACCTACCAGACATATTTCCTGGGTATGAGACAAGAACAAGGAGAAAACTTGCAGTTACATAACTCCTGATGGACCTGTACCCTCTCTGTGAACCAAGTACGTGAAGCCTGTATGGGGAAGGGTCTGTGATAATGGGGCAGAGTTGAGACAGAGGGAGAAAGGAAAAGAAATAAGAGTCTTCTCTTCAAGAGAAAAAACTGTCCTTATCTAGGTCAACACAAATTAGTAATCTAAAAAAATTTACTATAGCACTCTTTTCATCCCTCATATGTCTCCAGAATGCAAAACTTTTTCTTAAAAATTGCTGATCCTGTACAAGTTCCATTCTCCCAGGTGCATTTTAATTACTAAAACATTTACCCAGAGTTAATAGACTCACGGTTAGTTAACATCATTACTTCATTAGACTGATCCTGCTAGGTAATAAGGGGAGGTTTTTTTGTTTTGTTTTGTTTTTTTTGGATGGATTTTAGTTTAAGGGCATCCCTCTCAAGGCTCAGCATTAGGGTTTTCATGGGATGCTCCAAGAACAGAGCATGTCTACACTGCAGAAGCCCTCTGTGCTACAACCATCCCCTCCAGAATACCTACAAGAGAATATCCTTCCTTGTCCATAGCTGGCCCTAAGGTTTATAGGTAGAAATGATAGTAAACTGAGCAGAGTCCTGCTGCCTCCTGGGGGGCGGGGCGGGTCTGAAAACCTCTTCACACTGGAAGAACTGTTAGAGCCATCATCCATCTTTCTGGAATGGTCACTACAGATTGTGGGTCAAAATTCTATCTTTATATGTGGTCTGACCACTGTCCCTTGGTATATTCAATTTTTTATCTTCACACTGGGGGAGCAGTTAGAATACTCAGAGTTCAGAAGGCTCAGCCCATCCTAAGACTGATGCCTGTAGGTTCTTTTTGATTTCTGCTGAAGGCTGAATGCTAGATAAACTCTGGTTTTAGTTACAAAACCCAAAGGATCCATGGAAGCCAAGTATGTGTGCCAAGCAGTTCTGGCCTGCAGTATTTATCAAGGACCTGGTTGCAATTGAAATCCTTACAGTTTTAGAAAGGAATCTCACTAAGAGTCCAGAAAGAATCATCTAGTGTCACATGGGGATAGATTTATTGGTAAAAAGGCTAATGATAAGAGAATTATGAAATCTTCTAGTGTGTTATTTAAAAGATGCCAAAATACTTAGCATCTATTAAATAGCAAAAGCATATACAAAAATTTAAGAGACTGTTGACCTCTAAGTCTACCCATGAGCCTAGGGAAGCTTTGAACTCTTGAGAGGACTGTGTCTAGCTAATAATCCTCTGGGGATATGAGGTGACAGATGCACTGAAACATCCTCAAGAACCAGTTTTCCCCAATAGCCAGAAGTCACAAAATAACAGAGCTGTGTGAGGCGACCTTGGCAAAGACATGCAAGTCATGCTGGCCATTGAGTTCAGGAGGAGGTCAAGATTTGTACAATGCACACCACCCAATTACAATCTATTTGTGGAAAGCGTAATGTGTATTTTCGTTAAAGGACAACCATATGCTGAGGAGAATTAAGTTGGCAGTCTGGTGTTTAAAGGATCCAGATCATAACCAAATAAAGTATGTGCAAAAGGAGAATTTCACAAACAAATATTTGACTCAAGTGGAGATATGCTGAAAGGACAGATAAAAATGAACTATACGTAGCATTAGCTGTGTCAAAGTCTTCAAGGTGACAAAAAAGTCACACAGCTGTCTTAAATGGACAAGCCCTGAAAGATGAGGCCCTGGTAAGCAATTCATTTACTTTCCAGCTGACCACAAACTAACCAATAAGCCATGAAATTGTGTCTGGAGGCAAACTATGGCCAGGCCCATAAAGTCGATCTGTCGTTTTCTGGAATGGCTTTCAAAAATTAAAAATAGAAAGACACTCAATGAAAAACTAGATACTGCATTGTGTGACGAGTCTCATTGGACTAAGAAAAAAGCACAATTTAACTTTATATTTATAGGAAAAGAGTTGAAATGAGGATTATCTAAAAGGGCTTCCAAAAATAAATTAGTAAAGAGACTCTTTTCCTTGATATTTTCAAACTGTGGCTTTGAGCAGCAAGGAGTTAGCTGGGTGCGTGACTAAGGCACTGTGTGGGTATGTTTCTGTGCCTTTTAGAGAATTAAACCCAATCATAGAATTACTTCTGCTTCCTGACAGCATGGAATCTGCAATAAAACCCTGCTTCCTTGAACCCTCTCCAAAATCATCGAGCATAAGCCCAAATCCCTTAATAAGTCCTTTCTAACATCGCCTTGCTGAGGCACCCTACAATTCCCCATGCAGTAAAGTTGCCCTCACTGGAATTTATTGATAAACCCAAACTTCCTTCCACTACAGGTGGATTCCTGGTAGTATCTCACCGGAAGGCATTGTCAATGTAATAATAGACTAAAGTACTAGTACAATCTTACAGTTCAAACTGAGGCAGACTGTGTACAAACCTATTACCTATTAATGTGGGAAATTCAGTCAAATTTCTTTTAAGGTTCACTCCTAATCATTCTTTAAAACATGATCAAAAATCATTAGTCAATCTACGGCCATTCTACCCTGAACAAGCCCAATCGCGTTTGATCTCGGAAGCTAAGTAGGATAGGGCCTTGTTAATACTTGGATGGGAGACCACCTAGGAAAACCAGGTACTGTAGGCATAAAAAATAAAATTTAAAAATAAGGGATAGTAAGCTGACAAGGTCCTTGTAATCTGTGAGGTCAACCAAGGGTTGCCTAGCCTTAAAAAAAAAAGACAAAAAACAAAAACAAACAAACAAAAAACATTAGTCAATGTGATTCAGGACAGGGCGTATTCCCCCGAGTTGAGGGGAGCTCAAATCCTGCACTGAAAGAGAGAGAAAGATAGAGAGAGAAACAATGAGAGAGACCCCCAAGTGACCAGGAAATTCAGTTTATACATCAGTCTTAGTTTCTATGAATTACAGTTATAAGACTTTACCTACCTATTTACCTTTGATGATATGGGTATACAGTGTGAAAGTGAGGATATGTAGCGAGAAAGTAAGGGGTATGTGGCAAGAAAGCCTGTTAGCAATTCCCAACCTTTGATCCATAGGTTCCCCTAGGTTTTGACTATAGAAAGAATGATTGTGTTTATTTTGTGGAAGGCATAACTTAAAGACTCTGTTTTCCTGTTTTCCCTTCACACTGTGGGTAAATGGTTTGTTAACAATCTTTCTTCTGTAGGTTTCCTCATGGTCTGGCCATAGGGCTGATTGATCAGCATATTGCGGTCTCTGAATATAGCTTGATTTAACATTTAGTTCTCTTGCCTCCTCCCTACATTAAATGCATGTAGCCTCTTTACCTGTCTCTACTTCTAAGAAGAATTCCAGGCCAGTCTTCTTCTCTCTCTGCCCCACGTTCCCAAGTAGGAAAGGTACTGACTAGCTTGATCAGCTCTGGGCCACTGATTGTACAAAATCTAGGGAGTGGGAGAACCAATAACAAAGGAAAGACTCATGGAAGGTGAAATCAACCTACACAATAAAGAGTTGAGCTGGGGTAAAGGGGGGCAGGAAAAAGAGAGTCTGTATCAATTGGATTCATAGGGACCAATTTTGGAGATGAGTTCAGAGCATGGAAAAGAAGACTTTGAAGAGATGCAGTAGTAGAGAACTTGGATGTAAGATGAGGAAAAAGAAGTTGTTTTGTGCTTATTCAAGTACCACACACCCTGAACACTCTCTCTCCTGCTCACCTTAAAACAGAAACCATAACAACTTGGTCTTTTGGGGAGAGATGGTAGGAACGATTTCAATTTCTTTTAACTATGTATTATTCTTGCTGGTCCTTTAAAGAAAAAAAAGTCTACTCCACCCCATGACTGCTGGACATGACAGCTGAGCATTATAGAATTTATATTGAAAAGCTAGCTCAAGAGTTCCTAATTTTTGCCCCCATCCTAACCCCTCTCATCACCCCGCCCCTGCCTTCTTGTGTTTATATCCACTATGGAACTCACAGAGGAAGAGGCAGGATGGCCTGCAATATCAGACTGCTGTTATTTTTTAGTTGCTGGGTCTGTCTCCCCTGCGGAAATGTGGGTGCTCTGAGGGCTGGACCCTACTTGTCTTATCCCTGTACACAGTCATGTCTAGGATGGGTCAGTCATTCAGCATACTCTGTTTTATCAAGCAAATGTTACCTGGCCTCTTCTTCTAGCCATCATTACCCAGGTTGGTCACTGACAAAGCATTATAAGGGAGCCATTGTAAGTCAACCAGCATTGTCTCCTCCTAATACCTTGGCTGTTTCTCTCTTTTCTTCAGGCCCTCTTTTAGAATAATAAAAATTAATGCTGCTTACAGGCAGTATACTAAGTCCTTTATATTCATTATTTATACTAATTCTCACAACAATTCTGTGAGGTAGGCATTATTCTTCCCATTTAAACGTACAAAATCTGAGGCTCGGAGAGGTTTCAATGATGTACCTAGGACATAGCTAGAAAGGAATGAAAGTGGGACCTAAAACCCAGACCTACTTGGGTTTCGGACTTATTTCCACCACCTCCCCAAACTACAGCTCAACAGGACCCCCTCCTCTGAAGCTCTCTCTCCCATGATAGACACACTGTTGTTCTACCCACTCTTCACTGAAGGCCCTACTCAAATGTCTCCTCTGTCATAAGGCCATCTTTGCTTTCTCCACCTTTCAACTGAATGTGATTTTGCTTCTCTCTCACATTTGGTTTGAGCTCTCTTATAACACACATTATATTCTGTCTCAAATTAGAACAATTCTGATGTACATATTTTACTTTATTCTTCTTTACCTTCCCCAAAAGGCATAACAATAGCAAACACATATAGCACTTACTAAGTGTCAGGGAATAGTCTAATCAATTGACAAATCTTAAGTAACTGAATCTGTATAATAACTCCTTATACTACATGCTATGGCACAGAGAGGTCAGTAAACTTCCCTGGGGTCACAAAACCAACAAGTAGGTGAGACAGAATTTGACCTAGACAATCCAGCAGCAGTGCCCAGGCCCTGAAATGTTGGGCCAGGCTGCCTACACACAACACAGCAAGATCTCATAAGTGTTGCTGAGTCAAAGAGTGAATGAATACACAACTGAATATATGCAAGGCAACCAATTCAGTGTAAAATTAACCAAGCCAGTCACAGTATTTGGTTTATTTGACATACAGTTACCTCAAATTCATGACATTAGAACGATTATTTTTCATTATTTACTTTTTTTATTCGCTAACAAAAATTTTCTGCAGACTTTGTGTCAGGCCCAGGGCTAGAATCTACATGAATTTGTGCCCTTGAGAGCTAGCTCACAACAATTAAGTGAGAGGAGCAGGTGCCTATCATTTGCACTGGAGTTGGTTGGTAGAAATGCTATATCTAGTATTTTATAACTAACTATAGTTGGCTTTCTTCCTTTTGTGAACCATGAAATAAAGCAGTGCTTCAATCTAAGGTGATTCATCCCTCCCCACCTGGCACAGTTTGGAAACATTTTTGATATCACAACTGGGGATATGGGTGGTACTGGCATCAGGTGGGTTGAATCCAGGGGTGCTGCTGTTATGCATAGTGCAAGACACTCCCGTGACAAAATGTCAATAGTGCTGAAGCTGAAAAACTCTGTTTCAAAAATATAAAGAAAAAAACTGTATCAAAAATCAAAGATGCAATTAATAGATAAATAAGTTGTGGAACCTGATATATAGTAAGTACAATGATTATAGACAACAAAAGTGCATTCTAAATAAATTTGCTAAGAGATTAGATTTTAATTGTTCCCAGCACTAAGAAATAATAATTATATGGAATAATAGAGGTGTTAGGTAATACTATAATAGCAATCACATTGCTGCAATATTGCAGTATAAATGTATCAAATTAATATGTTGCACACTTTAAATGTATATAATGTTGTATGTCATATATAACTCAATTTTTTTAAATCAAAGATGAACAAAAAAAGCTCTCATTTAGAGAGTACCTCTCAGACTGCTTGGGGGAAAGGCCTGTGTAAAACTGAGAAAAACAAATTAAACCATAGCACTAATAAAGAAATAAAGCATACCCGCCAAAATAAAATCAAGTTTAAAATACTCCTTGAATCTACAGCATGGGCAAATTTATCTAATTACTGGGAATTTGCAAATAGTCAGTGGTGCTGGTGTCCTGGAAGAAGGAAGATTCGATTTCCAGCCTCCCCAAGAAATTCTCTTAAGAAAATCTGTTAGCTATCTTGTGTGCTAAAGGGCTGAGATTCTACAATGAGAAACTGCTTCCTCTGAGACAAAACATGACTTCTAAACCTGAGGTGGTCAGGAAGTCTGGCCCAGGAATGCCCATTTTATTTTAGAGGGTAAATATGGACCTCTAGAGACCACTTCCTGAAAAACCGGGCCTCCAGAGAGGAGGTGAGATAGCAACCCCTTTCCTGATGCACAGGGCCCCCAGCATGGGCTGCTCTTGGGCTTTTAAGGAGCTCCAAAGAATACTTTCTCCAAATACTCCTATCCAACCCTAAGGAGAAGTGCTCACTCTCATAGAGGAGTAAAAAACATGGCATAGCACCATAATGCTATGTTCAGATCTACCATTTGTTAGCTGTGTGATCCTGGATAAATTACTTAACTTCTCAGTGTCTCAGTTTTGTCACCTATAAAATAGAAAATGATAATCTACCTCATTCATTTATTGGGAGAATGAAATAAACTAACACAAGTAAAGTACTTAGAATAAGTCCTTGCACACAAGAAGTGCTATATAAAGTTTGGTTATTATTATCAAAGTGTAAGCTCATTGAAGGAAGAGGCTGTCTCTCATTTTATGGACTTCTTTGGGCTTAGCACAGTGTCTGTGTCATTCCCACAGTGTGTTACAGTGATTAAATTCCCAAGCAATTTTGCTTCAGTTTGTCAATATTTCATTCAGAAGCTCTTGCATCAATGTTGATATAATTGAGTTTTTGCCAATTCGATAGATTATCTGATAACTTTTTCAAGTTTATTTACAGTTAAAATCAAGGAGAATTCTCATGAAAATTTAGATTTAGTAATTTAAATGCTTTACAAAAGTGTTTTAGTCAGTATGGAGAAAAGGAACTGACAAAGGTTGGGTGTAGAAATGGGAGGTGGGAAGAGGAGAATAAATATCAAAATATTTTCTCATTTCCATTGACATTTCTTTTTTGATGCACTTGTTAACTTCTATGTCCACTTTTCTATTGCATCAAGTGCCCTAATCTAAGTAAGTGTGCAGCTCCAGCATGTTTTGTTCAAATCCCAGTTCTACCATTTGTTAGCTGTGCGATCTTGGATAAATTACTTCTCAGTGCCTCAGTTTTTTCATCTATAAAATGAGGGGTGATAATCTACTTCATTAGCCTGAGTTGTACATATGCATGAATGCTTATAACCACCGGACCATGATCTGCAACAAACAATTCTAGCATCTTTGCCCCTTCCTAATCCACATTCTCCATTAGGTAACCACTCTCCAACTTCTACTGCTACTATTAGTTTTGTGAGTTCTTGAACTACGTAAAAATAAAGATATTTTTCTATTTTTTTCTAGAAGCTTAATTGTTTCACGTTTCATAATTAAATCTATGATTTGTTTCACATACATTTTGTGTGTTGAGTAAGCTACATACAGGTCTATACATATATACAATTGCTTCATTACTATTTATAGAAAAGATTATCATTTCCCTACTGAGTTAGAGCTACCTTTGTTATAAACCAGCTAACCTTCTACATGAGAGTCCGTTTCTATACTCTCTAATCTATTCCCTGGTATACTTGATTATTCTTTGTCAATATCACATTGAATTAATTTTGGTAATTTTATAGTTTCATAAGTTTTGAAATTTGGTAGCATACAAGTCCACCAATTCTGTTTTTCAGATTGTCTTGGGATTCTAGGTCTTTTGCATTTCCATATAAATTTTAAATTCAACTTGTATATTTCTAAAATAAAATACTTCTGTTGGGATTTTTATTAGGATTATGTTGACTCTATATATAAGTTGGAAAGAACTGACATAATAACCATATTTTGTCTTTAATATCTGAGCATAGTTTATTTCTCCATTTATATATGACTTTTAAAATTTTCCTCAGCAATGTTAGTCTTTGGTGTAGAGATCTTGCACATCTTTTATTGGCTTATTCCTACGTATTTAATGTTTTTTGTTGCTATTGATAAAGATATTTTATTTAAAATTTATTTTCCAATAGTTTGTTTCTACTATATAGAAATGCAATCAGTTTTTTGTATGTTGGCTTTACATACAATAAAATGAAATTTGTTGATTAAATCTAAATATGTAGATTCTTTTGAATTTTCTATGTAAATATTCATGTCATATGTGAATAATGTAAATTTTACTTCTTTAATTTCTATTTTTATATATTTTATTTTCTTGCTTTATACCCCTTGAATCCAGGGACATTTTCAAAGTGTGGACATTTTTGACAGGACCAAATATTAAAGACCATTTGGATGTACAATTATGTTTATGGACATTTCAAGGATGTTTTGGCATTCATCAAATGTCTCCACAGATGTTTGGGACAGGAACAAATGTTTGCTAATTAACTACACTGATTTATATTTTTGATTAGTAAAATAGCCTCTCCGTTCTAAAATAAACACCACTTGGTCATGATACATTACCACAGGTCTCATTTGCTAATATTCTGTTTAGGATATTTTCTCTATGTTTCTGACTTATAGTGGTCTATAACTTTCTTTTATTTCTTTTGTCAGCTTTGGGTCTCATTGTTACACTACCCTCATAAAGTAAGTTGGGAAATGTTCCCTCTTCCTCTGCTTTCTAAAAAATTATGCTTAAGATTGTTATTATTTCTTCTTTAAATATTTTGAAGAGTTCATTAGCAAAGGTGTCTAGGCCTGGAGCTTTCTTTGTGGGAATATTTTAAATTATAGATTCAGTTATGTTAATATATGTAGGATTATTCAGATTGGCTATTTCTTGTTAGGCAATTTTAATAAGTTGTGTTTTCTTTCTCTTTTTCTTATTTTTCCTTGATTGGTCATGCATCAGGGCTTTATTAATTTTATTCATCCTTTCAGAGAACTAACTTAATTTTATTGATTTTCTCTATTTACAATTGCTTTCTATTTTACTGATACTACTTTTGTCTTTGATTTTGTTATCTTTCTTTGGGTTTAATTTTCTATTCTATGTCAAAAATTTTTGAGATGGAGGTTAGATTTTTAATTTCCAAATTTCTTCTTTTCTAAAGTATTCGAAGCTATAATTTTTCCTTTAAGTACTGTTTTAGCTGGATCTGACATTTTGATATGTCATATTTTCATTATCATTCCCTTCAAAATAAAGTCTAATTTTTATTGTGATCTTTTTTCTTTGACTCATGAGTTAATCCGATATTCATCGCTTAATTACCAGTTAGATGTTTTCAAATTATCTTTCTGTTTTTGCTTCTTGTTTAATTCCACTCATGTCAGAGAACATATTATATATTATTTCAATCCTCTGAAGTTGGTTAAAACTTGTTTTTTGTTCCAGCATGTGGTCTACTTCAGTGACTGTTACACCATATGTATTTTAAAAGAATATGTATCCTACAGTTTTGGAATACTAACTCTTTGCCTTCTTGTTTTGCCAGTTGCTGAGAGAAGTGCTTTTCAATCTACATCTATAATTGTTAATTTGTATAATTCTTTTCCATGACACTGAATAACTATTTTGTCAGAGAAGAAATAAAAGAAGAAATCAAAGATACACAGAGACAAATTAAAATGAAAATACCACATACCAAAATTTGAGGGGTGCAGCAAAAGCAGTGCTAAGAGGAAAGTTTATAGCAATATAGGCCTAACAAAAAAGAAAAGAAAAATTTCAAACAAATAATCTAACACCACACCTTAAGGAACTAGAAAAGATGAACAAACAAAGCTTAAAGTCACTATAAGGAAGGAAATAATAAAAATTAGAGTGGAAATAAGAGAAGTAGAGTATAAAAAGACAGTAGTCATAATTAGTGAAATGAAGAGCTGGTTCTTTGAAAAGATAAAAAAAAAATTGAAAAAATCCTAGCTAGACTCACTAAGGAAAAAAGAAGGCTCAAATAAAATCAGAAATGAAAGAGAAGTTACAACAGATACCATAGAAACACAAAGGATTATACGAGATGATTATGAAAGGTTATATGCCACCTTGGGCAACCTAAAAGAAATGGACAAAATTTTAGAAGCAGATAACCTTCTTAGACATGAAGAACTAGAAAACCCGAATAAATGGAACACTAGTAAGGAAACTGAAACAGTAAAAAGACCTCCCCACTCAGAAAAGTCCAGGACCAGATGGCTTCACTGGTGAATTCTACCAAACAGTCAAAGATATAGCACCCATTCTTCTCAAACTCTTCCAAAAAGTTTTACTCATTTTACAAGGCCAGCATCACCCTGATACCCTGATACCAAAATCAGGCGAAGACGAGAGAAAAAAAAAAAAAAGAAACTTACAGGCCAATATATCTACTGAACATAGATGCAACAATCCTCAACAAAATACTAGTAAATACAATACAATACATTAAAAGGATACACCAAGATCAAGTAGAATTTATTCCAGGGTTGCAAGGATAGTTCCACATTTGCAACTATTAACAAAATATTTTTATTGTATATACTTTAAGTATTTGTTATTAGATACATATTTAGAATTATGTTTTCCTATTGAATTGACCCTTGTATCATGAAATGTTCCTCTTTATATCCCTATGTCTTGTCTTAAAGTGTACTTTGATATCCATAGCTATGCCAGCTTTCTTTTGATTGGCAGTAGTATAGCATATCTTTACCATTCATTTACTTTCACCTTATCTGTGTCCTTACATTTAAAGTGTAAATTACAAACAGGAAATATTTGGGATACTTAAAATCCAGTTTGGCAATCTTGGTCTTTCAAACATAGTATTTAGTCCACTAATGTTTAATGTAATTACTAACATATTAGGGTATACGTCTAATTGCTTTTTGTTTCTATCTAACCGTGTTTTTGTTGTTGTTGTTGTTGTTCCTTTGTTCTTCCTTTCTAAAATTCTGTTTAGTTAATCAAATATTTTTCAGTATTCCATTTTATATTTTCTGTTAGCTTTAGTTATTTTTATATTATTCTTTTAATACTCTAAATATTATAATATGCATTTCATTCTTGACTAAGTACAATCTATACCTTAAATTAGTACTTTCACCACTTCTTGGATAATGCAAACAGCTAACTCCACTTACCCTTGTCCTGCCTTTGTGCTATTACTTTCAAATATTTCACTTTCACAAATGTCATAAACCTTATAAGACATTACTATTGTTTTTGCTTTAAGTCACAAATATTTTTTCACATTTACCCTTTCTGGGGACCATCTTTTCTTCCTGCAGTTTCTTGGGATAGATTTCTTTCACTCTGAAGAACTTCCTTCAGGATTTCTTGTACTGAAGGTCTGCTGGTTACAACTTTGCTCAACTTTTAATTGTCTGAAAATGTCTTTAGTTTGCCATAATTTTGAAAAAAAAATTTCATTAGGACACAGTATTCTACATTGGCATGGTTTATTTTCTTTCAGCACTTTAAAAATATCATTTCTTCAGCTTATACTTCCATAATTTTTGTTGAAAAGTTAACTGTTTGTCTTACTATCACTCTTTGAAGATCTAGTCTGAAGCACATATGTTTCTTACATGTCTATATTTTCCATCTCCCTCTGTCACGTAATATAAGCTTCTTGATGGCAGAAACTACATGTGATTTGTTCATTCACAGCATCTAGAATTATGCCTGGCATGTATATATTCCATGCATAATTTCTGAAAGAATTTTATAAATGAATCAATTGAATACTATGAATATAATGCAATGCCTAACACAAAGTAGATACTTAACAAAGAGTGAAGGAAGGAGATCATTGTTCCTTGACAAGAGCCATACTCTTATTTCTAAGTTCACAGTGCCATTCAGACTGTTGCACAGATATCTACCTTACATTAAATTTTACTACTGCATAAACATTTTCTTAATCATGTTAGTAGTTTGACAAACTCTACTTGCATATTATATGTCCAGATAATAACATCTGAAAATAAGACATTAGCAGAGGTAAGATCCTATTTAAGTTATTTATAATATTAAACATGAGCCAAGCCAAAATGCGTTGTTGTGGAATTAGCTTTCAGATAAACTGCCTTCATAATGCAATTTCTAAAGAATGGAGATCGATTAGACACAGAAATTCAAAGAGCTTACAGGTGATTTTAAGCAAATAAAGAGGATGCCCATTCTCAAAATCTGCCTTAACAACCAGTAGAGTCAGACTTACAAACAGGTAAAATTTCTTCTTGACAAAGTAAAGAAAGATATTGTGTTAAAACAAACTGGTCTTGCAATTTACTTTCTGCTACTTTTTGCAATTAAGCACATTCAGTCCTCTTGTCTATTAACAAATGGCACAAAATCAACAAAAGCTTCACCTAAGTGATTACGTAATGACTTCTAGATTTCCTCTATATCACTTTACAACACTGGAGGCAAGGCTTTGAAGCTCAAAGGCTTATCTAACCTCTGGTTCTTTAATGAAAGGACAAAATGGATAGGCTGTGCATTGGAGCAAACCATTGTTCTGCCATATCCAGTAGAGGGTATAGAAAAGAGTGGGGAAATGGGAAAAGTGACCATTAATCTGTGAGTCAATACATGATATTTGGTTAACCCACACCCAGGAACTTCTGTAATAATGGGAAGAGCTGAGATCTATTTTTGTATTTTGAAACATTCATCTGGAGTCAAACTTTATAAAAATCAAGAGTAGCAATGAATAAATTATTTGTTTATTCAACAAATATTTGTTGTATGCCTATTTTGTGCTTGGGTGTTTGTGACAGAATGGTGAACGGGATAGTCAAAATCATGATGGTCAAGTAGCTTGCATTTAGTGAGAGAGCCTGAGGGGAAGAGTGATAGAGGCAGCAGAGTGTGAAAGTGCCATGATCAGAAAAGAACAGGATGCAAAGCTGGCAAAAGTGGGATGCACAGAAGTGGGCCAGATGAGGTGGGGCAGAGATGGTAGGTTGGAGATGGAGAAAGTGGGTGACAGTTGAGGAATTCAGGAGCATTCATAATGAAGCAAGTGATTTTCTAGGAACTAGAGCATGGAGATACCGGAATTTTCTATGAACACATTCTCCAATGTAATGGATGGTAAGTGAGACAGATATCACCTCACATCTATTAGAATAGCTACTATTAAAAGTAAATAAATAATAAGTGTTGGTGAGGATCTGGAGAAAAGGGAACCCTGGTGCACTATTGGTAGGAATGTAAATTAGTACAGCCACTGTGGAAAACAGTAAGGAGGATCCTCAAAAAATTAAAAATAGAACTACCATATAATCTAGCAATCCCACTTCTAGGTATACAGTAGTCCCCCTTTATTTTGGTTTTATTTTCCATAGATTCAGTTACCCTCAGTCAACTGCCGGAGCCAGCCGGACGGAGTCGAACAGTCCTGAGTAGGGGAGCGAGGGTTAGGAAAAAAAGACAGAGAAAAGAAAAAGATCTCGGGAGAGCATACAGTCAAAGCTGCAGCCTCGAGTTTATTTAGCACCGTATACTTATACAGCTTGAGTACGTGACAAACTGCTAGTAACAAAGTAACAAACTGCCCAAAACAAAACCACAAGTATCCAGAAACAATAGCTGCGATTAACATGAATTAACATAAGGCGGAGAGAAAAACTCCTCCCTTGGAATTTCAGGAACTGATGTTTATCCTCCCTTCGGGGTTCCAGGAACTGATAATTCCTTACAAAGGGCTCCCAACAGTCAACCAAAGTCTGAAAATACTAAATGGAAAATTCCAGAAATAAACAATTCATAAGTTTTAATTTGCATGCTGGTATGAGTAGCATGATGAAATCTCGCACCATCTTGTTTCATTTCACTCAGGACATGAATTATCCCTTTGTCCAATATATCCATGCTGTATATGCCCATTAGTCACTTAGTAGCCATCTAGGTTATCAGATCTACCTGTTGTCATGGCATTGCAGTGCTGTGTTTAAGTAACCCTTATTTTATTTAATAATGGCTCCAAAAGGCAAGAGTAGTGATGCTGGCAACTCGCATATGCCAAAGAGAACCTTTGAAGTGCTTCCTTTAAGTGAAAAGGTATGTATGTATAGGAAAAAACACAGTATATATAGGGTTTGGTACTATTTGTGGTTTCAGACATCAACTGAGAGATTTGGAACCTATCCCAAGTGGATAAGGGCAGATAATTGTGTATCCAAAAAAAAAATGAAATACTATCTCGAAGAGAAATGTGCATTCTCATGTTTATTGCCACATTATTCACAAAACCAAGATATGAAAACAATCATATCTATCAATAGATGAATAAAGAAGATGTGGTGTGTATGTATGTATACACACACACACACATATAATTGCATAGTACTTAGCCATGAGAAAGAAGGGAATCCTGTCATCTGTGATAACATGAATGAACCTTGAGAGCATTATGCTGAAATAAGTCATATAGAAAAAGACAAATACCATATGATCTCCTTTATATGTGAAATCTAAAAACACTGAACATATAGAAAAAGAGTAAAATCATGGTTGCCAGGGTCTGAGAAGTTGGGGGAATGTAAAAATGTGGGTTAAAGGGTTTAAATTTTCAGTTATAAGATGGATAAGTTCTAGGTTTCTAAGGTATAGCATGGTCACTATAGTTAACAATACTGAATTGTGTATCTGAAAATTGCTATAATTGTAGAGCTTTAATGTCCTCATCATAATGACAACAAAATGGTAATTATGTGAGGTGATGGATGTATTAACTTATTGTGGAAAACATTTTACAAATAATCACATTGTAAACCTTAAACTTACTTAATTCTTTATGTCAATGAATAAGTTCTTAGGACTTAATATAAAGCATGGTGATTATCATTAACAATACTGTATTATAAATTGAAAGTTGCTAAGAGAGTAAATCTGAGATATTCTCAACACGAAAAAGAAATGGTGATTTTGTGAGGTGATGGAAGTGTTAACTAACTCTACTTTCTTAATCATTTCACAATATTTAAGTGTACCAAATCAACATGTATACCTTAAAATTACACAATGTTATGTCAACTGTATCTCAATAAACCTGGGGAAAAAGACACATTTAAAAGATTAGACATGTAAACATTCCTTCAAAATTACAGCCCTTCTGTTCATTCAGTCACTTAGAATGAATATGAATTAATGAAAAGTTTAATTCTTTAAATGAATTGAGAAAAAATTAAATCACATTAACTCTCCTTACCCCCCAAAATTGCTTTCAGGGTAAAGCTTGTGGCTTAAATATATACCTTTTTGTCTTTGTATTTTCATAGTATGCTGGTAGGTACCTTCCCTGGAATTATCCTTCAATGTGTTTATAATGACTTTTCATAGACTATTTGAAGACTGGTCTAATTATGGCAACAGAAAGAAGCAGGACTTCCCCAGCAAAAGGTGTATAGCTTTTAACTGGAGTCGGGGTGACTTTAAACATTCTCTACTTCAGCGACCAAAAACTGGGACTTTGCCATTACAAATGGCATCACATGAGATGCATTCACTGAATTAACATCTGTATGTGGTTATGTTTGTTTTCATCCGGAATATTTATTTTTAAAGCTTGGCCCATGCTTCTCATTTATTTTTCAGAAGATACATAAGATTCCAAATACTTTAAGCAACCTGTAGCAGACATCAACCTGGCCTGAAAAGGACTTACAACAGAAAAACCTTTATGGGCTAAGTCACACCCAAATAATTGGGAGAAATTGCAGTGGGAAAGGGGATCGATTTGATACTAACTACTTAACAAAGGCATTCTTTATTTAAACCACAAAGGTAAACTTTAATCCAGTTCCAAGCATTCTTGTGTATTTCTACATAATATAACCTGACAAGCCATGATTTATGTGAGGGCTGTGACCATGATGGTTCTTGTCTTTGGCTAGAAAGAAACCAATGTTCATGAGAATAGCAGCCATTCTTAAAGTATATTCCACGGAAAGTTGATAGAAAATTAATGTGGAAAAAATAACAACAACAAAAAAAATGTCTTACAGGCAAATAGGTTTGGCAAACATCAGGTGAAATCTAAACTAAGTGAGTTTTTTTACTTTTAGAATGTTCAATGGTCTATTGTGTATTGTGCCTCTACAAACTTATTTAAAGATAATCTTTTAAAATTGTTTGTTTATTTTTGCATAGTATCTCACCTTCACCTTTTCCTTGCAATATGTTCTCATGTTTCAGGTCCAATAACTATCCATTTTAACATTCAGCTTTCTCATTTCCAAAGTAGAATAATACTTCATGTCATGAGGTTAATATGAGAATTAAGTAAAAGTTTATACATATATAATTGCTTTGTAAATGATAAAAGCATACAAATGGCTATGTTTTTAGGCATAAGCATAACTCTGGTGTTAACAATTAATATACATGTCTCTTCAGACCTCTTGCTCTACAGGAATACCTCAGAGATATTATGGTGAAGTTCCAGATCATTGCAATAAAGTGACTACTGCAATAAAGGGAGTCACAAATTTTTCGGTTACCCAGTGCCTATAAGTTATGTTTATGTTATACTGTAATCTAGTGAGCGTGCCACAGCATTGTTTTTAAAAAGTCTGCATACCCTAATTAAAAAATACTTTATTGCTAAAAAATACTAAGCATCATCTGAACCTTCAGCAAGTTGTAATATTTTTGATATAATATTTTGCTTACCTTCTATTTGTAAAAAATGTAATATCTGCGAAGAATAAAATGAAATGCAATAAAACAAAGTATGCCTGTATTTAAACATGTCTATAGCCCTTCACAGATTAAAAACATGAAAATTTTGTCTTTCTTAGGCAACGTCATCTCTGATTAAGCTACTTTGACCTTTGTTTCTTACAATTCTATCCATGGCATCGTTATTGCACTCGTTCCTCCCAATGCTAATACGATATGAAATTTTGGAGAAACACAAGATTGAATGATGTTCAACAGATGTCACACATTTCATTTCAGTAGGGTATGTTGGAGCCTTAGTTATGCATAAAATGAATCTCTAAGACAGAACTATAACTTGCAGTATATGTTTCAGATTTATTTTACAATGAAACTCCTCTTTTCCTGGAATACCTATAGGTCCAAATGATCAGTATCTATGAGTTCCAATCCCACGTAATCTCACATTGTCCTTTGAGGCTGATCTGCAGGCTAAGTGTGACACTTAAATACAAAATGATAAGAGCTAAATGTACCTATTGTACCCACTTTAATCACATTATTATAAAAACCATTTTGCCAATGTCACAGCTAAAAAACTTCACAGATAGAAAAACCTTGAGTAACCCAAGTATGAACCTGATTATATTGATTTTTTTGGTTACTTCAGATTAATTTTGGCTAAAAATATTTATAAAATCTAGAGGTATCTTTTTAGGCTTTGTCAATTCAATAGATAAACATAATTGAAGAAAGTTTCAATGATTTGAGTTCTTTATTTGTGCAGTGTATTTATTTTGTTCAGTGATTATTATACCATCCTACACAAGTAGAATCTTTCCTGATTCTCAACACATTTTAGAAGCTTTTTTTTTTTTTAATCACCAAAAGCTTATTTTCTGGACATAGGCATTGCATCTTATAGTTTCAGCATGCCAATAATTATCTTAACATCCATATTCTATTATTAATGAACTTGCAACACCGACAGTTTTTGGATAGGACAACTCTCTGTACCACACAACCCGCCTCTGATCCCCCAAAACCACAGCCACAAGTGATTGGACCACTCTAGATAACTGATCCAATCTTAGCCAATCAGATTCCTTCTTATCAGAATTTGGAAATGTAAACTAAAAATCTGAGACAGATGGACAATGGCGAGTGCCTGCATTTAAAAGTAATTTTGAGTCAAAGGAGGCCACAGCGCACAAGCCAATGAGAGCAAATGATTCAATTATTGGGACACAGATTCAACCATTCGTAATAAAGGCAAAAATAAATTAGTTTAAACAAGATAGGAGAAATTGTTTTTGTCTTCCAGGTAACAGGTATTTTCTCTCACAGCTAATAATCTGAACAGAAATCGTCCATACTTAATATAGCAACTCTTCATTGCTAGGAACCCAGACACCTTTGATCTTGTGGTCTATTCATTCTTAGGGCTGTGTTGTCCATAATAGCTCACTACCATATCCATATTCTGGACAGGAGGATGGAGAAAGGAGTATGCCTCTGCCCTCTGATCACAGAGCTGCACACAGTACTTCCACATCAAACCAGAAATTGATCAGGTGGCCACAACTGGCTGCAAGAGTGTCCAGAAAAATATCATTTTTAGATGGGAGGCCATGTATTCAGCTAAATACTAGAATTCTGTTATTAAAAGGAAAAGGGGCAAATGGAAACTATAAAACAATTAGCAGTCTCTGAAACAGGCTTTGAGAAAGGTAGTTCTCAAAGAGAATAAGTAGAAAGGAATGAGTATGTAGCAAGAAGCAGGAATGACACGCAGAGAGAGACAGAAACACAATCAGCCAATTAGTGGTTGCCTGTGACTTTGCAGTTCCCAGATACCTGTCTGTTCCTACTGCAATAGAAACTAGATTCCGTGAAATTCTTCTGTAGCCTTTCAACAAGCCCCATTGTTTCTAGAGCTAGATTGAGTTGTTTATGTTTCTTGCAACTGAACAATGCAAATAACACCTATTGCATTTTACTGAGCACTCATGATGTACCATGGGCTTTATGTGGATTGTCTCATCTAAACCTCATAACAATCCTATGAGGTAATTACTATTCTTTCTCAATTTTTGTACCTGAGGAAATAAGGTTTGGGAAGATCTCACAGATAACAGATGGTGAAGCATAATTTGAACCTGAATCCTACAGCCTTGCCCCACATTGATGCTTTTCATCTCCATGAAGAACAGGCATCTGCATCTATAGCAGGATGAGGCCAGAGTGAGGTTGGGACCTGAGCCTAAGCTGACTTGCTAAAATGAGGCAGGTACTAAGGAGCCATAAACAGCAGTGTAACCTGGGAAGAAGCTCAGCTAGAGGCAGAAACTCGATGTCTGAGGCACATAGTGAGCAGTTGAGTATGTCTAACCTAAGTTGTTGGGAGTGTCCATTAGGCATAGTGACAGTCAATCCAGGAGTAGTCAAAAAGGCTAGAGGATGGACAGCCATGGATACGTATATCAATAAAATTCCAGACACTGAAGTGGTTAGAGTACTGAGAAGGGCTGCTAGAGACTGCATATTTGTGTCCTCCCCAAAATCCTATGTTCAATCTCTGATTCCCAATGTGATAGTATCAGAGATGGGATCTTTGGGAAGTAATTAGGTCATGAGAGTAGAGCCCTCATAATGGGATTAATGCCCTTACAAGACACAGGACAGCTTGTTTCTCTGCTCTCTGCCTCATGAAAATATAAAGAGAAGATGACTGTCTATAAACCAGGAAGTGGGACCTCACCAAGCAGTAAATCAGCCAGCACCTTGATCTTGGACTTTCCAGCCTTTTGAGTTGTGAGAAATAGGTGTCTGTTGTTTATGCCACTCACTCCACGGTAATTGTTTTATAGCAGCCCAAGCAGACTAAACAAGGGCCTCACAAAGGTATGGCAGAGACTGTCGACTAGACAATCCTTTACTCCTTCCAAGAGAAGGCAGTTGAAGGGCTCCAATTAGAAATTAATTGCATCGTGATTAATTTCAGTTTTTTTGCTGAACCATGTTGACCTCTGACTCCTGGGAGAGGTCTGGCCCAAGGACCTGGTACCTATAGGCTTATCTATCACGACATCATCTGTCCTTGTATAGCTCAAACAGCATGAGCCAGTGCTGCTATTAGAACCTAAAGTAAGGGCACTTCCACAAAGCAGCTCCTATGACTGCAGAAAAGAAACCATTGGAGAAGAGGTCTTCCCACCGGCTCTTATCAGTAATCATTAACACGTGCCCTAATTAATATCAAGGACAAAATGTGTAACATGCCTACCTCTTCATAGTAGAATAATTAGATGACTTTCAATAACATCTCAAGTTTAAGAAATAAGAGTTCCAATAGTCACAAATTCTAGAGGTGGTGTATCTGAGAGTGATCATGTGACCTGACCAAGAATCGAAATATTTTGAAATTTCTCAAGAGACATAGATTGATTTAATTTCAAAGTGTTCAAATTGCCAATCTTCCTCCCTTATTATTTCTACCCATTTTTTTCTGCAAGACTTAGAAGTTTTTTGCCTTTCCAACTACATATGTGTCTTTAACATGGCAGATGTCAGCTGAATGTATTTAGAAAGAGATAATTTTTAGTAGAATTCTGGAATCATAGAAATCAGGCTCCAAAGGTTTTCCAACAAGCCTTGAATATAATATTTGTTAACTGTGTATTCCTGCCTATAAAAAAAGTTTGAGGGTAGGGTAGAGAAGACATTTTCTTCTACTCTGTTCCTGACGAGCTAGAGAAATATGAAAGATAAAAAGAGGTACATTTCTTTTGCAATTAGAATTAAGAATGAGAACTTGTGATTAGCTCATAGAGAAATCCTGGGATGTATTAACTAAGGAAAAAACATAGAAAAGCTAACTATGGTAACTCTCCCAGGAAAAGCCAATCTAGGATACTAGTGAGAGACAGAAAATTAATTAATTATTAGTAATATTTATTAATAATATTAATTCATTGTTCATAATATTTAGGTCAGTAGTTCTCAATCCTGACTGCACATTGGAATCCCAAGGCCAGGCTGTTATTGGACCAGTTAAAGAGAAGCCTCTAGGCGTGGAACCCAGACAGCTAGGAAACCCTCCCTAGCTGGTTCCAATGTGCAGCCAAAATTGAGAACCTCTAATTTAGGCAGATTTGAGAAAGAAAGGTTGAGAATATCAGCACATGTTATTTCAGGCATTAAGAGATGAGTTTCAGAGTGCAAGAGTTGGGGAAGGTAGAAGTATTGATCACCTACAAGGGACAGGTAAGACCTGGCAGACAGGGAGCAGCAGGATAACAATACGTCTCAGCATGAGATATGGAAATCTCTTTAGTCCACAGGGATTGTTTAAAAAATGGAAGTTTTCAGCAGATCCAAAATTTATTGACTTCATCTCTTCCTCACTGTGGTGCCCGCATCCTGCAGAATCTGGAGAAGTGTGTCAGACAGAACGTAAAGAGTTAAAGTAATGAAAACATCATGATTTAAGAGTGTCTTTACAGCTGGTAGAGTAGGGCAAGAATTAACCTTAGAATCAGATGAAGACTTTAAACGTTCAGCTGAACAGAGCAGGGAAATGAAACATTATGGGATATCCCACTACTTATAGAGAAAGATGTGGCTCAAAGAGGGGACCAAATGGTTTCTGTTGCCACTGAAGCTGGTAAATTATTCAAGGCCTGAATATTCAAGGTATTCATTCAAAATGGCCAACAAGCACATGAAAAGATGTTCAAGATCACTAATCATTAGGGAAATGCAAATCAAAACTATAATAAGATATCACCTCACACCCATTAGGATGGCTACTATCAAAAACAGAAAATAATGTATGTTGGTGAGAATGGAGAAATTGTAACCCTTGTGAACTGCAGTTGGGAATGTAAAAGTTGCTTAAAAAATTAAAAGTAAAACCACTATATGATCTAGCAATTCCACTTCTGCGTATATACTCAAAACAGCTGAAAACAGGGTCTTGGAGAGAGATTTGTATACCCATGTACATAGCAGCATTATTCACAGTAGCCAAAAAGTGTAAGCAATCCAAATGGCCATTGATGAATGGATAAACAAAATGCAGCATATACATATAGCAGAATATTATTCATCCATAAAAAGGAAGGAAATTCTGACACAAGCTACAGTATGCATGAGGCTTAAGGACATTATACTAAGTGAAATAAGCTAGTAACAAAAAGGCAAATATTGTATGCTTCCACTTATACGAGGTATATAGAGTAGTCAAATTCACAGAAGCAGAAAGTAGAATGGTGGTTAGCAGAGGTTGGGGGAGGGGGAAGTGGGCAGTTGTTCCTTAATGGGTACAGATTTCAGTTTTGCAAGATGAAGAGTTCTAGAGACAGAATGACCAATAATGCGAATATACTTAATACTACTGAACTATAAACTTAAAATGGTTAAAATGGTAAGTTTTATGTTGTATGTACTTTGCCACAATTAAAAATAAAAATGTATAAACATACACAGATACTTTCAGATAAAAAAGTATAGAACAATTTCTATCATATGCAAATACTTTTGGCTAAGAAAGAGAGAAAAAAGTTAATATCTCTTTTGCTTGCTTTATTTGTGTGTGTGTGTATGTGTATAGTTATGTGTGTACATATGTATTTTTTATATACACACAGACATACACATGTTTATATCAAGAATCATTAGAAGAATAGGAAACTAATAAAACGGGATGGAGGGTAGTGGGACTGAGACTTCTTGCTTATGTCTTTTTTAGTTTTGATTTTTATATGAAGGAAATGTACTGCCTATTAAAAATGAAATTTAAATCTTTTAAAAAATAGCTAAGGACAGGCAAAACCAAGGACAAAGAAGAGGTAGTTGAGCAAGGGTTGATTCCTCCTGGGCCTGTGGGGGCCTAGGGTTTCACAGACACATGAACAGTGGCATCATTCCAAGTGTCTGCTGTGTCCATTTGTCTTTGGCTGAGACAAAAGTGTGATTAAAGAGAAACACTCCTAGGAGATAGGCTGCAAAGGCCTAAGAATTCCAGAGCAGGAGACAGTGGAGTGCCACTCTGCACAGGACTACATGAAGCCCAGCATTTGCTGAGGATGGAAGAATATAGAGGATTGGGGGAATAAAAATATACTTGGAGAATTGCATGTTATATATGAAGGGAACCATGGTCCCAGTAGTAAGTAAAGACCATGTCACACTGGAGGATCAGGGAACATAAGGCTCACAAGGAAAAGAGCAAAACAGCTTTAAAAATCAGCTTTAAAGAGGAAGAATCCCAGAGTGCCTCATAGGTCACTCTTTGCAAGAGGAGTTAATGAACCTAGGTGTTCTCTCTCCCTGTATGGAAATGTAGAGTCCCCAACTACCACCTTCATGAACTGGCTCTCTCTATGGAGATTCAGTTTACAAACTGTACACTAACTCTGGACTCTAGCTCAGCTTGACCAGCATTCCGGCAGGACTAAAACCAAGGATATGGTCTCTCTTTCCATTTCCCTTTCCTTCTTCCACCAGGCAATGCTAATTCACAGCTGGGGACTTTGGCTGGCAAAGCAACCTGGGTCTGGCGAGGAGGATATTATTTTTCCTGGAAAATTATTCTAGGATATTACACTTTCTTGTTGGATGCATGTCCAGAACTAGTACTGCTAAATCAAAGGGTATGTACATATAAAGCCCTGGTAGACATTGCCATGTTGTCTCCTATAAAGGCTACTTTAATTTCTGCTCTCAGTAATGGTGCATTAATAGGGTGTCTCCACCACATTCTCACCAGCACTGTGCACAATCAGACTTTTCTATATTTGCCAGACTGCTAGGCGAGAATGTGATCTCATAACCCTTAAATTTGAAAAGAAATAGCCATTTATATTCTTCTACTATGAATTGTGTTTTCATATTTATTAAGAAAATTTTATTCTTTGCCACCATAATATTTCTCCCAGTTTGTCTTTTGACTCTGGAATTTTTTGGTGGTACCTGTATTTTGTGTCTTGCTTAGAAAGGCGTTCTAAAATTATATTTTGAAATGTTCTCTCTTGTATTGTCAGACTTTTTCAGTTTTGATCTGGGTAGGGAATATCAACAGAATCTTATCTTGACAACAAGCAGGTATCTAACCAGTTAAAATAATAAAAACATTTCATAAAACTGGGTATTTTTCTTATATATGAGTTCCCAAAACATGATGGCTTTCTGAGGGCATTTTTAAGCATTTCCCATCATTGTAACCTAAAAATCTATCTATAGAAACGTTGCTGCCACCAAGCACAGGCACGAATGATTTTTCATGCCTCAGGCAGCCCTGCATTCTTCTCTGGCATCCAGACAGGGATTGTTTTTTACAGTCTTAACAACAGTCTCCAGTAAACAGATCACACTGCGTGGGAGAACCAACTTTGAAAGGGGCCTCAGTTGAACTTTCATTATCTGTCAATTATCAGCATGCAGCTACTTAAGGATTTCACATGACAAGTCATTAATTCTATGGGCTATATAAGACATCTATTAAGGAAGAATTCTTCTAAAGTGCTTTATTCAGAAACATTAAGAAATGCTTCTACAAAAATGATTTCGTCAACTTCAAAATAAGGCCAACTTTTAACGTATCTTCTTATCTGATTTGGAGGGTCTGCCAGAAATTACTTATCCTAATCCCCATCTCTAGGAAGAATACTTCCAATACCTATTCTTTTGGGAACAAAGTAGAAAACATATTGGACATATTGCATCTTGGTGGTGACAATTCCAGAATTCCTGGTAGGAACATAATCCTTCATATAGATGTGTTTCCAAGGATTTCCAACACAGTTTAAGAAATATTAATAAGGAGCAAAATGTTCTTTTCTTTTGCACTCTTCACTGTCCCCTGCACCTACTGGGGCTGGAGAGCAGTGAGATGCTGCTGCCAAAGGAAGAAGAAATGAAGAAAATGGAAAGACCCTACAAAGCCACTGTTCCTCAAAACCATGGACTATAGAGTCATTCAATTCCTCTCCAACACCTAGGCAAGCTCAGGACTCAACGGAGACACCCAGGAAGATGACGAAATCAGATCCCACTCTCCATACAACTCCAACTGTACTCCTAACTTTCAGATCTTCAATACTGTATTTCCATGTGATCATCAGTGTTTTAATCTCCCACATCGGAAAACACAATCTTTCCCAAATAGGGGAGCCAGATTAAGCAAATAAGAATACAGGGTGCTCTGTTAAAATTGAATTTCAGATAAGCAACTAACAATATTTAATATAAGAATGTTCTATGCAATGTTTGAGACTTATACTAAAAAAATTTTTCATCATTATCTGAAATTTATCTGGTGTCCTGTATTTTATCTGGCAACTCTACTTCCAAGGCAGTCAGCCACTTTAGAACAGCTATAATGAATAAAAAGTTCTTTCTCATGATGAAATAAAATGTCTTCTACCCATTGGTGATCCTTCAGGTTTCTAAAGAAAGCTAGAGAAGCATTAAAGTTAGACAGACTTGGGTTCAGTTCTGTCACTCTGTAACCTTGGGCAATTTATTTAACCTATTTTCTCATCTCTAAAATAAGATATTTTTACCTACCTTACAGGGAAATCATTATTACTATAGTTCTTATAAGCCCCAAATAATGTGATTCAACCTAGTTAAAGTGGTAGTTCTAATCAGCCATAATTCTGAATAATGTTATTGGAAATCTAGAAAAGACTGTTTTGTACAAGGGTAAAATTACTAAGATTGCTGGTCCCTCTTTCTTGGAGGTTGAGGAGGCATATCAAAGAAACGATTATAGAAATGTTTACCCACTGATTACACGTATTCTGTATCTACACATCATAAGTTGTTGTCTGAAAAAACCAAATGGTATTTATCCTGTAATATTCAGAGCCTTTAATGGTTATTTCTCTACTAGAGTAATGTTAACCTTGAGACTACGTTTGTTTGTTATAGAGAATAAATGTTAGTTGTTGAAAAGTATTATTAAAAGTGAATATTTTCTTTTTCTTTCTTTCTTTTCTTTTCTTCCTTTCTTCCTTCTTTCCTTCCTTCCTTCCTTCCATTTTTCCTTCCTTCCTTCCTTCCACTTTCCCCTTCTTTCTTTCCTTTTTCTTTAATAATTTAAGTGTCAAAGCAACATTTAGACCTGGATAATCTGACTTCTTTTTCTAAATGATTTACTCCCAAAAGACAAAGGTGATTTCCTAGCCTACGCAATTTGTTGCTTCCTGCAGATTGGAACCCCTTAATCCAGAATATCCTCAGGGCTGGGCTCAGCTCTCCGCTTTCCTCTAAAAGAGATGGAGCTCCCTCCTCCACTGCCTCTTGGATGGTTAGGCAAAGGTGGAGCAGACCTTCTCTTCAAGATTTTGTGGGCTTGGTTCTTTTGGTAACTGAATTTGGTACTATCATGAGGCATCTGAAATTCTGGGCACCACATGCTCCATTTCTATGAATCGAATATGACTGGGTCCCCATACTCTCAGGTAGCAGAATGTCCAACAGGACCCTGAGAGGAAGGGGTTTCCATTTATCTGGTCTTGTGGGAGACTCTCTCCAACTCTACATTCTTCTTAGCCTCCCCTTTATGGACACTTCTAGCTCGTCCCTTATAGCTCCTTCTAGCTCACCACAAGCCCAGGTGAACTAGTCAGGGCTGGGTTTGGAGGCATTTCCTCAGGATTTGAAACTCTCCCTACACAGGCTGGTAGCTGTGGGCAAATAACTCAATGGCCCTGAGCCCTCCCCCTAAGTTTCAGCTACTGTGAAGACCCAACAGAGATGGTGTCTGGAAGGCCCTCATGATAGACAACCTCCAGTGGCTGGAATGCGTGAATTTTTTCATCAAAGTTGTAATAAGTAACCTGTTAACTGTGATTTCATTGATCTGTTATAATTAAAGTAATCAGTACAGTATATAACTGTGAAGATTCTCTTGCAAAAGTAGATTTCTTTGGAATAATTTGCAAACGGGTATTTTTTTAACAAATAATACAAAATCTTATTTTTCAACATTATAATATCCATTTCCATTATGGTTCTGAGCTGCATCCCGGTCTTTCGCCTATAGAAGCTAACTATTGCCCACTTTTATAATGAAGTGCCAAACTGGAACAAAACTTTCTCCTCCCTTGCTCTGGACCCTATATGTGTTTTAATGCAGCTCAAGATTATTTAACACATCGCCAACCGACTTCCATTGAGCTGTCGACTACAACTTTTTTCTTATACATGCTATGGATTTCTGATATCCTGAATTTGGTTTCCTCATTCCCAAATTTATAAACTTGTTAAATTTTAGCTTTTATTTGTAGGTGGTCAATATAGCATGTCCAGATTTTTGTACTCTTCAAAATCTTCATCTACTGCCTATTTGTTTTTAAAATACTTCTTGACTTAGAAACTCAAACTTTGAGGAAGGATAACTGAGGAATCTTAGCTTTAAAACTAAAAGAGACCCCCTCTGTGTTGCATCATATCAGAATGAAGAGTACTTTCTTACCAGCAATTGCTTGGTAACCATCATTCAGGTCAATTAACAGTCAACATAAGTGACCAGATGGATAATCACTCTAGTGTATCTACCTCACAGGAATGTCATGGAGGGAAGATAATTGACAAAGATGACAGCAGGTCTTTGCAGTATTCTGAGCTCAGTGGAAAAACAGATGAATTTTATTTTGCATTTTCAAACATGTGTTCTAGAATGTGTACTAGAATTAGGTTTTATTCTTTCCTAATATCTTCCCACAAACACATGGGTTAAGTGTATATCATATAATGTACTTCTGGCATTTGTAGTCATATATCTAGGTTTGGAACAGCTTTCTATCTGGCAGTGAGGAAGAAAAGGCACTTCACTCTAAAGGGCATCCTTGATCTTACGAGACCTAAGCACCACATATCAAAGTGATAAAAGAAAACTATAAGCCAAGATCACTTATTCTTGGCACAGGAGATGAACTCCTCCACCCAGTTAGAGCCCAGTTCAGCGTATCCTAAACAGGATTTCCCTGCACAGCTGAGCACAAATCAATTGTACATTTTGAATATATAGCATAATGTCAAAGACCCGCATTTCTTGTTGTTTCCCAATTAGTATTTTAAAACTGTCACCTTTTCTCTTTCTAATCTCTCCCTACATTTAGCTCTCAGATAAGTAATGTTTGCATAAACAAGAGTTCTATTTTTTAAAATATGTGCTTTATTTCACCTTTATTTGTTGGTGGAAGAAGCAAGATGAGAAGAATATAATTTTAAGGTTTTTCAAGCTGCTAAAGCACTCAGATTAGGAAAAAATAAAACAAGAAACTGAGCAATAAGATGTGGGCCAGGACACTAGAAATAAATCTTAAAAAATAACATGCTAACACAAGTAGCCTGGTGCAGTAGAAAGATTATGGGTTTTGGGTTCAGCCAAAACTGGGCTAGCAAATATGAATTCCTCTACTTATTAACTGGGCGACCATTAGCATGTAATTCTCAGAGACTCAGTTTTATCAAATTCCTTACCAGCAATTTGGGATAACTGCTATCTCAAAGGCTTGGATAAGAATTAAGAAAACATGGTTCCTAGCACAGAGGGGCCTGTAAGAGACCTGATTCCTTTCATCTTTTCACCGTCAACAGTGTTGTGTGGGGTTAGGGGGTGCCAAACTTTCCAAAATGGCTCTAGCATTCTTTTGGCTTTTCTCTTAAAGGAATAAAAACTGGAAGACAGCTTTGTACCCCGAAAGGTGTTGTATGTATATGGTATGAAAAGCAGTATCTCAGTTGTTTACAAATCATTTAACAATAATTCATAAGAAAGCTGGTTCACTGCTGCTGCAGAAAAACTCTACATAGTGTAGCTTCATCACACACAAAATTTCTTAGATAAACTTTACTTTGAAGTCCACAAAACAGTGGCTGCTCATGAGGTGTAGTGTGCCCTTCAGTTTTCTCGAGAACACTACGAAGCAGTTTCTTGGAATATGATAGTGATCTCACTGGTATAAACCAAATGTAAAACCACACTGGTACGTGTAAACATAGAGGAAGGACCTATAGGAACATGTTTTATATGTTGCCAAACTTATTTCTCCTGCTTCACAAAAGAGTATGGGTCTTTTAAAATGCATGTGCTGCAAACGTGGGATCCCTTGGAAGAGGATTTAAATGAGATATTAACCCTGACCAGCTAGCTAATTCCCAGAGCTCCCAGGCAGCAGAGAAGCACTTAGGTGCCAATGAAAACAAGCACATATTACCAGCCATAAGAATTAGGTGTTCCCTGGTGGAGGGAATCTAAAAAAATTGTCCCCAGATAATAGCAACCTACAGTCTCCAAGGTTACAAAGGGACGGCAGTTAAGAGAAGTAGAATGAGGCAAGGTAACATTTAACTAGGATGGAGTGAGTAGGTTCTGGTGAGTTCCCAATCTAGAGTCTTTACCCCATCATTCCTCTCACCTCTCACTTCCCTGTGCCCTCTGCATCATCCTTATTAGGAAGTCACTGATGCCTATTTGTACTCTAACTTGTTTTTTTCTTTTTCATTTCCAATGTCAGACAACAGTTCTTTTGTGGCTTGAGCTACACAATCTTTGCTTAAATGTTTGTATGGCTCATTTTCTAATATGATAAACTACTTTTTAAGCAAAGTGAAGTTTTGAAGATACAGTCCTCTTTCAATCTAGACTGTGTTGAACCAGTAATTGAATTTTTAAATATCATATTTTTTATGTATGATGAAAAGGACTTTGAGATTTGTAAAGAGATTTTTAAAACCAGTCTCTTCATTATGTAAAGAAGGGATTAGGAAAAAGTTTTTCTGATTAAGTATTGTCGTAGGCAGCTATGGAACAGATGGCCCTCAGAGATCCCTGCCTCCTTGTAGTTATGCCCTCGTGTAATCGCCTGCCCTTAAGTGTGGGCTGTATCTAGTAATTTGCTTCTAATGGAATATAACAAAAGTGAAAGGAAGTCATTTCCGTGCTTAGGTTACAAAGACTGTGACTTAGGTGTGTTGGACTCTATTGTCTTTCTTGGCTTACACAATTTGATAAAGCAACCTGCCATGTTGAAAGGGCCATGTGGCAAGGAACTAAGGGTGGTCTCCACCCAATAGCTAGCAAGGAACTGAGGCCCTTAGTCCAACATCCCATGAGGAATGGAATTTTGACAACTAACCAACAAACGAGTGAACTTAAAAGTATATCCTACCCCAAATGGACAATGACACAGAAGACTGTGGCCCTAGCTGGCACCTTGATTGCAGCCTCATAAGAGACCCTAAAGCAAAGGACACAACTATGGCTTGCCTACACTCCTGGTCACAGAAACTGTGAGATGAGTTGTTTAAAATCACCAATTTTAGGGCAATTGTTATACAGTATGGAAAGTAATGCAAGTATCATCCTATTTCCAGTTTTAAAGACTAAAATAACTATGAATAAATAACTTACAGTGTCTTTGGCCTTTTCTAGCTTAAAGATGCAATTGGGAATACCAAATGAAAGTACAGTATGACATCAAAAATGTAAAGCAGATTAACAATTACCATCCAAAATTTATCAGTGATTTATTCTGAGTCATGGGGTGATGAGTGATTTTGTACTTTTATGTATTTACTAAATTTTCTAAAATCAAAGTGTAATTTTATAATCAGAAATTGAAAATAAAATATCTTACTGAATGTATAAAATCTCACTCCAAAAATGTAGTCAGTATAAATCAAAGCAATGTCATAAACAAAAGTTCTTTGCTGAATTAACTACCTTTCAAACATGGTTTGACAAAAGAAAATGATTCTGACACTGATATATTAAACTGATATTTAAAAGATACATTTTAGAAGTGTGTGAGACTAAGAATGGGCAAAAGAACACATGCATGAAAACTACTACCTAATTTGAAATATATTTGAGGGATAGAATCAAGATAAATGCCTAGGAACACCTTGTAAAGCACTGTAATTAAACTGACAAAAAAAAACAAGGCAAGAAAATTAGAGTGTACATCATTTCTACATATCTTTATTAGATCTTTTGGTAAGATCACATACACATGTGTCTCTATACCTGAAATAAATTTTTGAAAACCACTTGATTTAAAAATACTACACAATGACATAGTCAGTGAAGAGTTTCAACATTTACTGACATATACTGTCAATGAACTTAAGGTAGAATATTCAAAAGTCTAACTCGAATAAGGAATTAGGACTCTTGAGTAGTTATGAGATAAAGCAACTTTATAGAGGAAGGAACTCATTATGTATCTTGTAATGGTTGGAGGGAAAGGGGATGTTAAATATTAGCTGCCTCAAATCAGACTGTCTTACTCAGCAAATCATTTTTAAAAAGGTCACTACATTTTTAGAGCCAGATAATTTGATGAGATGTGAAACAATGTAAAATTAATCTAGTTATGGAACACAGACAGGTCCAACACTCCAAAGAAGAGACTAAAACTATTTTAAGATGAAGTTTGCTGCTCTGGAAAATCCAGACATAATGTGGTTTCCTGAGCGAGGTCATGATCATGTCTCCTTTATAAAGTTACCATCTTTAGAAAATAATGCATAGGTTCTAGTAAAATGGTGATGTGTAATAGAATGATTATTGGTCTCAGCATGAAAAGATTATCTACTCATTCATTTTCAAGCTATGTGAGCCTAGACTAATAACGACCTTAAGAGCTTCTTTTAAATTATTCAAAAAATTCTAATACTTATCTACTATTTAAATGACTGATTAGGAACCTCATATAAGATATATATTTGTGTTAAGAGCTTTATAAACCAAAATTGTGACACAAATGTAAGACAAAAATCAATATGGGCATAATCAAGTACCTAAAGAAGCAAAAGGTTTCCCATGAGTAATAACTCGACATAATCCATGATCAGATATGGCATTGTAAAGTCTATGGTTTACATCTGAAGATATTGCTTCGAATCTGTTCTACTCCCCTAATTTCACTGGTCAATTCTTAAGAAGGTATATTGTGACTAAATTATTGACTAGAATATATGCTCACTCATTGGCCATTTTTGAAACAAATTTCCTACACTAATAATGAAAAACATCACCATGTATGTTTTTCTACCAAATTGGTCCTCCTTTCAGAAATGTAGTCTTTGTGGTAATCCATTTTTAACTCACACTCATAGCCAGATCTAACAAGTATATACCAACATACCATATTCCTGAAGCCTGACACTTCTGCCTTCTTGAAAAGCCAGAGCTATACATACACATATGCACATATCTGCCTACTTGGGGCTTTGAAGCATAGCCAATCTCAGCTGAAAGGCAGACTGTTCCACCCTCTCCCCCACTCTAGAAGGTGACTATTGCTTTCTCCATGCAGATTCTGTTAGAAGTACAACAAAAATC
Organism: Eidolon dupreanum; assembly: GCA_028627145.1. NCBI lineage: Eukaryota > Metazoa > Chordata > Mammalia > Chiroptera > Pteropodidae > Eidolon > Eidolon dupreanum. Next base: position 102,411,901 of record CM053502.1, read on the forward strand.
AATGAAGACTTGGAACAGCTGAGACTAATTTTTAACGAACTGCTGAGGCCACCAAAATTCACATTCTTGCAATCCCTAGACAATGCCCCAAATATAAGTCACTCTTGTTCATACATCCGCTCCTGTGTGCTCATCTGGGCTGCTTTAGCCTTCTACAAGCTTGATCCAAATTCCAATCCACAGTATGTCTTCCTCTCAAATCCTTTCTTCTGGGTACCTGAAACCTGATTCTGAAGTAAAAACCTATCCTTCATCCTCTGCTATCTTCCCTTGCTCCAATCCTTTGCCCTCTCTTTCCAGCCTGACTGGAAAAACCCCAGCTCTAGATCAATGAACTTCCTGTCCCCTCTCTTCCTGTACCAGGCTATACCCTGTAGATCAGGGTAGCTAAAAACCCATGGTCTCAGCTATTTCAAACCTCCTCAGGTCAACTCAAATACCTTAACCTATAACCATTTCCTTAACTCCAGGCAGGACACATCTTCCAGATTGCTGACAAAGTCAGTGCAGCGTAACTCCCTCAATCTCTCTTGTCCCATATTAATCACCCTTTCTTCAAGTCCTTCACATCAAAAGGAATATCCCTCCCCTTGAGGCCAATTCCTCCAACCTAATGTCTGGAAGAGAAGACTTTTGTGAGTAAGGAGATACAGTAGCACAAGAGAGAGGTAACAAGGGCCAGAACTAAACTGTGGCTTTGGGAATATTGATATGTTCCGTCCGCACCCCTCCCCATCCCTGAATTTTTAGAGAATAGCTAACCAGGACTATACAGGCATACCTCAGAGATACTGCAGGTTCAATTCCAGACCACTTGTTTTATTGCGAACATCACAATAAAACAAGTCATAACCTTTTGCTGGTTGAAGGTCTTGCCTTCAGTTTGTAAAAAATGCAACACCTGTGGAGCCCAATAAAGTGAAGCACAATACAATAAGGTACGCCTGTAATCATGCAGAACCCCACTAGTACAGGTGTATATCCTTGAGTAACTAGGAGTAGAGAGGAAAGGAACTTTATAGCAAACTTCTACTCTGTGGAAAAAGATAGTTGAGAAGAGGTAGAAAGAAAAAAATAGTGTAGATCAGTGATTTAACAGTTATGGATAAATTTAACAGTGACCCTTAAAATGTATGCAGGGCGACCTCATAGGATGTGAGGAAAAAGATGAGATATCTATTTACATTTCATCTAAAAGGAGGAAGAGGAAATTAACCTTCACAAACATTTACTAAAGACTGACACGAGTGCCTGTCTTCCGCTGACATCATAGAGTTCTCTCATGGTTAGTATCTAAGGTGACCTGAGGACAGAGTGGAAGTCTCAATCGCTCCCAAACTTGTAGTTTGATTCCAGCATGTGCAGTAGACTGCAGTTTATATCAAGCTGGATGAATTTATATATTTTATCTGTTATTAATGAAATAATCTTTACAAAGTGTGGCCTATATGAATCCCTGCAAAAACAAACAAACCCCATGGGTTTAAGACACTTACAATGCAAGAAACAAACAAGAAAATAGCAGAGATGACACTTCTAGAACAACCCCTTCATAGTGAGTTAAACCAGGATCTCAGCAGACTGGACAAGAATTTGGCCAAAAAACTTGTCAAGACTATTTGCAATATGCATGTACACCAACATTAAATGTTTTTAAAGATAAGTCTCACTCTAATGTATTGACCTTTAGAAATTAGCTAATGATAAAATACATACAAATAATATCTCAAAAGAAATAAATATACATTCAATGAAAGTGTTTGCTCAAAAAACTTTGTGATGGAAATATGCCACCAAAAATGTCCAGAGATCACTGGCATAGAAGGCAGATTCTAAGGCTGTGAGAACTAAATCTCCTAGTCTTTACCCTGGAGTAAAAGTAGCTGTCCTTAGAATTAGTGACATTCTAAAAGAATGTTTTGTTTTTAAGGATAATTTTTGAAAACTTATTAATTTCTATTAAATTCTCATCTCCTACACTCTTTAATTTCTAATAATGGAGTACAATAAAAGTGTGGGTAAACTAATATAAATTCCTTTGAACACATTTTGCTTTGCATATATTCTTAATTTAGCTCACTGGAAGCAGAGCAAGCAAAAAAAAAACTTCCAATTTTTGTTGCTCTTCATCCTCACTAGATATCAACATCTCCACAGACACCAGAATTATATAAAATCAACCTAAGTTGTACAATTTGGTAGGTTAAGACAGATATTATAAAATATTGTAAAAAAAAAAAAGTGAACTATTTCTTACGCAAACATCTCACTCATGACTCTATTCACTTTCAAGTAGATTTTGATAACCATCAAGTCAATCTCTGATATGACTAAAGGGAACTTAGTAACTAAAGTACTAAAATACAAAATTAAAGTGTCCTTGCCTCCTCTGTGGGACTCCAAAGGTTAGCCAACAGCCAGGTGGCAATGTCATCAGACACACACAATAGCTTGGGCACTTGCAAATATACTGTTGGGTGTGGTACCAGATCTCCCATTTGACAATCTAGCACATGCTTTTCAAAGCGCCTTGTCAAAAAGGAGTAAATAACTACACCTCATCATACCTTCCCTTGTTGCAAATATTTATAACAAGTTTTAAAATGACCCCCCCCCCACACACACACACACAAAAAGAAGGAAATAAGGTCCTTTCCCAGACTCTCTTCCTTCTCATTTTTACAGGTCAATCTCCTGCGGTCAACGGGGCACTTTCTGAGCTCTTCCGCCCGCATTTGCCGTAAAAAGGAACCAGATCTGAGAGTTAGCCAGGCCTATCTACTTCTGCACTGACATCAAAAGGGGATACTCTATTATTTCAAAAGGAGGTAGCAGTACATGAGAAGTAGTAGTTTTGATTTGTATGACAAAAACGTCTACTCCAGATTCAGCTTCCCTAATGATTAAAAACTTTAATTGATTAAACAAGGAGACATTCTACGGAGGTGGCTCTAATGCTGTGGCAGCCGGGGTAAACATACCAAAATCTAGGCCTGTACGTGCCACAATGTTATGAAATCTAAAAGGTTAAGGACAACCAAGCACAAGCAGCCAACTAGTCTTTAAGCTATAATCAATCGATTATTTCCTTCATTGGCTTCAGCTTCCTTTGGAAAAGCCTTTTCCCAGCTCCCATTGGCGGAATGCTCCTAACCACTTCCAGTTTGGCGCTGCCCAATTCAAATCGAATTTTGCTCAGATAAACTCTTAAAATTTTTAATATACTTCAGTTTATCTTTTGACAGTTGTGGTGTCAGAAGAGGAGGGAGCCAAAGGAGACCCTTGACTGCCCCCAAGAGCGATGAGCAACCAGACAAACTTACCTGCTGAGCAGCTGGAGCTCCCGCTTTCTCACTGCCTCTGGAGGAAGTGATTAAGTCTCTCTCAGATCCTAGCTCCGCAGCTTTCGCGTTATGTGTTTTCAGAATTAATCTGAGCATTTCTTTTTCCGGTCGGGCTCCGGAAACCAGCTGTAGTCGAACTGGGTCCGTCCCTGGACCCAGTCCGACTTAGAAACCAGTCTGGGGGGCGGGGGCGGGGACCAGTGTGAGATCTCAGGTGAATAAAATTGTTTTAAAGCTGAACAAGTAGGTTAACCTTACCAAAGACAATCTTGATTACAGCGGCTACAGTGGAGAACTTTTAACCTAGAATTGTTAATTAAACGAGGAGGCCATTAGATAGAGGTAGCCACAGTCATCCACAACAGCAAACCAAAATTTAAGCCTATAAATTCCTCAAGGTTACAAAATCAAAATGCTAAGGACACCAAACACAAACAGCCAACTAGGCTTTTAGCTCTAGATAGCCTATTATTTCCTTGCTTTATTTTGCCTTTTGTCTATAAAAGTCTCTTCTTTGAGCTCCTATTGGTAGAACACTCCTAATCACTACTGGTTTGGAGGTGCCGGATTTCAATCAATTTTAACTCAAACACTTTAAAAATTTTAACGTCTCAGTTTAACAAAACCAATCTTTACATTAAGAATCTGAGTTGAGATTCATTCCAAATGTACTGTTTTAAAAAACAAAAAGTGAGGAAGGAAAGAAAGAAGAAGAAAATGAAAAGAGGAGGAATGTGTATAGGAGAGGTGTGTCTGCTGCATTCACTGTAACTTACAGGACTCTTCAGAAGTCAGCCTGAGGCGCTAGGATTAGTTCAAAAGGAAACTAATATCAAGCATCAAAGTTTGGAAAGCACCCTCCCACTGCCCTGCAAGGCAATTGTTAACCAGGAGCGGTTCCTTAAGACTCCTCTGAAATATTTTAAACCACTTATCTTTCTCCAAAAGCTTATTACTAAAAAAGCAAAAGCCCTAGCTCTTTAACAGGGGTAGTATTCAAACAGGCTGAGATAAAATCATTCCCTTAAATTTATCTTTGAAGTGGAAATGTGATCATATGCAAAGCACCAAAGGAATAACAACCATTTCAATTGCCTTCTCAGATGACAGGCAAAATTCAAATGTGTGAATTATAACATGATCTCTTAGGTTAGGATTACCCTTTCCATCATGCTTTGAGAAAGAAAAAATCACTATCACTTAAAACTGGCACCTAATTTCTATCAGTGGAAATTCCAGGTTCTTTGGTATTGGCCCCCGTGAACAAGGCCAAGCAGGGAAGACATAATACTATCCTGTTGAACTTGAATACTACCACTAAAGTTTGCTGAAATAAATTTACAAAGTTATGGGGAAAGTCGTGGCCTGCCATGCCCAAAGCAACAATCTACCATCCTTCTAATTTTATTTGATGCCGTTTTTATATTTAAGAATAATCTATCATCAGATTTTTAAAGGTACACAGGCCAGAAGAATATCATTATATTACCATAATAAAATCAGTCACCCTGTCACACATCCCCTGGTTTCAGTTCCTGTTTTTTAGTGATTTCTTAACTGTTTTCTCTTTGAATAGAGGAAGGCAGGGACCCTCTAGCCTCAGGGACACCAACTGGCTGGCATACGGTTGGCAATTAAAAATATTTGTAGAAAGAGTATTTATATAGTTTTTATTATATATTTCTTATAATATTATATCCCTGTGTTTCATGTCCCCAAAACTTAGCCTGTTACACTATTAGTAAAAATACATCATACATATAACCTTTATTTTAAACAGAAGACAATGGAAAAAGTTCACTTTAAATAATCAGGTATTCCATATGTTCAAGTGAATATGTTTTATTAAATGCATACTAATATCTTTCTATAGTGAGTATACATAATAAGTTAAAATGTATATATTTATTAAATATAGATATAATACCAGAACATGATTATTTCAGATGAGAAATCAAAATAAACCCATTTTTAAGTATCTTTTGGTCACTCCAAATTGATATTGCTCATAAAAAAATACACTGATTTTCCCTGGGGAAAAAAATTAATTCCATAGCAATGTAGTTAAGGGACATGTTTTATTTCATAGCTTTCTGCAAGCAAAACTGCTTTGATACAAAATGAGTTCAATGATACAGGTGCTACTGCCCACTCAAGCAAAAGAAAGCCTCACATTTATATGAATGCACTTTATAATTATATTCTTACAGTATAATAGGTCTAATGTCCAGGACATCTCTGGCCTCATGTGAAGCAATGGCACAGAAATGCTGCAAGGTTTTCAAATATCATAGCACTAGCAAGTGCTTAAAGTAAATTCCTGTGAGTTCTCTGTCTGATACTGCATAAAGAACTATGTGTGGATGCATTTGTCTTTCTGCCCTTCATTATCTTTCGGTTTACATTAAAATCATCTTGAACTATATCCTTGTGTATGTCTATAGGCATTTCAGAGTTTCCACAAAAGCAAGAAAATGTCATGAGGTATCCTTAACGTTAGCTACTGATGTAGTGCTGTGGCTGTCAGAGAGGATGTGACTTACCTGTAGGTACAGGAATTGATTTTAGTGTGTGCTCCACACATTACAGTGCAGAAATGTTAGTGCATGTTAAACTCTATCTTCCCTCTCACATATGATGTGACTTTGACCCCAGAATATCTGACAAAAAAATTATACAGATAAAATAAAAAGACAAATACACAAATAAGGCCATCTGCAGAATTTTAAACTCACTTCTTGCAATATTTCACAATAATTTCTACATATTTTACATCTTTCAAACTTAAATAATAAATGCTCAAGGAAGGGCCTTGTTAGAGCCAATTGCACTATCTCTTTGAGGATTTGTCCAATTTGCTGGCAGGAGATTTCCTCTGGGGTGTGGGGATTTTGGAAGGCTTGGCTGTAGATGGCCGAGAACCTGCTCGGGGCGTAGGTCTGTGTGTTTGAGGGACAGTCTCCACGTCTGAGCACACGGATTGGATTTCTGAAATGTCAAAGTCCGATGCATCACTGCCTCGGCGGCTGCTGGCCCTGCTGCCAGCCTTGCTTCCAGCTCGGCTTCCTGGTCGGCTGGGAGTCTTCTTGGGATCTGAGGAGAAAGGGCAGAGATGGTTCACCTTTATTACTGGACCCATCTGCAACAGACTCTTGAAACCTAATGCCACCTTTAATCTCAATGGTCTTCCTTGACATCTAGTAGGTGTCTTGACACTCAGAAAATACTTTGGATTCATGGCCTTTCTCCATTCCACAAGTGTAGGCACCCTCACTCTAAGTAGATATAATATACAAAAAGCTAGATTGGCAAACAAAAGGTAGGTTTTGGCTTACCCAACCTAAAAACAGGATTCCATTTACTACAAACATATACACAAAATATACCTATAATTTACTATGCTTTCCAAAGTTAAGTGTGTATACACAGATGCACAGAGTGCAAACATGGAGCAAAATCTCCGGTGCCAGTTTGGCACAAGGATAAGTAATTCAAAGTACAAAGGAATTTAAAAGGCTTGGAACTTTAAAGAAGCTTCATGCTTGCTGAGCCCAGAAACCCAGGGATTAGCTCACTATTCTGTGAAGAAACCTGAGAAGTACTGGTATAAGGCCCAGTATAGCTGGGTTTCTCCAATCACTCCAAATAGAGCCCAGTATAATTTCCAAGTAGACGAAAGAATTAAGACTTTCCAGGTAGAAGGGGTAGGATACTGTTGCAGTTTTTCTTCTGTTCTACAATCATTTTCTCAACTTTCTTTGGTACTTTCCAAAAGGGATTCTCTGGTTACTTACTCTCGTGACTCATTTATCCCCTACCTTTGTTGGGGGACTGGGGCTGCATGTCATTCCGAAAGAATATAGCATCATCAATTCATAATTTCTTCCCCAGTTAGGAAGAAAGGGGACTTTAATCTTTAGAGCATACTACAAACGCCATTAAAGAAAGAAACGAACCACACTCACCAGCAAACTGTGTTCGGACTCTGGTGGCCGCAGTTGTTATCAAGCCACTGTCTTCCCCAGAGTGGAAGCCCTTCCCTGATAAATATCCTGGAAGTCGAAGCTTGCTTCCTTGTATTGGTGTTCCCTGTATTTAATCAGTGAAAGGACATTTCAAGATATTGCTCCCATCCCAAGATATTTCTCTGACACCACTTTACATATGTGTGGAAACCCTTTACTAGACCTCTCTAGAAGGTGGGGGAGAAGAAACTTTTCAATTAAATGAAGTCTGGGGTTCTCACTTGCTTATCTCCACTAATTTCCTATTCTCTCCTTGAATTGAAAAAAAAAAAAAAACTTTTAAAGAAAACTAATTCATGTTGATGAGAAAACACAGAAATGGGGATCCCCAAATAATGGCAAGAACAAAAAAAGACAAATTAAGCTGTGAGTACTTTAGTATCTTCCAGACTGTCAGTGAATATCACAGAGTTAAGAGAATAATGGCAAAAAGATGGTGCCTGCATGGTACAGAGAGAAGATGGGGCTCTGAAAAATTGTGCTTGGATATTCTGCTGCCAATACTTTTAGGAAACTAAGCAGAAATAAACAGAAACAGAACAATAAATAAATAAGTGAAGCCTAGACAGCCATCATTTAAACAAACTTAACTGCAAAAAAAAAAAAAAAAAAAAGCGATGTTTTATAACTTGGTATAATACTACTTCATTTCTTGGCTCTATCAATCACCTTCTATGGTCTTTACATACAAGATACCTAGGCTATATTTTGGGGTAATTCTTCTAAAATTCTTACAGGAGTGCATAGAGACATTAAAAATTTAATTGTTTCATTATTAAATAGTTTTAAATGTTTAATAAAGCATATATATAAGACCTTTCGATATATCAGGGTTGCAAAATTTTAATATTAATATAATATTCCTAATTCACTTACATATGTATTCTATCATATATTTAAGTATAAGATTCACATATGATTTGTATACATGTTAATACTTAAGTTTTCAAATTACTTTCACATATATAACAGCAATTGATCGTCCCAATCCTCCCACTTATCTAACTGCAACTTTTTCACAAATGTTTAAAATGAGGGCCTGAGGAGGGAAGAGATTTATTTGCCCAAGATCTGACAACTCTGATCTAGTTAAATTCCTAACTAAGAATCTCAACAATTCGTGAGAGAGTGAAGACCCACAATTATGAAATATATCACTCAAGGTAGCAGAATTCGTTACCATGAAAAACCGAAATCATTCTTTGTAACCTGGGTTACTTTGATTTTATTGTCACAAACCCTATTTAACAGTCTTAAAGACCCTTCTATATTGTTGCTGTGTTTGGTTGGTTGGTTTATGTCTGATGAGGCTATTTGAAATGAAACATAGTTTTCTATTAGTCAAAATGACATACTTAGACTTTAATTTTGATGACACTCTACTTTTTTAAAAATCTCAACTAACATAGTAGCATGGCCCTAAATATTTAAAACAAACATGTTGCTCGAGGTTCCTTAAACGGTTCTTAGTTTTTGCTACAACAGATCCACCATAAGTGACAGACATCTCTAGATGTAATAAATAAATAATATTAGCATTTCCCACCTGAGGGAAGAGGTGGAAATGAGAGGCTGGGGAATGAGGAAGAGTTGAAGAATGAGTTGTTTCCACCCCAATTCTACACCTATCATCAATGTTATTTCCATCATTTCCATCTGAGACAATTTTCTCTGTTTCTTTCCGAGACAATTTTCTCTGTTTACCTCCTATTACTGATGTGAGGATTAAATAATAGATAAGTGTTTTGAAAAGCATAAAGGGCTTTCTAAAGGCACTATATGACTTTTATATCTAGATCCTGGCTTTTAACATGAAATATCTCCTTCAATTCAAGAGAAGTTATTTGGGAATCCCACACCCCTCTCCCCAATTATTGTGATTCTTTCTAATCAAATATGTGATTATTTGTTGCCTATGTTTGTCATTTTACAGAAAAGTTCCTTTAAAAATTATATGGTTGACTTTAAATGAATGTAAATGATCCAATATATGTGTTAATCTTGGCAAATTTTATATCACTTAAATATCTTATTCCCAAATACAATGCCATATTAAAAAGCTAGAGCTTGCTTGACTAATAATAATCATTAAAGACTAATAATTTTGAAAATGACAGATAACTTTTTGCATACCTAAGCCCAACACCCTGCTCTATGGCTAAAAGGCTTGATTCTCGCCCAACCAGTGTTCTTGGGCAGAAATAAATGTAACAGACATTCAGAAGGACCTTTATAGTGAACACCCAATAAACGTTCTTTTAGTTAAGTGATTCTCTTGCAAATGATACTGTCTCTCATTCTCATCTAAAAGGGGTTGGTTGTATTTCTTGCCTAAATTAAGCATGACCTTAGGTCAGATATAAGTCAGCTATAAAAGAAACTTTACTTAAGACTGAATATAATCTCCTGTATTTCACTCTCCCAAGAGAGAAAAGTAAAATTAAGTACAAGTAGAGAAACAAAAAACAAAAACAAAGTAGATACAGCGCCTATAGGTATTACTATGTTAAGCTGACGCTGTTCAAGAAGCTAAAACTAAAACTGCCTTTTCTGGTGAACCCCTTACTCTTATGTCTTCCAAGAACTGCTGGGTTGATTACTTATTTTACAGAAGTCCATAAAAAGACATAGTGTTATCAAAAAATACATTAAGGAAGAAGTCAAGCAATGTTAGTAGGTGATAGTTTCAATTAAAGAAGACTGTTAGACTAGAATCTGGGACCTTACGATACCTCTGCAGATGGCACGGAAAAGTCTGAGCACTCTGCTGGTTTACAAGGAGTTGACATTTTGCTGTTTGTCAACCATGGTTTACCATAATTGCGTGTTAAAGGATGGAGAATCTGTATGGAACAATGGCAAATCAAATGTAAAGGATAGCATATAAAAAAAACAAAGCCACAGAAAGAGATATTCATAGCAAAGAGTCACATTTGACAGTAAGAATGATAACAATTAAAAATAAGTGAAAAGATTTGATGGCCTATCATACACACCAACAACAATGAAGTTTTAAAAAGAAAAACCAATCTGAAAGGTAACCAAAGCACCTAAATAAATATTCTCTATGTGGGCCATAGGCAAAAGCATATACTTAAAAAAAAAAATAAAATCCTTCATTTGCCTTATTGTGAGAAGGGACATAAATGGAGAAATCTGCTCCTACAAATGCTAGGGTCCTAAAACATTCCAAAGTATTCTCAAGACACTGATTGTATAGAAGGAGGAAAATGTTTCATGCTCGCGTCCTACCTTGGGTGTGCTGGTGGCAGGGACCTGTGGGGAGGCCGCCTGGCCAGCCTGACTGGACAAGGAAGTTGATCGGTTGGGTGAAGCTCCTCGAGATGAAGGCCGCGATCTTCGGCCCCGGGGTCGGAAAGCAGCCATACCCTGACTGGCACCATCTGCTAAAATGAACTTCTCCCGAAGTTCCATGTTTGTCCTTCCTTTAGCTGGATTGCATAACACACAACAACACACACAAACAAAAGAGGAAGGAAAAAAAGGGGCGCTCAATCGTTTATGTGAAGAATAAACACCTGGCACCACAGATTACGCTGAGGATTTCAAGAACATCTTTTTGCCATGCCAACTCCAACTCAGCATAACAAAAAGGTAAATAAATGCATTCCTTTACAATGCATTCCTTTTGGATACAAGTAAGTTTGGGAAAGAAAAAAAAAAAGTGTGTTTATTCTAACACTAGACACCAGCCAGAATAACCACTATTAAAGAAAGAGTCAGCATGAAAATGGAAAGCTCATGCTAAAATATTGTTAATCCACCAGCTACTGATGTCCACATGGGTTCATTACCCTTTCCCCACATTGAGAAGACAAGCCAGTAAAGCAGGGACTGTGTCTTTTGCATGTACTACTACTGAGGTAGGGAGAGTGCCAGTATTTTAACATTGGGATTAATTAAACAATACAATTACACAGAACGAGAGATGGCCTTATTAATCATCATGACAACATACAAACTTTCAGGTTTTTCACTTCAATGAGGCAGGTAGTATTTTTATTTTATGCCTTGAAAAACTCTGTTTTACCAACATGCAATAACAAACACCAGACCCAAGGATCCGTGAGGTAATCAGTGATCCAACACTCATACAAACACATGTGCACATGGAGAACACTCCACAGGACCCTGAGGGGCAACGTGTTAGCATGTGTTTGATCACTTCCATAACACCTACATTTACGACACACCGCAAGTGTGTAAAATTTTCAGAATTTAAATTTGGAAGCACCAGCTCAGTTGGATATGAGTTAAGCCATACGCGATGGATGAAGCGTGTTATTTTAAAACAAATAATTAAAGCAAGAATGTAAAAGTTGGAAAGAGAGAAGGTAAGAGAGGAGAGGCAAAGAGAGGGGTTGCCAACCTATAGTAGGCTGAGTAGTAGTAATTGAAGAGTTTGATTCCGAACGTAACATTTTACTCCCATGATGATGAACTAGAAAAAATGACACAGGATACCAATCACATTAAAGAATACTGTTAGCAAGAGAAGAAACAAAGTACAGTAGTTGAATATGCAAAGGGTGCTCAGATCTGGCCTTTAGCACACAATTTAGAAGAAAAGTTACATCAGGAAAAGCACTCATAGGTTTGACTCAATAAGAAAAATGTATTTGGAAGACTGCCACAATCTTGCTAACTTTTCTAAGCGACCCAATGAACACTACATGTTCTAACTTCTTTGTTTCATAAACAGAGCTACATTACCTTAAGCTGCATTATTTTCAAAACATAAAACAAAAACAGAGCTTTTGTTATTTTATTCCTGTTGCAGTGATATCTCTGACTTGCCAAGAGCGGAGCTCCTGAGTAGGGTCATGTAACAACTACGGTGGCCTTAGCAGAGAGGCCTGCTGATTGCATAGGAACTGACACACCTATGTGTTCGGGGGCCAGCTCTGCAACAAAGAGGCCCACTGGAGGAACCCCGACCTCCCACTTGGTAGTCTAATAGTGCTGGCACAAGCATTCATTGTTGTTTGTTTACAAGGATTAAGAAAATGATAAAAATCAAATCTTATTTATTTATTTTTTTTGAAGAAAAGTGGGTCTACTGAGTAAATGGGAGCTAGCTAGAAATTGTAATCAAATGACCACTGGGAAGGTAGATCAATTAATTTAAAAATTGACAATAGGATCTGAAAAAAAATAAAGAAAATTAAAAGCTAACCTAGAGGCTCTTAAGCTGGTAGATATGTCGAGAGCTATAGTATTATATGTTTATGTTTGTAATGCTCTAATTTGCAACTTCAAAATAAGAGCCAAGTTAGCAGTTATCATTTTTTAAATTTTGAAGTATTGCTTTCCTCATCTCCCCCAATTTTAAAAAAACTTTCACTTTTAAACTTTTACTATCCAGTATATCCTCAGTCTTTAACACTTCAATTTTCATTCCTTTTACTTTGCTATTTAATGACAGATGAAATCCTTTCCCTGGTTGGTATAACTGCTCATTGAGAAAACTGCAAATGGGAGCATCTCAAAAGAAAATCTATTCCAGTATTCCCTGCCCACCAGTCTCATGTTTATCCAGAAGAAGTAAAAAAATGACGAGAATAGCATGGTTTACATGACTGCCACGAGTTCTTTGGGAACTTTAGGCTGACAGACCAATGTGAAACATTCACTGCTGTAATAAATGACCGAAATCATACCCAAGAATGTTTTTGGTGCTGGATAATAACATGAAATTGATATACTTTCATGGTGCTATTATCTTGACATAAGTGCCTCCTTACCCCTGCAAGGATCATTTTTCACTAAGAACTCGTCAAGTGCCATCCATCCACCTCCAACACGAACCATCACAGTACTTCGCAGGATTCGAACAAGTCGCAGTTGCTGGGAGTCTCCAAACTGTGAAGGTGAAGAAAGAAGAACCTCTAATTGTCAATGGTAATTCTAAATTAAAGGATGATGTGTAATCTGTAGTAGCTTAAGCAACCAACTTTGACTTTTTGCTTAGTTCACAGCGATTAGTAAAATCTCAGGAAAAGGGGTTTGTAATGATCTGCGTTAGACTGCTGCATGCTGATTGAGCCCAAAGGAAATAGTTTGAAAAGGGTTATCGAGTATAATATTAAAGATTTTTTCTAAAAATGATTTTTCTTTCTTCTGACAGATACAACATTAGTAAGGCAGTGATTAAAAAATGTTTCTAGAAATTAAACACAGCCATGAAAATAAGCACTGGCCCACTTGCCCAGAACTTATACAAAATAAGATGACTCTAAAGAAAATTTAATAAAGTCTGATTCTTCTTCATTAAAACTTCCTCTTCCACTAAAACTGTTTGCCACTGAATCTGTGAGAGAAATATTCATAAACTCATTCTGTTTTCTCTGAGAGCAGTTTCGACTTAAGGAATATAAAGTAGTAAACAAACATGACCAATAAAAATTTCACAAATAAAATTTCTGCATCACTAATGATCTGGTAAACCGACTTGTTCAAGACTGGATTAATGTGCCATTTTAGATTACTGTAATATTAGAACATTCTCTAACATTATTAATGATACAGCTTTCAAATCTAAAAGGCTTTTTCTTCAAGCTGTTTGTACCATAACCGCTGGCACTAATAAGCAATTGTCTTGTTTTCACCCTTTCAGTGGCTCTCCAATCACCTGGATATGCTATAAATTCTGCAGGTCCTGAAAAAAAATGTCTAGACTACAGGTAGTTTCTGATGATAAGGTTTATTTGTTTTGAAAGCCCATGAGAAACAATTTTATACTTTTAAATCATTTCTAATAGGCTCATGTCCAACTTATAAAAAACACCATACTGAATTTCATGGTTGTCAACCTAACAGATACCGTAGCAAAATAAACAATTAAACATAACTGGCTTCTTTTTTAAGGCAAGTAAAATACAATTGTGACTTTGACTATTTGTCTGGGCTCATGACAGATAAATAGAAAACTTTAAAACTGCTACTTTTCAGTAAGCTTTACCACTGAGTTTCAGGAAACAAACCCTAAAACAAAGACAACCATTCAAGACCCTGAAACTCAGAAGGACCTATAAAGCATGTAAAGTGCACCAGCAGGAACTCATGCATTTTACATAAAACATTTTTATATTGTTATTTCTAAGTCCCTTTTTAAGCCTTGAGATTTAAACTTTCCTATAGTTGAACCTGTTCCTGAAATATAATCAAAATGTAAAAATCGAAATATATCTTTATTTTGTTAGAAAAAATTTTGTGCTGCTAATAAGCAAAGGGAAAAGAGGGGATTTAAAGAAAATTACCCTTAAGGAACCAGATAATTAGAACAGACACTTTTGGTCCAAGATTGTGTTCAAAACAAAAGTTTTAAGAAATTAACTACTTTCTAGAGATGAAATTTCAATTCTAATAAACATAATGATTTAAAATTTTATTTTGAGAAGGTATTCTCTAGACAACTAACGCTATCTTCAGAATTTTCCTAATTTTCCCAAGAGCCAAATTGTGAGACAAGAAAAAAATAGACTGATGTTGTTCTCTGTGTTTGCAGTGAAGAAGGCCTTTTGAAGCGAGTATTATATCCTCTCTACAAATTAAAGATGTCTTTTCAATTGCTGACTCAGAAAATAATAAGGATGGAAAAGTAAATTTTTATGGTTCATAACTGATGAAAGAGTTAAAAATAACTATTCAAAGTAACTGAAAATTTCTATTTGAAAAAAATCGTTTGCTTGCAATAAATGAGGATCATAGATAATTTGAAGCTTAACGTGTATTACAGGCTTAAAAACTGAGTGTTAGAGTAATAGCTAATATGATATGGTCAGGTACTATAAATATCACAGTTCTTTCCAAAAGTATACAGTAAAAAGAAAAAAAATCTCTTCTTGTTTAAATCAAAACATGATTTCTCTTGTTGTTAGTTATAAAATTTTGATCATGGTGCAGTGCCACTGAATAGTTTATATTGACTTAAATGTGAAGTCAAAATGGAATAGTGCGACATCAAAATGTAAGTTACAAGAGATACATTTCTTCAAAAGGAATAACCATTCAAAACCTCCAGGGTTAAAATTTCTACTGAGAGGATGCAATGCCCTAAGTCAATGATTTAGAACAAACAGACAATAGCTCTTTGGAGAGAACGCACTACTGTGGCTGAGTACCATGGAGACCTCTGACTACCCTGTCTTTCTGTGTCACTGCCTGATGCTGATCCTTCTCTAGCTACCGTATACCACACATC
The DNA here is from genome assembly GCA_028627145.1 of Eidolon dupreanum. NCBI lineage: Eukaryota > Metazoa > Chordata > Mammalia > Chiroptera > Pteropodidae > Eidolon > Eidolon dupreanum. The sequence continues at coordinate 102,427,494 of CM053502.1, forward strand.
CTCAATGGTTAAACACTTTTGAGGCTATGCAGAAATGTGGGTTCCAATGAGTACTTTCATAAAATATATGCTAACAGTATTATCAAAAATGGGAACTGAAAATTGTATTTGTAACAAAGTAACCAGCCAAGCTAAAATTCATTATCTGGTTTGCTTAAAAGTAATCTCCTCATTTGAGACACAAGGCAAAAAGGAATCCTAGACCAAGGACCCTTATAGCATTTACAGAAACACCACGCCAACCAACAATGTAGTAGCTAGGGGGCAGCATGGGAAAGATTGGCCATGGCAAGCTTTAATGACTATGAATTAAAGTTAAAAAAAAAAAATCATCGGGAACTTGAGAATACATTCCACTGATTTATACCTGATTTCCCAGGAAGAACTGATAAAAAAAAAAATAAAAAATGGAAGAAAGATATAATTAGTTCAACAGGAAACTTTCCATATGGCTCTAGAACACACACACACACACTCTCTCACTCCAGGCTCCCAGATATAGTATCTAGTTTAGAGATGTGCAGGTATCCAATTGTCCCAACCTCAAACCCAAGAGTCACAAAATTTTCCACACGAATTTTCTGAAAATCTTTGGGTTTCAAATTTAAGTTAAAAATTCAAAGACTTAGATAAATATTTTTCAGGATGGAAGTATAAAAAGTAAGAATAAATACTGTTTCATTTGTAAGTAATATAGTATATTAGGGAAACTCAGCACATTTCCTATCTAGCTACTACATATAAGAGATTTTCCAAAAAAAAAAAAAAAAAAAAAAAGAGGAAGAGTGACGAAGTCACATTAGTCTTCAAGTAATTGTTTTGAAGAAGGTGAACTGAGTTATTGAGATTCTGAATAAGAGAAAAAAAATCATTGCACAAGTGGAAAACATTGCCTCTTTTCATATTTATAAAACTGAGTCAACATTTTTAACTTCATAGTTCTGGCTTGGAAGAGCATTGTTATTGAACATATGAAAACTTACCTCTAATTATAATAAAATATAGACCAAAGCAATATGAAGAAATTTACATATGTGAGAGGTATTTTTCTGTGAATAATTTTTTCCTTAAAAGTAATATACATGTTGTACATGACAAAGATATGTCCTTATATGCAAAATATAGGCTATTTCTATATAACTTAAAATGACAAGAATTAGAGATTTATATACCATTAAATTTTGATATAAAGTAAAAATAAATAATTCCTGGAAAACGATGCAGATCAAGTTACATAGAAATTTCAATTTTTATCCTTTAAAAGAACTGTAAGGTTATTTTGAAAACTTACCCTGTATTTGTTATCTCCAATCTGTTCAACTTGAAATCGTTTTGCACATTTACACTTAGCTACCTGTCTTGTCACCTGCCAAAAACAATGGTGAAGTATCCACTTTAATATTAGCATTACACAGTGAATCCTTAAAATCTTGACACAACTACTGAATATGGAAATAAATAAAATGGCTGCATGAATTGTGCAGAATACACTACACTATTACTGTTGTAAGCAATGGAAAGATAGTGAGTACCTCATCTTCGATTTTGTCAGCATCAGTAATAGGTTTATATGCATCTTTATTTGGGTGAAGAGCGGCTACAAATTCATAGTAGTCAATATACCCATCGCCGTCTCTGTCAAAGATGTCTGCAACAGCACTCATCTCTAGGCGACTGGTTGGGAACTCTAAAATTTTCAAAACAATAGTAAGTAGCATTACTAAGGCATAATTGACAAATAAAATTGTAATATATTTAAAGTACACATTGTAATGATTTGATATATGTATACACTGGGGAAATATTCCTCCCATCTAGTTAACACATCAATCACCTCACATACTAATATACATATATATATTTTTTTGCTGAGAACACTTAAGTTCCACTCTCTTAGCACATTTCAATTATACAATAGAGTGTATTCAGCTATAATCTAAAGTTACACATTAGACCTTCTGACATTATTCATCATATGGGTGAAAGTTTGTACCCCTTTTACCAACCCTGATGTATTCCCCCACCCCCAGACTTGGTAACCACTTTTAAACTCTGTTTCTGTGAGTTTGACTTTTTATTTAGATTCCACATATATGTGGTAATTAAGACATTCTCAGAATAAGCCATAAAATATTCCCAATGAAAGTTAACAAGACCTACTACTTACGATAAAATTTTATAAAAAGATTTGTCTTAAAAAAAAAGAAAGTATTCTAACTTGTTAATTCTGCCTCGAGACATTCTCTCTCTGTTGTTCATTTTAATCTTAATGTGCCTGGTTGAATTATCAAGGTCATCAAATATATTAAAATCCTTTTGAAAAAATTGATTTACACCATAACAAATTAAACCACTCTATATGTGACCTAAATTTATCTTTCATCATTACTGGGATTAATCATTTGAAATTGCTGTTTTACTAGGTTGAAAACTGTTACATATTAGTAAATTTGATATGGTTCAACTATCACTTTACATAAGGAATAATTTATATAAAATTTATTTTAAGAATCACTTCCAATAACATGTGCCAGAGATATCACATACACATGACTGAACCATCAAATAAGAAGATGGCACATACCTTCAGAAGTTTATATTATAGAGTTCCAATTTCCTACTAATGACAATGTTAGATCAGAATGTGAATTAGAATGAATAAGAAAGAGACTGACTTGAATTTATTATTTCCCATTTTATGCTAGATGACACAGACAATCTAAGAATCAAGTGTTATTAACTTTATATACAAACGAGGGTACAGCTTCAATAATGTGAAGGAATCTATCTGTGTTTACACAATTAGTTAAGTGTGCCGGACTCCAAATCCATAAGTTTTACCACGGACACTTTTTTCTGGTGACTTCACAGTCAAGTTTAAAGGCCATGCTTTATTGGTCACACAAGTTTACTGGCCCCACAATTTTAAACTGTGCTTATTTTTTTAAAAAAATATGTCAGTTTCAGTCACTTCTCTTGGGACTTACTTGAGGAAAGAATTCCATCAATAAATTCTTGTCGGGTTATTTTCCCATCCTGATCTTTATCGATTCTCCTGAAGAAGTCCATCACCCGAGATTTCTTGTGATTCATCCATCGCATGTATTTTTTGCGCCAGATATCAAAATCAAAATTAGCAAATTCCCTCAGCTGAAAAGGGCAAAAGGCATTTTGGCTGAGTTAATGTCGTGCTCAAATTGTATCTTATACTATCTGAATAGTGTTATTTTAAACGAGCATCTAGATAATACACATATCTTTCCCACTTCAAGGAAAGGTATAATCTTGCAAAGGGGACTTTTCACTGGGAAGTTCATTTCATTACTGTCACTGTTCTTCATTACACATAGAGGAAACAAACAAAACTCCTCAAAAAGTCAAAGAGAAAACTTCTGATAGTGCCAAAGTCACAAAGGTGGTGTGTGTGCCCTAATGTAGTACCACTGGTAAGTTCTCCTCCCACGGGGTAGCAGGCTCAGCTCAACAGTACTTATGTAACCCCTCACTCTCTCTGCTATTTGCCACTCTAACTCCCCTAGACTTCTAAAAATTTCCCAATTTCAGAATCTGAAACTCTAAATCTTGGATCATAGAATATACATAATGGAAATATCTAAAATCTAAATGATTCTATTTGCCAGTTAATACCACCAAGCAAAACATATGTCGAACTACATCTTTTCTTAAGTCGGCTTCCAATTATGTTAAAACATATTAGTTTTCTACTTTATTGATCCCCTAAATCCAAGTCCTGTATATCAGGGTTTTCCCTCCCATGAAAATTTTAGAAGTAAATATGCACTCAAATAGCAAGAGTTGGCTTATCTAACTCTTGTTGAAAAAAAATCAAGATTTTTACGCGTTATGCTGAATGACAATACGGTGTTAAATACACATATATATGAGTTTTCTAACCTCTTCTAGTCTGTCCAAGGCGTCATTAAGCTTCCTCCTTCTTTCCAATGCAAGGAGCCAGACTTGCTGCCATTTGCTCACTAATAAGTTGACCCTGGGATTCTTGGTTTCGATTTGTGTCTGTGATCCAGAAGGATATAAGCTTGATGCTGGAAAGCGTTTTCCTGTTAAAATATAACTTTAGTTAGGGTGGCAGTTTCCAGGGTTCTGAAATAATGTGAGGCTTGGCCCTTTCTGTTCCTAGCTAAGAATGAATCAACTTAATTACCAGGTATAACAAATAGAAGTACCCTATTTAGATGATGCAAGATGTCAAGGTACGAATCTGTTTCACTTATTAAGGGTCACATACTCTCTATATAAATTGAAGAAATATATCTTGACAGGCGTTTACATACTGGAAACCTCTCTCAACAAATTTATGCTTAAACCAGTTTCCAGCTCAAAATCCATGCCACATCCATGACAATGAAGTGCAATGTGCTCCTCTTTGTTAAGGCATGATAAAAGAAATCTCCCAGGGCAGTGAGATATAGCTTAGAATCTGTTATATAAACCTAGCTGCCCTTGTTAGAAAATATGGCTGAAAGCAGGGCAGGTGAGGGCAAGAGGCACTGAACATTCATTAGAGTCAGAGCAGGATACTTTACAATCCCAACCAAATATGGTATGTGCACAGGATTCCAGCTTTCATCCAAGTCCACTTTCCACTGAAGTTGTGTGTTTCCTGTGCATATTCATACCCCAAATTACTGCCTTATTAAAGTTCTTCTTTCTATTTTTCAAGAGTCCTATAATTTTACAGAACAATTATTTCAACACATTCTCCTCACCAAGCTAGCTAAATGTGGCTTAGAAAAATCACTGGCCTAAGGTCTTATATGAAGTTGATGTTCAAGCTACAATTTACCCAGAATTCCTAACTCCCATAGGACTTTACATATATAAAAATATCAATAGCTAATATTTATTAGGCATTTAACTAGATGCCAAGCACATCATACACATTAGCTCACTTAATCCTTGCCACAGCCCAATGAGGTTATAGTCATCCCCTTTTACAGATGAGGAAACTGAGGCTCAGAGAGAGAGTTTAAGTAACCTGTCCAAGGTGTCATTTCCAAGTTGGGAAGTGGTGGAGACAGCCAAAGAGTCTGCTTCCAGAGTTCTTAACCGCTTTGTTACCTTGCCTCCTTGTGCAACGTACTAACTACAATAGGTCTGAAACCATTTTTTTAAGGCACCATGCAGAAATATACAAAATGTATGATATAAATTGTGCTTCTTTTGCATCTTCTCCAAGCTAGCTATCATTGTTTTTAATTATCACTTCATTGAATCAAGGTCGCTGAAGAGGTAAATAGAACATGGGCAAAATCTATCAGATTACTGGTCACTAATGAACAGCTAGGTGAAGAACTTTACCCAGGTCATGATCAGTTCTGTTGCATCCCATTTTAAGGTTATTTATATAACAAAAGCAATATGAGATGATTCAAAGGGGTGTGTGAATATGTGTGTGTGAGATGATTTCTGTTCTTGTGGCAATTTTTCAGTTCCTTCCAGTGAATCTGAAAGATATAGTTCAAGCCAATAAAGTTCCATATAGAGAACTAGATGTATCTTTTCTTTATTTTTAAATAAGTTGCCTGAAAACTTGAGCCCATGTATTCTTTTGAGAAAACCTTTTATGATAGAGAGTTCACGCAGAATTACCAATTGCTCTGAAATTTCCAACGACAAATCAAAATAAAAGAAAACCAACTTCCTTGCTTAACTATCTTCGTTTTAAAGAAACTGGCCACTGCTTACTTCCTGTTCGCCCTTTATCCAAGACCGGAATATGGGACTGTAATGAGGAAGGATCAGCCGTTCTCCTCTTATAGGTCTTGGTAACTTTATCCACATCAGGTTGTTTTCTGGTCATTTCCTCCATGAAGGTCTAAAATGAAAGAAATGATATCAATTAAATACAAGTATACCAGAGAAAACCACCATTAGAAATGAACTAAAAACAAAAGAATAAAAGGACCATGCTATTGTTTCTGAAAAACGAATAAACTATTGTGTTTTATTTTTAAGAGGGAAGAATGTCTAAATATCATAACATAGTGTTTACTCATTTCTAAAGAATACAAAATATTATAGCCGATAAGTAATTACAGCATCACCAAAGTAATTTGTTTTACTTTGAAGACCATACACGGGAGCAGCTGTCTGAACAATATAACCTTTCTGTGTACCAACCAGGATCAAGGTGTCCAAGCTCTTCCAGAAGGATCTTGAAATGAGCATTTGTCTACAAAGGAACTAGTTAACTGGGGTGGTCCCTAGGACTTTTCTGTGACACATTTTACCTACGTATTTGGAATATTTAAGGTGGCTTTGATATTACAGTGACAAAGAACATAGACATTAAATGTGGATATATCTTAAATATCTCTGTCAATGAATAGACTAAGCCAAGGAAGGTAAAAGTAATTCATGTTAAAGTTTATATTTAAAAGACTTGGCTATCTTTCCATTTTTATCTCATCTCCTAAGGCTTATTATTGTTGTTGACTAGGTATCCCTATATCTGGAATACGTGGCAAAAGCAGAGACTGGTGAAAGTGATGAGGAAAGGAGGAGGCAAATAAAAGTGACAAGTGAAGTAACACATTTCCGGAATATTAGACACACTGGAGAACTCTGATTACTTTAATACCTCTGATCACAGACAACATGGCCTGAGACACTGTGGGGCCATTACAGACATCGATATCTTACACTTTTATTAAAATATAATGGCAATGTTAACTGCTTAACCAACTATGTTGACACAATGTTTCCCTTTGTAAATGTACATTAAACTAAAAAGCAAACAAGTAAATCAGAGTTAGTGTTATGCCCATCATTTCAGAGTTTAAAACAAGTAGGATATACAGGAGAAGTAATTTTTTTTTTTTTTTTTTTTTGAGCAAGACGATATAGATATGTACTTGAAGTACTTACAGTCATCTTAGGAGATGTTTAGCAGCAGACAGTAGAAAATGCAAATGTGGAGCAATAAATCAAAGGAGGGTGAGACTGCCAAAGAGAGCAGAATGAAAGGAGTACAGAGCTGAGGACAGAAGGAGAGCTGCTATTTAGAAAGCAGGAGAAAGGGCAGGAGCCAATCTGAGACAGCATCATGTGAGTATAACTTCACAGAGGCCAAAAAGGAAAGAGTTTTGGGAAGGTACCAGAATTAGAGGATAGACCATCAAAACTGAATAACTGCGAAGAGAACAGTTTTAAGGCAGAGGTAGAATTTGAAACCCATTTGGAAGGAGATGAGTATTTCTGAAGAAGTGAAGGTAATAAGCACAAAGCAATCTTATGAGAACTATAGCAGTGAAAGAAAGAAAACATCTGAGAAGACAGGGCTTGGGGTGATATTTATTTTACCTGGTGTTCTGCGATGAGAGCTTTCACCTCTTCAATTTCCTGGGGGATGACTTCTTTATCCTTATCACTAAGCGTAGTTTCAGCCCACTGCAACCAAGCCAGCAAAGCTTCCAACAATTCCTGTTTAGCAATGAGCCCAGCCAGAGCACTTGCTAATCTCTGCTGATGTTGCTTCGCCCAGGCCAGCACCTATTGGAGAAATAGAAATTTCTCTGAATTTCTTCTACCTTAGTGAATAATTTAATTCATGTAAAATATACAAAATTTAAATGTAAATTAGGATCGTACTGGGCTAGACCCATAACACTTACAGTCTTTCTAGACCCAGCCTGTGGAGGACATGAGAGCCCTCTATGACGCTCATCACCTTCAGAGGTTTAGAGATGTATGTCAATCACCCAGGGTTCCTTTGCTCTCTAAAGTTTAAATACGCATTCTCTGAAGGATCAAGTATGCTTACTCCATGTAGCACAGAGTGAAAATAAAAATAGCTAAAATCTTAAATATAGAATTGATTTACTTTGTGTATGCCATTCATTCCACAAGATATACTACTCTGAAATACTATTCAACTGCTTGATTATTCAATAGACACAATGTGGAAGTGAGACTAAAATTTATACATATACCAAGCATTTGCCCTTTCATGTTTCAGGGACATGGATGCAAAATTCCTTTAACTTTTTCAAGAAAAGTGGACTGCAGAGACAGGAGATGCACACAGGAAGGGTATTTTAAAAGAACATTTTTTTCTCTGCAGAAGCCTCATATTCCTATGGCTATAAGTGCATCTTAACTGCTGAGGTTTCCATATCCCGACTCTCAAAGTTATTGCTGCTCTAAAGATGATCTGAGACACACTGACCTCCTCAAACCTGGCCCGGATGATTGTTATCCAGTGCTTAATGGTGGTGATGGAGTCCGGGTGGCAGATGGCCAAAATAGCATCTCCCATACTGGTAGCTTTATTGAGTGCAGCTCGCTTTTCTTCCAGTTTCTTCATGAATTCCTACAGCAGAAACAAAGACTTCAATTAGCTGTTGGCACTGGGTGAAAACAATTTGACTATCAAGAGTTAAACAAATAAACGAGAACATCAACTGGTTTATTCACAGCTGGAAATAATCCAATAATTGGGAATTAAGGAAGGAGAAGGGACAAAAATAGGAAATAAATTACTTTCTAATACATATTTTAAAATATGGGATAATAACTCATGCTTTACAAAATACATGATAAAAATTCTTTCCTAGTTTTGGATATATTATAATTACATTACCAATGGAAAGTAGGATTGGGAGAGACAGTAATACCAGAAATAAAATTAGTATCGATTGCAATCAAAACAAAACAAAACAAAAACCTCCTAACAAATAAGACAAGGAGGTTGGTATTTAAAATAGCATTAACTGAATCAGGAAAGATATAAATATGTACAAAAAAATAAAGAAGTGCCATGGAAGAGGGAAGGCTGGGCAAGAAGTTATAAATGATTGGAGGTGTTGGAGAGAGGGCACAAGCGTCCAGACAGGAAGGAGTGAGGGGGAGACCAGAGGGAGTGGGCCTGACAGAGGGCCAGCCTGTGTGTGAACTGTCCTCAAAGACCAGTAAGAGCTGCTCTTTGCCCCAGCAAGATAAGTAAGCCTCAACAAGTCCAAGGAAAGGCTTTTGAATGAACTTTTTTTATAAATGTCTCACATACATAACTGTTACTTTCTACCATCAAAACTGTATCTACAGATACATGGATCACAGAATTCTGCAAGCGTGGTTAAAAAATGAAGACCTTTGCCCTAAAATGGGTGACATGCTTCTAAAACTTTACATGGAATTAAAAAGATCCATAGACACTCTAATCTATCTGGACCCTCACGCTAAGAAGGGTTCCTTGATCACACTGACAAGGGTGCCAGAGGCTGCAAACATAGCTGGCACTCATGCTACTCATGCCATGTGACTGGGGTGATTATCTGAAAATATGAGTATTTACTACAAAGTCCAGTGACCTTTTGTTTTTAATCTGTGAAGCAGCTGTCATATACCTTCTACTTGGGCATTTTGCTGTGCTAAAATAATTTGTTTACATACGTTAACTACTAGATCTTAAGGTCCACAAAATCAAGACTATCTTATTCAATTTTGTGTCTCTGTGATTAAATAAATGCTTTTTAACCTTTTATTTACACATTTTTTTTTCTGCTGTGGAGTCAAGGTTCAATGAACAATACACTTGACTAATATGACCTACTTTTTAAATATCATGGCCCACTTCTAAAAATATTTTAATTTTCCCCAACATATACCTTCTTAAAAGAAAAAGAAAAAAACTTTACTAGGAAGAGAAATCCAGAGGTTAATAACAGCTGTCCTTTTTTCCAGAGGGCAGTTGATCTTATCATGTACTTTTAATCACTCCTACACCAAGAAGAGCCTAATCCTGCCTGGAATATCACCTCTCTGCTACCTTGTCTGTGCTCTTCCAATCTCATCTGAGTGCTACCTTACTGGTTTGTGCCCACGTGAGAAATCTTGCCATTTTCAGAAACTGAATTATGCTGCGAAGTCTCAGTCTCAGGGCTGAGAAATTAAATTAAATATTCTGTTTTTCTCCTATTGGTGAATGTGTGAAGGGAAGCAGAGGAAATGAAAAAGTATGAGTAATGTTACTGCAAAATATCATTACTAAGAAATCCTTTATAACATTACATGTTATTTAAATGGCTTATGCTATCTAAAAATATTTAAAGACAATTATAGTAAGTCCTCACTTAACACTGTCAATGGGTTAACACTGCAACTTAAAGTGAAATGACTTAACAAAACCAATTTTACCATAGGCTAATTAGTATAAACAAGAGTTAAGTTCCTACAGTACTTCATCAATGTTATAATGAAACGACATTGTTGGAAGACCTATTGTATTTGAAAAAACCACTACCTCTGCTCCAGATATCTGCCTCCTGATGTTTCTAGGGGTTTCCTGGTGCTGCTGTGAGGGTGGTGAGACCACAAATGGGCTCCTTTCTGTAGGATGTTAGATATGAACCCTGAGCTTCAAGGGACTACTCTGAGACCCAAGACTAAGTATGTTAGAGGCACTCAATGCTGGCTGATAGCTAGCCTACATAATATAATATAAACTAGACTTTCAAAAATATTGAACTGAATTAAAATTTACAATAAATTTGATGTAATTTTCCCACTCTTACATCCTAGCTTCAACATTAAATGGTGTATGTAGCATTTCATTCCTACAGATGATGTCACAGAAGCTCACATCACTTTTATTAATGACAAGGCAATATTTCATTGCTATAGGTTATGCAGCCTATCACTGAGAGAGCATAGCAGTTAAAATAAGAAGACTCTGTAGATGATGTAATCCATGCTACACTAGAATTAATGATGTATTTCCAACTTGACCTTGAAAGACAAGGTTACTCAGTGGTGAAACGGATTCTTTAAAGTTAATAGGAAATGCTAACATCAATACATTTTGAATGGTAGCATTGCAAATTCCTGATTTTTAGAGTCAAAGGTTTAAAAACATGTCAAGAGCTCTCTGAACCACTCTCTTAGCGGTTTTGCTAGTTTTATGCATTATCACAGGAAAGAGCTGGATCTGAAACTCAATGGCCAGATTTTTACTTAATTTATTCAACAGCATATCTACTTGTATAATTGATTTTTTAACTTATAATTTATATTAGAGTTTTCAAAAGAATTTAAGGTGACTCTTAATTAAAAAGCGGAATTGGCAGAGGCTTAAAAATACAAATTGAAGACCGGTTATTAAACTATCTCCTTTTCTTGCTTATAAAAGTCAATATGATTAATTTACAATTCTAATGGTATAATTCTTCCAAACTGCTCATTAAGGAAGTTTCATCCCTAAAATGCACATGAAAGTGCAACAAAATTGACCAATTTCGGTCAGAAGGCAAATAATCCCCTAGAAAAATCAATGTGCTTCCTAGAGATAGGAAGCAGAGTGACTAATTTTAGAATAATCATTTTCTTCATATAAAAAAAAAAAAACAGGAAAAGATAGCTATATACACCTGTGTATCTAGGAGCACAGAAACATACCTATGTAAGCAAGGAAAGCACAGGTAAATTCTCAAATGTACCAGATCTTTAATTATCTCTCAGGAAGGAAAATATTCACACAGTTGACATTTGCAATCAGTAGAGTCTATTTTCTCTACTTTGTTCGATTTTCTCATTTAGTTGTACTTGGCGTTTAAGTAACTCACTTTATGCTGATCAATGAGAGTCCGAAGAGCATCGTCATCATCTGGGAGAATGCCATGGAAACGAAGGGTTTGCTCTGCCTCAGCCAGCCACTCCAAGAGGGCATGTACCACCGAGTGAAATTCCTCCGCCTGACAGTGCACAGAGACACACACATCCCAAACAAGATTCTCAAATACGCTTGTTAGTGTAGTAGATTTTTCCGCTTAATGAAAATAAAATTAATTCATTACATGCACTATTCCCATTAAAAGGGTAAAGATATATGGTGCTGCATTTTACAAATGTAAGGAAACTTCTAATATATCAGAAAGGCTTAAATGAAGAATAATTCACCATTTTAACAATCTGATTTTAGATGACTGGCAGCCCATTATACAGTTAAGCTGAAAAATTACTCAAGCAGCACTTTCATGTGAAGATTAGAAAACCTCCCTCTGTAGTAACTGAAATTCTTGGGAGAGGAATTCGGGAAAAGGACCAAGGCAATGATGCTATAAGAATTTGCTTCTCCGCGACTGTCCTGGTGAAGAAATGAGGAGCTTCACAGTTCTTCATGAGCATATTTCTTGTTGAGGCTTTAATACCTTCTCACTATGCCCAGCTGGAATTTACATGACTTTTACCTGACGCAGAGCTGCTTCTAATCGCGTTTGCTTTGATACAGAAAGTGCACACACGGTCTCCCAGCGTGTGCTTAACTCCTGCATCTGGACCTGGACCCAGGAGGAGTCGTCTCGGCTGCCTTCTATGAGCTCTCGGGCTGAGCGCTTCAGGGCCTGCACGCTGCTGGTCCTCTTCCCCAATTCCTTTTGGAAGGCCTACGAAAACCATGTTTTTATAGAAAATTTTAATTACAAAATCAAAACAGTAAAACGTACTGTTTGAAATGTATATGTGTACATAATATCAGGTACAGATGTATAGATCTCTAAGACCTACGGTTGAATGATCCCTATTTTCACAGCATCTTCAGATCAGACCCAACACACGGCTCCTATCAGAGCAGTTATGGCCACAGTCTTGTATAAATTTGCTCAATCTTCTCATGTTCTCCTGAGTGAACCACCTTATTTTCTAAATAACACACTGGATCTAAACAATAGTGGCCACCCTTCTTCATTTCAATTCCACATACACACAAAAATGCATCAAATTCCTTTTTTTCTAAGTTTCTTTAGTATGGTATCCCAATTCCTCTCAAAGAAGGAGTAAGTGCCAAGCAATTGCTGCCCACCACACTACTCTCAATTAGTAAGCATATCTAAGGGACTAACAAAGCCTAACGAAGCAATCCTGGGGTTCTTCATGGCGGTGCTTAGAGATAAATGCAGGGAATTTCATAGGGAGTTGGCATGTAGTCCTTTTTTCTCTATAACATGCTTTCATCTTTGGCAGCATCCTGAGTACTAACTCATAACATCAGATTTTAAAAGCTTAAATCATTATTTGTCATCTTGGAGCAAAAAACTGTCTGTTTTATTTTTCTCCTATCTAATTTTGACAAACTTTGATATGCCAGCATTTAAACCGGTTTCTTTTGGCCATATACTTTATCTAAGAAATGAGCTCAAGGTTCTTCATTTCTGATCCAAGAGCTTGTATGTGACAATTACATCTTTCAAATAACCAACTTTATATATAGAATAAATTAACTTCTTTATTAAAAAATCATCACAAATTCCTGTTACCAAGCACATTTTTAACTTCGGCTCTATCCATGAGTTTCAATTTTGATACTCAGAGCACTCATTAAAGAGAGCCCATCGAAAACAATAAAAAAATACTTTGATGAATTCTTTACTGATTTTACTGTATTAGTGTTAAATAATGAGATGTTCTTGTGGCTAGACACACAGACAAATGCACAAACCCATGCATGGAAGGTAGTGTCAAAACATTCTATCTATGATCGGACTAGTCCAATATTTCTGAGTAGACTTTCCAATGTACTTTGTATACTGAAACCTCTTCTTGAGCCTTCCAATTGTATTACTAATGCTGAATGATTAATTCATTCTTGATGACCTTTAATATCTAAAAAAAAACTGGCAAGTGGCTAGGGGAGTAAATATTTAGACAGTGAGCTTACAAAAATGGGATTTATGTAAAAAGTAACATTACACTATTCATTACTCATTGAACAAATGCCAGGGAATGGAAAAGTTGTATTAATCATGCACAAAACATTTGTTTTAATATAGACAAAGCAACATAATTTTTAAAAATTTTAATTTTTGCATGCCTGATCAATATTCTTCATTTACTCTTCTATTTTCTAATATTCAAAATAGCAAACTTTTTTATGGACATAATGAAATACTAGAACCAGAAAAGGAGAAATAAATATGCAAAAGGACCAACATTAAAAAAAAAAAAAACAGGTAATATCAAAATAGCATAACCAGAGAAGAATAAAGAAAACATTTTAAAGTGAAATAATTTTTTTGGACTCAAAAACTATAGAGGGGAAATATAACACAAATTCAAGTACAGTGCTGCAAGGTATCTAAATATAAAGTCAACTCCAATACAACCATTCTACACTGGTATTGTACCTCATGTTGTTTTCAAGGCTCTTAAAGTTATAATAGAGCATTTGATCATAATCTAGGATCTTAAACTCAGTATCAGCTGAACATCTTGAATATAACCTTTGATTTGCCCAGCAGTTTAACATACATATCAGAAAGTTACAAGGAAACCAATTTTCTTGCAGTAATAATCAAAACCCTCATAACATTTGCCGTTGTCTCATAAATTGCTGCAGTTCAAGCAGCAAGGTTAAAATGGTTTTTAAAAACAGAAAACTGATCATGACCTCCATAGGTCATGTCACAAATCTATTCAACTTATGCAATGACCAAGTTCCAGGTCACTGAATGAATGATTTTAAATTATATTATAGAATTATTTAAATTAATAAAAATGATTGTAAAACATTTTTGAAACATGTTTTAAAGCACCAGAGAACAAAATCACTTTCCAAGTTTTAAAAAGGTTTTAGATCTGGAAATTAAAAACAGTATTATGTCATTGATACTAAAGTAATTTTCCTACATCACTTTTAAAGTTGACTTCCTGATTCTGGTCAAACGTACACACATTTCAATATTAAAGACTGTTAGGTAGTATGATATGATATACCCTTTCTAGATTTTAAAAGGCTAAGTTAAGTAGTTAGTTTCCTCTACTCTCAGAATAATGAGGTCAATAAAATGTCCCAGACAACAATACCTTGTGATTATCGATCAGATTCATCACTAAATCAATGTCTCCATGGACAGGCTGGTCTTCTGCCAGCTGGGGTTCAACTCTATATAACCAATCAATGAGGGCCTGCAGGGCATCTGTGAATTGTCCAGAAAACAACAGGGCTTCCTCCAATTTGTTTTGTCTGGAGAAAAAAAAGGTGGAAAAATCAATCTGAGCAACAAAAAAGCTACCCTATACATTCAAACAGCTAAAATTCCTTTATGCAGCTTGAGCAGTACTTGAGGAAAAACAACATATTGGCATTTACTGCTGTTTTTGGCTTTCCTTAGAAAATAAGAACACTTTTCTCAAATGTTCTCTTTGATTCCTTAAATACATGGCATCCGTTCCAGGAAAATTCCCTCATCATTACCTCTAGAAATCACTGAACCCTTTAGTTTCTTCATAAAAAAAAAAAAAATGCCTTTTAAACTAAGAAAAAAAATTTTTTTTTTAATTTATGTTTTAAATTATCGTACAGTCAACTTGACTTTTTGGGGCATACAGTTCTGTGAATTTTAACATATTTATGGATTCATGTAACTACCATCATAATCAAGATACAGAACAGTGTCATCATCCCAAAAATCTCCCTCATGAAGTCTCTTTATAGTCACAGCCTGCCTTCATCTCTAACCCTGGCATTTACAGATCTGTCTGCCATCACTAATTTTTTAACCTTTTCAAGAATGTCATATAAATAAAATTATTTATATGACTATATGACATTGTAAAAAGCAAATAACCTTTAGAGACTGGAGACGATTTTAAGAACTTTAAAACACACACACACACACACACACAAAGCTTATTGCAAAGTTCTCTAAAACTGAATTTAATATTCTATTTAATCCTGATACTGACAAAAGTAATTAGAATAAGGAGGAATGAAAAATTTGAAAACATCCCTAAGATATTCTAACTCTTCTAGTAGTACTGTACATTATTAAATACTTTAAAAAATTTGAAATAAGTTTTGGGCCTCTGTGGGTGAAGTGTAATGAGGAAGAGGAAAATGAGAAAGGGGTAGATAGAAATTGGAAGGGCACACAGGAGGGGTTAGGTCGTAGAACCTTGCACACCTCATTAAGAAGTCTATGTTTTAATTCACACCCAATATTAAGCCCCTAAAGGGTATGAAGCAGGGGAATGACAAGACTCCAATTACATTTTTAAAAGACTATGTTAGTAGTTATGTAGAAATTGGATTAAGGAGGACAATAGCAGACCTGACAAAGACTGTCAGAAGGCAATTGCTGTGGTAAGGTGTGAGATGACAGAAGCCTAGAGAATGTTACCACTTTTGAGTGACTTGAGTTCTTACAGATAAATATGATAACCAACAGCAAAGCCTTCTCAGTGCAAGTACTGTGGTAAGTGGGGTACTAAGGACCAGCAGTTCTCCAGGCAAAGGGGGTATTTAAGGTTCCTAAAATTCCCCACAAAGCACACTACTGTGTGTTTGAAAGTGGTCTACAAAGTAACCAAACCGCCTCAACGAACATTACCTTTCCACAGATTTTCCACAGATAGTATCCCACTTGTCTCTGAGTTCACTCAACATGTCATCCAGTTTCAGGTTGTCATCAGCCAGGGAGGTTTTTTCTTTTAGAGAGCGTCCAGTTCTGTTGGTGGTATCGTAGACAGAATGCTTGGCTCCAAGTGATTTCTGAAACTCCTGTATATTTCATGAGAAAATGAAGTGCATTTCTGCTTAGGATGAATGAACAAACAGGACAGAGACACTGAAAGAGGCATCTCTAATAAGTGGAGTCTAACAACTGAAAGACATCAGCAAATAATCAAGTCAGGATCACACCAGGGTAGAAAAAAATCTCTACATTTTCTAACTGAAAGAATTCTTTTTCTCAGAAGTCAGGGGTCTCTAAGAGTATCTACTATTATTAAGAAAATCATTTCAAAACAAAACAAATCCTGAATCTTTTGTAGCTATAAACCACAAACAGTATGCTAGTTACGATAAAATGAAATTGCTAATAAACTATTGAAAATCCCACAGTTTAAAAAGGAAAATGTAGTTAACACTCTATGAGTAACTATAGGTCTGGCAAGGACACAGAATGACTCAGTGTATAAATTTGCTACAATTCTTTTTTTTTTTTTGTCAAACAGATTTATTGTCACACATTTTGGATATTGTTAATCTTCAAGTTTGTATATGTATGTGTGTATGTGTGGGAGGAGTGAATTCCATTCTTTCTACGCAACTCAATTATAACCTTTTCTCAAGCAGGGATATTGTTTTTGTAGGCCTGTTATTATCAGGTTTTATTTTGTGTGTGTTTACAAGTATGTAATAGAAAGAGTGAGACAACTACAATTAAATATATAATCTCAGGGATGAGAAGAAAGATCAACTTAAGAGGCAGCTTACAAACTCATATAATATCATGGGAACACTAATTCAGTAATTCTTAATCCTGGCAGCACATTAGCATCACCCCAGATAATAAAATGCTATGCAAATGTATAATTTTCCAAAATAACCTATTCAATTACCTAATAAGTTTTGATTGCATTTAAAAGTGAGACACTTTAAGTGTCTTAATATGACTAAGGTATTTATTTTGTCTTGTAATAGGAGGCAACTACATGTGGGAATTTTTTAGCAATAAACACCATTGCAATTTCACTGTATTTCTGCAGTTTGTTTTCTGTAAATATTATTTTTTTGTATTATTCTAAACAGAATATTAGTTTTAGAATCATGGTATTGACCGATTTTCTTCACACAACGGACACATAATAAATGTTATAGCTGAATACAGGATAGCTTAAAACTTTTTTAAAGACAAAAAGTACCCAAATAATGAATAAAAAAGATTTCTTTTAAAATTGGCTTCATGTACCTTGTATCTTCATTTCAGAGAAATGGTGACTTTGATAATAGGTCACACACAAGGGGAAACAGAGAATCTATAAGGGTTCTTTGCATATTCTTATTTCTAGGATTCTCTAACTTAAATATGCAATATGCTTGCATAAGACTATATGACACAACATCTATGTTCAAGTTCAAATAAGGTATTCTACATTGAGAAGGAGGTGCTCATTTTTCCATCAGCGGGGAAGGAAAGAAGGTCCTGCCCACTGTCATCATGTGTCCAATACTAGGTGCAGCAGCTCATGGGCACAGGGTGTCAGCAGAACAAGCCATTCATAAGCCAAAGAACAGACGTACAATGGTACATTGTTTCCTTCCATCACCCTAGGAGCGTGATCCCCTGGGGTTAGTTAGAATCATCAACCGAAGCAATCAACCTGTGTGAAGACGATGGCTAGAATTTTCTGATGATGAACTTACATGGCCCCAATTTTCTCTAGCCTTTTAAAAATTATCATGTTTCAAGCAATAATTTATATGTCCATGCCTAAAACTGTAAAATAGTTTTCAGGAACCACTCTCCTTTTATACACATCCTCACCCTGAGGGCTGATGATCACTTTATAAACAAAATGACAGCAAAACCCAAGTTCGAAAGATTTGAAGAGGATGGGAGAAATGGTCTTCGAATGCCATGTAGTACAAATAGAAAAGGTAAAATATGAAAAACACGATGTTTCTACAACTTCTAGTCTACATAAGGAAGCCATGGACTATGTGTCTTTGAGGGTAAGGACGGAATTTCATACACCCACACATATACAATTAAATGCCAATTTAGGTAGAAATCAATTTTCCCCACTGTACTGTTTAAAAGAATCTATAGGACAAAATCTATATTACTTTTTGCTATATGGTCTATGAAAGAAAAGACAAGATAAGACCATTGTGAAAAATTAAAATGCCAATGTTTGAATGCCTACAAATCCTTTTAATGTTTTAATTCTGTATATTTTCTTTTATCAATTAACCCCAGGCTCATAATGGAATGGTCTCTGGGGAGTAAAGATACTACTACCACTTGATCAATATGAAGGGCAACTGGTTTTAAATTTAACACAAGTTATATTGGACGACTTTTTTTTTCTCTAGGGATGAATAAATACACAATTAAGTAAGAATTTGAAAGTGATCTTGCAATATATAGTGACATAATATGCTTTTCTTAACTGTAGACCTACCCACCTTATGCTGTGCAAGTTGTGTTTTTATTTTGTCTGGGTCATTGGCGATTTCCAGTTCAGAATCCAAAGACCTTTCTGACTCTTCTAGCCACTCCATAAGTTTACTCCAAGCTTCATGGAACTGTAAGGAAATTCACATTTTGTCCAGTAAATTTTCTGGTATATTTGCTATATTTGAAATCTAACAGGTAGTTAAAATAGAAATTAATATTAACAGAAATGTTGAAAATTATTAAATCGACATGCCCTCAGAAGAAGAAAAAAGTGATAGTTTCATCAGCAGATTATAAACTGTCTTGTTAACTAACACTTTGCTTCTATGGACCTGTTCCATGCTTACTTTGTTATAATTCATTCAAACACATAAACTTTAATAAAAATAGAAATGTTAGGGAGCACCAGGCAAAACGTACTGCCCTTTCTTTTGCTTAATAATTAACACAGACCCTCAGAGAATTTTACTGGCTCCCTGTTGTTACTTATCAAATCTGGGTTAACTTCTAAGGTATTTAACTTCCTATGCTAAGAAAAAGAAACGAAAAGGGAGAAAGAGAAGGATAAAATTTGTAAATTGGTTTTAAAAAGAAACAAGAACAAAGAGAGGTAATTTCATTTCTATTTAATATAAAGGTAGTTTAACATCTTTATTGTTGCTATCAAACCTCTCAAATTAATGCATCACATATTGGTTTAACATGCAAGAGCACCTACAATACAGGAGTTCTAACAAAATATAACTTTCTCTGGCATCTATGACCTTGAAATAGTCTGGTGCTATTTATATTTAATTTCAGCCACAGTCCATTTTCTGTTTATCATTGAGAACTAGTGGGTGCTATTTTTAGATTCTAAATTGTGAAACTGGTTATAAATTATTTCTCATAACAGATACATAACAAAAACTTAATCAACATAAAGTGTGCTTTATGTCAAAGCACATGAATAATGAAATAACAAAAAGACACATCTTACAATAAGAGTGCACAATCACAAAGCTGCCGCGGCCCACTAGAGAGCATCTCATCACAAATCTGCTCTCCCTACACATCCCTCCCACAGCAGTAATCAAATTAAACATGAAAACACGGAGGCCAGAATAGGCACATACATTGTCAAAGTCAGAGAACTATGATCAACATTTGAGAAAAAAACTGAGTTATTAAAATTATAAGAAATAAATTAAAGATACAGTTAATCAATATGTTAGGTAGTCTTACAACAAATAACACAGGCTATAACAGTTGAATGGTAAGTTTAATGATATAGACACATAGGTCCTAAGGCTGGTCTCACTTTCAAAACTATTTTTAAGTTATAAATATAGAAGAAACGCTATATACTCTACTTCTGCACTGAAAACAGTAGAAAACCCTTATATGGTTAGTTAAACAAATTGAAAAAATAGAATTGATTCAATGGGCAACTAGGTCCTGGCATCCAAGAGACTCTTAGACATTAGATGTTCATAACTCAAAAAATGCCTATACTTCAGATGACACTGCTACATATGTGAAGAGAAAAATGCCAGGCTCAGCATTAATATTGTCTTAAAAAAACATTAGAGACTAGTTCCATTCCAGAGACTCACTTTTAGTATGGAACATATCATACCTCCCACTGAAAAAGGAACACATGGCATGTAATCCTGTAATGGTGCAATTTGTCATTTCTAAAGTCTTTAAAAACTTACACTGATAGCTGTAAACACTAAAACGTTTGATGCCCATGACATTTTTTTGCATCACCCAATGGAGCCTAGCTTCCCAAAGCATTGGAGTGCAGGACCAATGATGAACAAATGCAACTGAATGGGGCAAAAAGAGTCATTATAAAATTTAGCCTCAATATTATACTTTCTACTTACTAGTAAAAAACAAAGATATATGTCAAGCAAGGTGGGTGTATCTCTCTCTTCCCTGAAGAACAGAAATGCATAATTTTACTTCTTCTCTGTATTAAGTCTAGAACAGAATATTAATAACAGATGAAAGAAGTAAGGCAAGTTCCCTGTGAGAGTCTCTAGATTAAAAAAAATGCGGCCCCAAAAGCTTCAGACAATTTAAAAATGGTATGGAGCTATATCAAAATATGAGCAAAGAAATGAAGGCTTGCCAACAAGTGTGCAGGCTCAAAGACGTGAGGAGTACCAACCAACTCAGACACAGAATACGCCCTCTCAGAAAGCTGTCTAGAGGGATAAAGGTCTGGCTCAGCTCTCTTAGTTTGTGAAGAAAGTTTGCCTTTGGAACTGAAACAAAAGGTAGCAATATAATTAAGTATGATGTCTCACTCTGAGTATGAGAGTGGAGGTTGAAAGGACAAAGAAAAAACAAACAAATGCAATAACAAAAATTTTGAGCCCCTTTTGTGCATTAATGATAATTTTTAAATGGTCCATCTCTGAAGTCAAGCTATAATCAGTCTCTTCAAGATTAGTCCCCAGGCCCTGAAGTTTCTGATAGGTCAACTTCAAAGTGATGCCATGATCCAAACTTGGGCCACAGCCCTTTTAGGAAATAAATACATTGGCTCTATGCCATGATTTTTACAACTAATATAGCCTGCAACAGAAGTACATTAATAACAAACATTTCAACAGCTAGAACTGATTTATTGCCAAGTTCAGAGTATTTTTATAAAGATTTACCTGCTTCGCCCTCTTCCTTGCATCATCCAAAGATCTTCCTCTTTCCACTAACCGTTGAACTACTTTTTCCCATCGACTCTGCACACTGATAAGTAGGTTCTTAATGAGGACAACATCTTGTTTCTGACTGAAATATTTCAGGTGGGTTCCAGTTTTATCCAGCTCTATTATCTGCTCACGGTGGGAATTTACTTCATTGGCAAAGACCTTTCCCCCAAAAAAAGAGGGTATAAATAGAAACAAATGAAAAACTGATCTATCTTGAAAATGCTTCTGGTGTCACAAGCTGAAGCTATTTCAAAGGACAAAAGAAAGTTTTTAAACTACCAAATTCATGTTTTTGTTACTAAAACAGCCTTCTGTCTAAAAAGGTCTGAAATCAGAATGCCATTCATTTGAATTATAGCATACCTTGTGTTCATCGATTTGAAACAAGACTGTGTCCAAGATAAGACTTGGCCGAGAAGCTACATTTAGAGTCTGTTCAGCCTGGGTAAGCCAGTTGATGAAGTCTTGGAGAGAATTGTGGAACTCCATTGCCAAGTTAAGGGCCTCTTCCAGTTTAGTCTGCGAGGACAGATTATTTAGTATTTGATGATATAAGCCTCTCCCCCCTGCCCCCACCGCTGCGGCGGCTCCAGTTTAACCACTCTCTGGCAGATTTCCTTCCCACCTATTCTTTATTTATACATAATCTATACTACTTAAATAGTTTATAAATGTAATGGGCCTCCACTAAAATACTGGCAAACCAAACCCCTTGAAATACAGTAAGAAGCATCTCACTGCAGCTAAAAAAAATTTAATATACACTAAAATTTTGGTTTAGGGGCAATTAACCACAGAACACAATTACTAAATAATCTGCCAAAAAAACCCTCCAAAAAACTTGACATTCATACAATTAATTTCTGGGATCCAAATACTATGAAATATAGTTCTTCTACTCTGCCAGCGAGATGCTTCTCATAGGTTTTTGTTATGTAAGAGCTTATTATATATACACATTTATCTCATTCTCTTGATTTCCTTCTCTCCCTCTCCCTATATACAGCCTTTTGCTTATGAAGTGTGATTAGAATTATTTAACTATCCAGAATTCAAGTGGTTCACAAATTTAAAAATATACCTAGTAACACTGATCCATGATATACTTTTATCTGTTTCAATAGATTCCTTTAACTCAGTTCTTCTGAGTTAAGACAGAATACTATTTTCAACTGACCCCATGAAACCTCCTAATGCATACAAAAAAAAATTTAAAACTGAATCATTAAAAATTTCACTGATCATGCTACTCAGAGATAAGGTAAAAACCCACAAAATAAAACAACTAAAATAGTGAATTATATTAATCAAGGGACATACTTTCCTTTCATTGAGTTTGGTTTCCACTGATTCCCATTTTTCTTTCAAGTTATTTATGTCTTGGTCAATATTTGTCTCTGCAGATTTGGGGCATCTTGCAAGCATCTGTTGGCCTTTCTGCATCAGACTCTTATATGTTTTTTCTTTAACATCAAAGGCGGCGCAGATTTCCTAAATTGAGATATCCCCCCAAGTTATCTCATTTTTAAGATAATAAAATCTAGGAGTTCTTATCCCAAGTCATCAACCCCAAGCCCTTTATCATATACTCATCTCTATCCAGCATACAGAATAACTCTAACACATTCAAGCTTTTCACTATGTTGAAATAACACCTAAATCCATAGCCATACCCAGTCTACCAAGAAATCTCAGAAATGCTGCTGTCGTCAACAATACCTCCTGGCATGATAAGGTTTTTGAAACAATATTTTAAATGATATCAAGAAAGGCTTCACTATACAGTGACCAATTAGCTCTGTGACCTTTGACAAGTAAGTTAACCTACCTGAGCCTCGATTTCCTCCTCTACAAAGTGAGTTCTCTAAGTCTCTCCTTGGACTGTAATATTACAATGACTGTAATATTTTTTTGTAAAATTTAATTCTGGGCTCAGAAGACATCCAGTGAATAGAAAGTTAAGACTCAGTACAGTAAGACATTTAAGTTGATTATTCAGACTTTGGAATCACAAAAGCCAAACTTGTAGTACTATGAGAATATTATTCTCATTTATAACATTTTTAAAGCTTCCAACTAGAATGCAGTGTGTATCTTCTACAGAGAAAATTTAAAAAAAAAATACTGCTTAAACAAATTCAGAATTTAAAATCAATGAAACAACAGTTATATTCATGGAGAAAAATTAAGACCAGTTCTAGCCCATTGATTCAATTATAATGTGGTTCAAATCATAGCTCTCACTGAAAAACTATATATCCTATGTCTAACATTTTCAACTTTATAATTTTTAAAATTAAAATATAATTCATAAAAGTCACCCATTTTAGAGTGTAGAATTCAGTGTTTTATTAGTCTATTCCCAAGAATGTGCAACCATCACTACTAATTCTAGAATACTTTATTGCCTCAAAAGTTTATATCTGTTAAACCTTAAAAAAAAAAAAAACCCTTTCTAAGCATATTTAAAATATCGCCTACTAAAAACTTTTAATCCTAAAGCAAAACTTTTAAATATAGCTAAATCTCACGATACTGTGATACTCCAGTTTTCAGGTTTCCTTCATTTCTAACACAATCGAAGCAAAAGAACAATACTAAAGTGTATTATAAATATCGATAACTATATTCTTTAAATCATGGAATTTCTATAATCTGGTAAATTATATAAGGTTATAACAAATTCATTTTAAATACCTCCCAGAAAAATAAGCTGATATTCTTCTAAAGATAAAATATTCTAAAAATAAGCTCTCTGCTTTTCAATATTTTTACTTATATCTTTCTACATTAACATTTAAAAATATTTGTCATTAGAGATTAATCCCAGGTATGTCTGTTCAAGAATTCATTAAACTTCGACTTTATGGACACTGTAATAGCTTTGCAGGTACTTATTTCCTAATAAGTGTAGTTTTAACGAGCTCCTACGACAACATTAGACATCTGTTAAAGAATACGACTTCAATGTGCAATGGCCCATTTCCTTTGTCACATTCCTCAGTAGTTCTACTTCTATTTCATAAGATACTAATGGTCGGCATTTAAATATTTAAAAAAATTATTTCGATGCAAATTCACAAGTGCGGAAAATTAGAGGAATAGTTTTCAAAATTTGAAACAGATTGTTTCTTTGAAAACTTTCAGAGTTGAATTATAATGGGAAATGAATAGGAAATGTAAATAAATCAAAGGCAGTCTAAATTTAATTTGTCAGTCCATACTTCCATGAAAGAAAGCCAGAGTCTCAAGTTTCATTATTTTTTCCTCCTTATCCTTAAGAGTTGGCAGTGCCACAGAATCTGAGTGGGACTAGCCCACAGGCACAATGCTCCAGATCAGACAATTAAGCAGAAGCCTCCTTTTGTCCATATCTTGTATAGATGTGAAAATGAAGATTCAGCCCCATCACCATTAAAAGAAACAAACAGGTAACTTTAATAGAACATAAACATATTTTCCAGACTTCTATGAAACAAGTTAGGAATACCATGCTTACAGCAATAATTTTTAAGTCAATTCTGATTACTTAAGGGATTTTCCTTTTCACTCAAGGTACAATAGTTTCTAATTTACACAATGTTTATTACTATCTGCACAAGTTCATGATTTTATGGGGGAAGGTATGTTTCTAAAAATGTCTAGATTTCTAAAACCTCTTTTCATATACTGACATACTAACCTTTGAAATAAAAAATAGGTTCTGACTTGAAAAATTTAATCAATAAAAAGTGTTTCTAAGCACTTATACATAGAAATTTCTGCTATAATACTATATATCCTTTAAACTTTCTCCCACAATTTATTTATCACCAGGGCCCACACAAAATGGTCAGTTTCTTAATCTGAGGCTAGGGCTGTAGGAAATAATATACTTACCATGTGGGCATTAAGCTGCTCCCTGGCTGTTTCTGGTAAACCTCCCAAAGGTTTAGATGCTAACAGATGGCGCTCCGTGTCAGTCAGCCACTGCTGCAAATCCTCAATTTCGCCATGGAACCCTTTAGCCTAGAATGATAGAGTTTTCAGCTTGGGCCACAAACATCGTCACTTTCAAGCAGAAAACAAGATTGAAACGATCCAGCCTGCTAAGCCTCTCTGGGCATTCTTAAAAACGGCCAGGTGCCACTAGATTGGCCTTGCCTTTCTTCTTCAGGAGAGCGCTAGCAGATAAGACTATTACACTAAGAACTAGAGAGCTGTGTTCTCATCAGCACTCTTCTTTATCCCACTTATTTTTACTCTTCCCCTTGAGGTATAAAAATTAAACAAGGGTATGTTAACCAATGAAAGAATTCCATGCTATTTTGGTCCTGAAGGCTATAGAAAGTTTCAGAACTTATTCTCTTATTTACCTGGCGTAAGGCACCATCCAGCTGCTGCTTCCTTTGTTCTGTTTTTTCCAAAACATTTTGCCAGCGTTGATTTAAAACCTCTAGCTTGTTCTGAAGGCTGCTTGCTTCTTCCCCTGCACTTGATTCAATTAGATCATTTCCTGCTTTATTAACAGCTTCCACTGTGGACTGATGGGCTAATACATCATTTTGGAGTACCTGAAAATATTAAGGTAACACTATGGTTGCTAGTTTGTAACAACTTAACATCACTTTTAATGCACAGAATTTTAACACTAATGAAGTTTTTAAATGATAGACATCTTTTCCTTTAACTTTACAACTTTCCTGTCTACCAACATCCTTTAAAATGATTATGTGAGACCACTGCAGGTTATTCCCATTACATTAGCTTTGCAATTGATGACATTACATATCTAGAAATTATAATTAAAAGGCTCTAAAAGTATTTGTTTGATTCAAGTTCATTTTAATTGAACTTGATTTTTATGTCTTAAGCAATTTAAAAAATATTTATTTCTGTGTAATCATTTGCAAACATAAAATTATTACATTTCTAAAATACACAGTGCCATGTTTTGCAATTAGCACTCTAAAAGAAACAAATATATATATCATAGGACATTCTTTTATCTTCTCTCATTGGAATAGTGCTAGAATTAACTGTTAAGTTGACAGGACTCTTGGGAGGCCCTAACACTAATGGGAAAAAGGTTTATTTCACTATATGTCAGGGATACTCAAGCCCAGCATTCCAGAGGTTAGCTGTTCTTTTACCAGAAAATCTGCACATGAAATGCTAACTACAGATCCCAGTAAATAATGCCTTTCTATTCTATTATACAGTAGATTAATAACACTTACATGCACTAAGGTGGGGCAAGAGTGGTAAGCACAGAAAGCAACCACGAGTCTAAAAAAGTTTAATTTTTTACACTGAAAGAATTATATTTTAAAGAACATCTATAGCTTAGTAATAGATTCCTTTCAAGAAAACAGTGGTTATGTTTTTAGAAACCAGAAGAAATCTTCCTCTAAAATCTTCCTTAGTAAAAGTTGATGACGATCCTTCCCTCCACTTGCCCACTCAGGTTTATCAACAGGAAAGAAAAGAAACATCATCTCCTGTCCTAGGTAAGACATCTCATGTCTGGAGGGAGATCCAGCCCAAGGAGGATTCTCAGTTGAGGGTATGGCAATAGCCATCTGCATTCAGTTTCTCTGACTGCCCTTTGGTACGTTAACAGTAGGAATCACTTTTAAAAGGTGAGATTTAAATTTTTCTTCTAGTCAAAATATAAAAAAATAATTCTATACAATTCATACTTCTCAATGGCCCAAGTCCCGTTATACAAGCCACAGCCCGGGAGCCAGAGAAAAAGGCAGGGGAGGGGTGGAAATACCTTCTCCCTTCCTCCAGCAATCCTGCTGGCAACTCTAAATCCTTTAACTTTGACCTTTGAGAAATGAAAGGAGAAAGACAGATAAACAGAAATAAAAGGTCCCTAACTCATGCCCCACCAAAACAACTGGATTAAGGCGCCTCATATTCCCACCTCATCTGTATTCTACAAAGTTCCTGTCACTGATGTATATGCTTTCAGAACAATTACTAAGTTTATAAAATGTAAATGCTATAAACTCACACTATAAGAATAAACATATTTGTTTATATGCAGAGTCGATCTGACTAGTCATTATTGCTTCTAGCAAAGGTATAACATAGGTATTAAATAACAAAAATATTAATGATGCATAAAAAGTTCTTATTGCTTAATCAAATATGTTTTGGGAGTAACTATAAATATAGACAGAATAAGGTAAAAGAGAAGAAAAAATTAAATTAGGGAACAATTACTATGGGAAAAAGTATGAAAGAAGAACTAAAGCAAGAATAGTCAAAACCTGTATATCATGATCTTGAAGTATTAAAAATCTACCTTTTACTTTAAAATGCTTATATTCAATATGTAAAATAATTCAAACTTCTATCTGATAATCAGAGAAAACTAATATCATCAGGTTAGGATCTAGGGCCCAACCTTAAATAAGCTATTACTATTAATGTGAATGTTGAAGTTCTATTAAAAACTGTTGAATATCAGAATAAACCCTACTGAGCATAATGTTTTATTCATTAAGCCCAATGACTTAAGAGATAGGGAATTTTCTATTAAGAATTATCAACCAGCGTCACAAAGATGACAACAATACATAATTGTGTTGCATATATCTCAAGACTAAATTTTTCAATTAATAAGCGTTAAATCAAGTGCAGGACACACAAAAACTTCTTTAAACTTTTTGAACATAATATTTAAAAAAAAAACAAATTCATAAAGAAAAGGATGAAAACATAAAAGCCACTGAAAAATAAGAGACAAAGAGACAGAAGACAAACCTCAACATAATGAGAGATGTATAGACAGATAGAAATATGTTAGACATGCCAAATAAGCAGCAGGTGAAAGACTCATGAGGATACGAATGAACAGGCGAAAAACATACACATGATCTGCAGTAGAACATTTTGAATTTACGCCTTATTAGGGTATGCCCAACAACATTTAAAACCATGCTACATTAATCCAATGACAGGTATAATCAGGGATTTAAATCTGCAATGTTTGCAATGCGGCCCTAATAAAATTCAGCCAGAAATTTCCCATCCTTGCTGTTTTTGATACTAACTGCCTTGAACAATGAGAAAAATATTTTGATTATAATCTTTTAAGAAGTATATTTTAAATAGTTCAACCTTTAGTTATGAATGTCAAATATGGACTTGTGTTCAAACTATAAACTTGAAAAACACACAAAGAAGAAACATAAAAAAAATTGACGACACTAGAAATGCGTAGAGAAGAAACAGTATGCAGCAACAGCTACGTACGTGATGTTTGGCAAGTTCAATTTCAATGGCCTTAGGGTCTCCTCCAATAGGTTTCTGTTCACTCAGCAAGCCCTCAGTTTGTGTCAGCCATGCCAACAGCTCATCCAGAGCATGCTGGAACTGACCCAGTGCTAACAGAGCACCCTCCAGCTTATGCTACAGAAAAAATGGAGAGGAAAAAAAATCCATTTATGACTCTGATATGAGTAATACACGTTTATAAAACAATTGTTTCATGCTGCTTATATCTGTAAGCATATATAATGAAGCCCAATCATCACAAACTTCTACATTTAGGTTTGAAACACTTTATGGTTAAAAAAAATGACATGTGAGAAGCAGAAAGAATTCTAATAAAATAAGAGAATTAAGGGGCTTCAAAAGTGTATGTACACAATTAGCAAAAGTTTATGTACATAAAATTAAATATATAATTTTACCTTGTAATAATTATTTTACATTGACGAAAGTCTTGGTATTTACCTGTCTGTTGATAATTCTTTCATCCAGACTATCCCATATCAATTTCAGTTCCATTAATGGGTCTTGCACAGTGTGCTTGTCACTTTCTTCTGTTACTTTCTTCAGCAAAAGCTCTGCTTGATGGTTCAGTCTTTCCATTTCTATCTGTTGTTGATAGGCCTCTGACTTAAATTGCTATTTTTTTAAGACATATACAGGGAAAATTTGTTACAAATCAATAACTTTAAACAAAAAAAAAATTCTATGGGTTAGATCTCTATTCTAATTCACACTTCTTATGGGGGGGGCGCGTGAAGAGGGATAAAAATGTAACATATGGTTACCAATAAAAGATTATAAATTAAAAAAAAGATAAAGGAAATCTTTTCTCTGTATTCAATATTTTCTGATGGAAAGATATTTCTCTTTACAATTTTGATATTTCACTTTTGTTCTCTACAAGAAATTAATAAATTTCAAGGAGAACTTACTCCAATATCTAATACATATATTTAATAAATAAGTTTTGAAATTATAGAAAAAAGAAAATAAAATATATATTGACATGTGAAACCCAGAAATAATTACCTTTAAGAAACTCATTTTAATATTTCTTCCTCAAAAAACATACCACATCTTGCATCCACCGAACAGCTGATGTTTTCCGTAGCTGTGCTATGCTCATTAATATTTAGTTATTCCTATGCCACACCCACTGCTGCCACAGAACAACATCCTTAACTCTCCTGGTGCTTACTGACACATATTTAATCATCTTGGCTTTGCCAACCAACACAGGTTAACAAATGGGTGCTTGTAATAGGAAACTGTTCTTTCATAAAATATTTAGGTTAATGTATAAGTAAATAATTGAATAGTAAGTAATTAATGACTAAGCAGTACCTTGATATTTTCAAACATATGAAAATAATAATTAAAAAATAATAACTAAGGCATAGCGAACACTTACTATGTTCTATCTATTCTCAACAAATTTGTAAAGAAAATACTTTTATCCTCAATTTAAGGACACAGAAGCGAGAGCAGTTAGATAACTTTCCCAAGGTCATTTAGTGAGTAAGTGGATGAACTGGGATGTAATCTCAGACAACTTGATTTCAGAGCGAGCATGCCTAACCCGCCTGCTATATAAAAACCACTGAGATATATGCAAATATCTCAAATAAATTCTCCTCCACACTTGAAGGTGTATATAAAGTATATTTTGTGTTACTACACGATCAGATAAAGTTTTTTAAAAATCTCAATCTAAGGATGGTAACAGTAAAATTCTCCAAAAAAAAAAAAAAAAATCCACATCTTTTTCTAAATGAACTAGGTTATATAACACTTGAAGTTGAAAATACTACCATTCTAAAGCCAATTAAAAATTTTATATAAAAATCTAGTAGAGTCCATTGAAAATGGTGTAATGTCTGTGGATGGACTCTTAGGAAGGAAATAGCTGACCCCGCTTTGATAAATATTCCGTAGAAGAATTCAAAGAGGAAATAGTCCAGCCATTTTCACAGCTGGAAATCAAGAACCACAAAAGGAAAAATTACAGAGAAAAGCAGATAGAAAACAACAAACATTTACAAAACGAACATTTTGAGAAACACAATTATCCTATGGACGCTTCTTTAGCCTGTGAGAGATGATGAATTACTCTGAATACATTGAAGAAAATAAAAATGTTGCTGTATGTATATTGATGACAATAATATACTACTGAATAATAAAGTTATAAAAATCCTTAAAGTATAACCTACATATGTATAAAATACACACACATACACATACACACACACACGCACACATACACACACACCCCTACACTCCCCATACCTCATCCTGCCCCAGCATGAGAATATCTGAAAGGCTATAAATCATATCTTAAGAGTGGTTGCCTCTGGGTACATAACATTTTGGGTAGTTTTTAAAAAGCCATCTTTTTGATTCTTTGTATTTTCTGATTTTTCTATAATAAACGGGTATTGATTTAATAAAAAGAAAACTAATATTTTATATCCTTTATTTAAGGAGCTCCTATACACTGCTTATTAGGTACAGGCATTATATTAAACCAGTTTCATGATCAAAATGTAATATTTCAATTACATAAAATAAATTCGTGTACAGAATCCCGTGAGTAAAAAACTTAAATATGCAAAATCTTTTAATTAGCCCCTACCCATACCTTTAGCTCTTCAATCTGCTGCTTTACAGTTTCAAGATCTGTTCCAATTGGAGACATCGAAGCTAATTTACCACCTGCAATATCTACCCAGTCAAATATTGCCTGTAAAACACATTAGTCCACATGTTATTATAATACTACATTTGAAATTGCTACATCTTGGTGTTAAAGTATAATCATAAATCTGTGAAGATATTATACAATGAGCAGATTTTACAAATAATCTGGCCCATCTAAATAAATAAAAGCAACAATATACTGAAACAGTTGTCCAAAATACTCAATAGATGTAGCCTCCAATTCTGCATCCAAGTTTGCAAAGGAAATTCTATCTTGAATAGGATCTTAGAATCTTAAGTTTTTTAAAAAGCCCATTTTAAAGAAGTTTTATAAATTCAGTCACATGAACTAAAATTCTCTATGCTCTCTTGTGTCTGTCTAAAACCAGACTGTGTAAATATATTGAAAGAAAAAGATTCAAACCAACTGCTTATTCAAATAATCAAGTAGTTTACTGTTTGGCACTCGAGGAAAATATATGGCTCAACTAAACCCTTACATATTATTTAGATTAGCACTAAAATCCTGCACATATAATGATTAAGACCATTATTCTGAATTGCAAGACAGACTTCAAAATCTGTTTCTCTTGTCCTTTTTAGGTAATATAAACATTCTAAAAAGGCTCAACTGACATTTTTTTCAGGTACTAAATACACAAAATTTTTTGCACTTTAATGAAGGTATCAGGCCATATTGCAAGGGGGAAAAAAATCCTTGGAAAAATCTGGAATTTTAAAGTTATCATTCATAAACCCTAAGAACTTAAGCAAACCTGGAAAATAAAATTTATTTTATATTACAATTAACCTTGAAACTTCTAGGATTTCTGGAGTTTTTAACCTCTAGCTACAGCTAGCCACTGCTATTTAATAAGGCAAGTTGCCCTTCATGCCCACCAGTGATGCTTCTAGCTATGATGGGCCTTGTTTTCTCAGCAGTGATAAGTCACAGTGTCTAGCCTGTGGCCTCCTATGGTTAATGACTCCTGAGGTCCAATGACTGCAAGTGGTGACAGTGTCATCTCTAGCCATGAAGGAGGGCAAAAGTCGACAACTTGGCCTCATGGACCTAGGGCTGGAGCTTGATTAAGTTACTGGCCACCGATACCTGATCACTAAGTTATCACTTTGGTTAAAAAAAAGGAGGGTCGGATGGGGTAAAGTTACAACAAGGTGTTATTTGTAGTGAATTTTTCATCTATTTCCAAAATTCAAAATACTTTTTAGCTGGCATAAAGCCTGGCTTATGATATTTATTTTTACAAATATAGAAATGGAGTGGCATAATAAAAAGGAAAAGATGTTCTCATCTGAGCTTTAAAAATAATATTCACTTGGTGTTATGGAAATACTTAGAAAGGCTTTTTTCCATATGGTAGGAGGGATGAAAGGTTAAATTCTTTCCAGTCTTAAAGTTGGGAAATGGAATAAGGTTAAAGAAGGTAGGGAATGAAATATCTCTGAATTGACCTCAATTGATGAGATAATTTTTAAATTAAAAATTAAAAAATAATGGTTAGTGAACTGAATGAGAACCTTGAAGGGATGTGAAAAATAACTATTAAAAAAATTATATATAAAAAAAGTGGAAAATACTTTTTACACCACAGATTATGACCTAATAAAATAGAAATCTATTTTAGTTCATGCGGGAACAGTGGCTTTGAGTCGAATTTTCTTACTTCTGACTTTAGTTAAACTTGGTGATATTTTTAGATAGTGTTTACTTCTTTTATCTTATTCCACTCAACTTTAGAACAGAACTCAGATTCAGTTCCATTTCACTGTCTGGTGCTGAGCCATTTGTGAAAAATACTATGTGGGAACATTTACTTTCATTTAAAAAAATTAAAATACTTCTTTTCAAAGTAAATGTCACTGAATGTGTATAAAAATGTGTGTTTAGATGTGTACATAAATCTATACATTTTTTAAGTGTTGGAAATACCTTCTAAAAGGCAAAACATGAATTGAAGTAGACGAGGAAATTACACACAATTGCAGCCAATGGGGTGATGCCAATGTATAAATTTGTAGACATCAATTAGCATGATTCTTTCTTCTAGCAGACACACTACAATCCTCTTACCTGCAGTCCATCCTGGTACTGAACAGCAGCCTGCATTGCCTCCTCAAGTCTGTCCACTCTGTCTTTCCAAGCTTTATTTAGAGAATCCCATGCTGAATTTAACTACAATATAAATATTAGAAGAACTCTTTTACTGTCATACATTTTCAACTACTTCTATCAAATATGCTTAGTTAATAAAATCTTCAAAAAAAATTCTGATAAGAGTAGATAATATGCTAGTTGTACCTCATCTATACTCTTCTTGACAATGGGTTTATCAGGTTCCCCACACGCAGAGATGAGTTCAGAACCCAGATTAATAACAATATCCAGCTCTTCCTGCAGTCCATCGATTTCTTCCCTTATGGCCTAGCATAAGAAATAGCAGCCTTAGAGTTTTAAGGAAAAACACACTGAAACTAAAAAGATGCACACAGATATTAATGACAGTTATTTCTAGGGGTTGAGATTATGGTCAATTTTTATTTTCCTTCTGTTTTCTAAGTTTCTGCAATAAATTTTTTTCAAAAAGAAAACAGAAGAATATTTTAAAGAAAAAACAGCATCCTTTGAGTAACAAATATTAAATGTTTATTACGCAGACGATATTTAGGAAATAATTCTATATAAAAAATATCGGAACAAAGTTTTAAAAAAATACCAACAATACTGAAAAGCATAGAAAGACATTTTGCTTTTCAAACCGACTAGTTTGGCAATACACATTTAAAATAGACTTTTGTAAAACATAAGTTCAAAGACCTCACACAAAATAATATATTTATTTAGTAGATTTAGGATAATCTAGCTCTAGATTTGTATTTTTACCCTAGGACATGTAAGCTGCCAAAAAAAAAAAAAAAAAAAAAAAAAAGACACCTGTGACAGAAATGCAGTATTCTACCTTTACTTTCATCTTCTTGGTTCAATATATTTCTTAATGCAAGAAGCCTTTACTGAGAATGAAATAAGCCCTAAACTAGGCATTGAGAATACAAAGAAAAAACAGATATATAAATATTCCACTCAAGGGGCTCTGGGTCTATTAGGAAAGACAAGGTATAATCAATGATAAGTCATTAGTATGTGCCTTTTGCATGAGGAAAGTGTTACAGGAACACAGACTAATACTGCTAAGTACACGAGAAAATATTTTACATGAATGGTAACAATCCAACTGAACCTTGAAGTTTAAGCTGGATTTGTCAGAAGAGTGACAAGAGGTGTATTCTAGAATGAAGAAATAAAATTTGCAAAGATAACACACGCTAGAAAGAGCCGGCAGTTTGGGCAAAAGCCACTTTGTATATCAGAAGAGAAGGAACTTGATAAAGAAGCAGTGGGGGAAAAAATGGCTTTGGAAATACAGGCACGGGCTAGGCTAGGATGTAAATGACCGATACCCTATACTAGGGAGTTCAGACTTTAGGGAGTAGGCAATGATGCCTCTGAGGGGTTTTAAGCAGCAACAAGATAAGAACAGATCTATAGATGATTGGAAGCAAGGTTAGAGGCCTGGCAAGGAAAAAGACTCTGCAGGCAAGGATACCACTTTGGACTACTTTAGAAACTTCCCCCCAAAATGCGGAGAGAATGAGAGGGAGAGAGATAGAGAAGGAGGGAGGGGAGAGAGGGGGAGGGACGGAGGGAGGGGACAGATAGAGAGAGAGAGAGAGACAAAGAGAGAGAGACAGAGAGAGAGAGAGAGAGAGAGAAATAAGGCCCCAAAACAAGCCAGAAGCAGTGGGAATTGAGAGAATCTTTTAAAATATACTCTAAGTGAAATTTGTGGTGTATTCTATCTCCTACTGTATCATATGCATTCCACTTTCAGAACTAAATATAAATCTTAATAGAATAATTCTGAATATTTACCAAAGGAATCCAGTTTACACTGTATACAACTTATTTCTTAACTTTAAATGAAATATTCTGCTTACCTCTGCTGCTTCTTGCTGTTGTTTCACTACTGAGGGATCAATTCCAGGATCCTCCAGATCCCGGATGAAATCTTGAGTATCTTTAGTGGTAACTACCAATGACATGTGATCACACCAGAACTTTTCTGCTAATTCCATTACATCTAGTAGTTTGGCTTCCCTTTCTTCCACCAGTGTGTGTATGTTCTCCCAAATGAAAACCATTTGGTCGAGCTTATCCTGAACAGCTAAAGAGCAAAAACAATATCGAAAAGGCAGTATGTTAGCCTCATTTAAGTCATGAAACACAATGTTTGGGTTCATGTGGGAAGAGTGATTCAATTTAATAAATATCTAAAATTGGGACAAATTCTGGATGAATCCTGTCTAGTGGGCATCACTGGGCTCAACAGCCTGTTCCAGACAAATGCAAGATCTGAGGGTGTCCTGTTCCTCCTGAACCAATGTTCTTCCTGACAAAAGTGGATGCTCGAAGGCAGGTGAGCTCAGAGTAGACCTAAGTCCACTGTATTCCAAGTTCACCAAAGCTGGCCTTCATTCCAAGGAAAGTGAAATAACCATCTAAGTGTATCCATTATGCTCTCCGAATCAAGAACGAAGGCATCCATTCAGTCCCATGAATATAACAACACAAGATATGTATTTTGGGCTTGTTTCCAGAGTACCCTCATGTGAATTTCCGCTGACTTATGCACATGCTCTTCCTTTCGACCCCCAGCTCTTATCTTTAAGATGGTTGCCATTTCTGTGACTATGGGATAGAGTAGCCATTATGTAAGGCAGTGTAGTCATTAATAAGAAAAAAAAAATCCCTAGGTTTGGTCTTAGTAGCATTATGCTTTGACTAATTGGCTTAAAAGGTCCAAAGAATGCATGGTTTTTGTATAATGGCACACTTTATATTTAACCGACTGATTTCACAAACACAGGAAGACATTCACAAGGGATTTATGTACACAGCCTTTCCACCCCAAACACGTCATATTTGTAATACCTTTTCTAAAATCTGGCATCTTGATATGCAATTGGATTGTCGGTAAACAGCATGAACTTCAGAATTGTTTTAAAAGTAAAGATCAATTGTTTCCTTATCCTGAAATGATTACCTTTGGCAGATATGTCTTTATCAGTGCCCCCAGATCGAGCAATCATTTCCTCTCCCCTCTGTTTAAGAGTTTCATACAATGGCTGTAGCTTCTCCATGTCTACTGACACGGTCTTGTTTTCACTGATCTGCTCCTTAATCTTTTCCACCTCAGCAGAGATGGAGGGCGGCTGCCTCAAGCGCTCCACGACGCGATCCAGGCTCTCCAGGATCTGGTCGATCTTGTCATGAAACTGGTGGTAAAACAAATGAATCATTTATATGGAAAGATGTGACACCGAAATTTAAATTTAAAAAAAAATCCATTTAGTGTCATCATCAAGAACTAAATCTTAGTCCCTTTGTTAACAGACCTATACAAAGAGCTATATCCAGCTGTGTAGGAAGACAATTTAGATGTACCCCTCTGTGCCACACAACTTAATGTAGACTGGACTGTTTTCTTGCAAATAATTCAGTGTATTCATTACGAAATGGTATCTGTTAACATATAGCTGGGCCACCTGTCAGCAGCAACTTATCTACTGCTTTGTCCTTTATCTGAATTCAAATTAATTTTAAAAATTCAGTTAATAATCCGGGTATTTGCCTGTCAGACTGTTGTATTCACTTTTACTGATTATTCTGCAATCCTAAAAAGGTTATATTAATAAATGTAAAATTTCATTGGCAGTTTTGGTTAGATTAAAGGGATTTCTTAAGTTATGAGTTTCTTGGACTGAAAAATGTAAAACTTTAAACAAAACAAAACCTTCCCCAACAATGTAATAGAAGTTTGTATTTAATTCATGGTCAAACACATAATCAAATTTATGAAAGAATTTTAAACTTTTGTTTGCAAAGCTATCATAGATAATAAGCAAAGTTGCAAAAACTCGTTCACTCACAGATTCTACTCTAGCCTCAACATTAAACGAATCATCACTTGGGATTATAGGAAATGAACCACTCTCATGTCAGTATATTGAATAATAAAAACCAGCCCTTGAAAATGAGAAATCTGTAGGCAATTACAAATTCAAATTCCTAAAAAAAAAAAGATAACTTCAAAAATGAAAAAAAAATCATTTTCTGACTATATATATTTTTCTTCTTATTCAGCCTATCATTCATCCTTTCTTATTGCCTTCCTGGAAGTATTTTACTAATAATGATAATATGCTTTCTTTTATCTTGGCAAATATCGCATACTACTCTGGATGGACACTTACTTAAACATTTGGACAACGATGACAACTGTGTGTTTCTGAAATCACTGAAACATTTTTTACTATATTTATAAGCAGGCAAGAAATATAAGGACTGGACTCAAGCAAGTATCACCTCTGAGAGGCCAAGACATCCGTACTCAGAGATAATATAGTGAAATCACTTTAGTTGAAATTTAATCAGGATATCCCAGAAAATGTCTTTACATGCTCCACTGTTTGCTGTTTGGAAGAAGCCAGTCATATTTCTGGTGTAAACGAGTACCTGAGTAGACTGAGAAATGGCTTCATCCAGGGCCACCGCTCGCTTTTTGACATCTTCTTTAATTTGGCTGTAAAGGGTGTCAGCTGCCACATACTTCTCTTGGATGGAAAAGCCTTCCTCCGGGCTCAGTTCCAATAACTGCGGCCCTGTTTTGTTCATCTTATCTATATGAGGCTTGTGTTCAGCTATCAACTCTCGTAGTTGCTATAACAAACCAAACAGCTTCTCAGTATCTCAGGGTCACACCTCCGTATTACAGCTGTCTACATCCCCGATGCATCCAGCTGGCAAGAAACTCTAAACAACACCCTCCCATCACAAGGCATTTAACACATGATGGCTCACACAACTCACTGTCAGAAAAAAAAAACGCCCCCAACACAAAAATTAAACAACAGTCTGGTCATGTCAAAATCCCTTTAAGAGTACACACAAATATGTTGGTTGAGTGAAATAATGAATCCCAGTTCATTATGCATTTGATACCATAAGACATTTTGACAATAGTATTAGCTAAGGGTCATACAGTATAAAAGGATTCTGAACTTACTCAATGTCCCCAACCTACAGAGACCAAGCCATAACCCTTAGTGTCTCCTTATGCATAATCATGATATGTACAAAAATTATTTAAAAGAAAGAAGGAAGGAATAAAAGGAAGGAAAGAAGAAGGAAGGAAGAACAGAAAGAAGAAAAGAAGAGAAAAAGGAAGGAAGTGGAAGAAACTTCAGTAGAAGGCAGACATAATACTTAAAGGAAAAAAAAAAAACCTAAAGATAAAGGGAGATGTAAGCCCACAAGACATTGTAATCATATGTAATCCAGTATAAAATGTGTGCATGTATATTATATTATATATGCATGTATTATTCTATGTACATATATATTTATAATATATACATAGGAATGAACCTATTTGTATTTATTTTTAAATGTTTACAACTGCAAGGGTACTCAATCTATCCAATACCTAGCTATATACTGAACATTATTAGGTATATTTAAGGAAAAACATGTGACATGAATATTTTGTATAATATCATCTACTCAAGAAATACAATGACATTTATACTAATGAGTGGGTGTGAAATCCAAATGGAGCTCCATTCCTTTTAGTGAGCCACATATATCTGGAATATCTGTACTTCATGGAACCCAGGCCCTCCACCTGAACAGTTTTTCAAGGGCCAAATCCAAAACCACTCTCGGGGGAAGATCTGTCTTTGCCTGCAGTTTTCTCTGATGCTGGCCTCCATGCAGCACTGAGAAGTCTCTCATTTATACATTATTCATTTTGTTCCCTTATCAGCAGTTCCTCAACCGCACTAGAAGGTATTCTACAAACTGTTTGCTATCTAGCCCCTAATAAAAGCTTCTCTGTGAAAAATTATATTCAGGAAAGACATTCCAGAGAAAAGCTACCAAACATTTTCTGCAAATAATTTAATTTCTATCATTCATCAAGAGGAATCATCAGGATGGCCATCTACCTGGATTTTTATTGAAAGTGCTCACTGAAATGTCATACAAATTATTTTGAAAATTATTGAGGAAACTAGTTATTACATCATTAATAATCTCCAATGTAATAAGCTATCTTTCAAATTTTTCTGAAGGTGGTCTCGTGACTCTTTTGGAAAAGAGGTGAATAAATACGAAGTCAATTTTTTAAAAAGGAGAGGGGTCTAATCTAATGTGCTGCACATAGAAAGTGGGAGGGTCATGTCTGCAATCTAGCTTCTTGGTAGTCCAGGCTGAGATCTTATTTTTGTTTCATATTATTAGATCATATCTTTGTGCCGCTTTACAGAATGGAGGTGGTGATGGTAATGGCGGCTAATACACAATCTCATGGAAAAGGAATGTGTTATTCTATAAGGCATGTTTGTAATATAAGCTCACACTTTAAGTTATCAAGAGAATTCCAAGTAAAATGAGAGGTTTAGGATTTCCTGACTTGCCTAGAGTCTAAGTAGACCTCATCTGTGTAGCACCACTACGAGACACCTTTGCCTAAGAAATAGCGGCTGAGCCTTTGTAAGACCATTCCGTGACAGACAAGAGAACACCTACTAGATGCTTACTTGGGTGTATGTGAGTGCATGGAGAAAGGGCCCCATAGAAGATGTCTGTTAACTCATATGTAACAAAATGATTCTTGGCAACATACTGTCATAAGAGTCCAGTGATGCTGGAGATACCTACTGTAACCTCAAGATATCTACCACTTGCTAACATGGCTTTTGGAGCTATTTTTTTTTTTTACTTCTGGATAGAATGAGCTAGAAGATACTCCAAAAATAGCTGAAGAGAATATTGTAAAGCTCAGAAGAACGGCCATTCTAGGAGGTGCCAAATATTCTGAACAATTTAGTTTGAACAATTTGAAGACTTGGCTACTAAGTTTTGTGGTTGCCTTTATATATAAAATCATAAATTTGTTTTGAAAGCTGGAAAATTACACAAAAAATTAACTCAATTCTGAAATTTTCAGATCAATAGTAATATTTGATATTATGCTAAAAACATAGCTACTCAAATCTCACCTCAGAAGAGAAAAAACTCTATGAAACATTTTATATTAAAAATTATTCTGTGGGCATGCATCAGGATTTCTGCCACAAATAAACCTTTATACTAAAATTCAATTCAATTCTACATAGTTTGTAAGCCTTTCTCCTGCTGAATGATTTAGACAGAACTCCATAAAATTTCCATTTTGTATTAAATAAAGTGTTCTCTAAAGTTCTCCTCTAAATAAATACTTCAGTTAGAGATATTCTTCAATGCCAATACATTAAAAAAGTAAGCAAACAAGATTAATAGGTTATGTCACATACTTCAAACAATGATGTAATATACTCTAAGTTAAACTTTATGCTCACACATGTGTGTGTGCACACACACATAATGATTAGTCTCAGAGTATATCTTGTACAGATCTGGGAGAGCAGCTAGGTTCACAAGTCCATAAACAGCAAGTACTCCAGACTTTTTCTGACAGTTTTGAATCCTCTCTCACTCAAACCTTCGCAAAATTTTAAGTTGTGCTAATATTTAAATGACTGCTGGAATGGGAGCTTCATAATGCCATTTATACACACACACACACACACACACATAACACATGATAGGTTTGTTCATGAATATACTCTCTAGTTTACTTATGTATGCTTATAGGAACAGAGAATCGCAAAAGAATTCCATGTACATAAGGTGAAAAAAAAGGGAAACAATTTGTCTTCATACTATAGCATTTTTCCTTTTCATAGAGTTAGCTTCCATGATATTGTTATCTTGGCATAATTGTTACATTGTACATTTTCTCCAATACATGGTCTTGTTTGTGTGATGTCACTTCCACATATTTCTACTTTTTGCCTACATTCTAAATTGCTCCCACCACTATATATGTAGTATAAACCTTAGTCAACATGTGTAAATTGAAAGCAATTCACATTCATAAATTAAAAGTACTTCAAAAGCTGATTTCCCTAAGATAATAAACAGAAATTTTGATTTTGTACCCAAACAGTTTATATTGCATATTAGTCCATAAAAGCTGTGATATAATGGTATACATGGTGTGGTCTACCCACATAAATCTTCTCACTGTAAACCTGGGTAACAGATAAGTAACTATGAGATAAGTAAACTATACAGACAAGAAGAACACAATACTGCTAAAACATCCTAGTCATGTAAGGTGTCTAACCGCATTTTAAAAAACACCATAAAAATCATGATTCTCTTTTAGTGGTGAATGGTACATTCTTTTTGACACCAAGCTTACCCGATGTTCTTCTTGCTGCTGTCTTAGAGTTTCATACTCAAGGGCTGGGGCAGGAAGCTGAGAGATGATTCTTTGTGTTTCTGTCAGCCATGGCCAAAGTTCTTCATAGGTTTCCCAGAATTGGTTAACCAGGGACTGAGCTCGTTCTAGCTGTAGATACCTCTCGGAGTTCATCTGGCAGATGGTGTCATAGTTTTTCAATACCTTGTCCAGTTTTTTCTAGAAATTAAGATGATAAAATGTGTTTAACTGATCAAGCAGGCCAAGTGGAACATGTACTGAAGACTGCTTTGTCCAGCACTATACTCCTGGTACAGAGTAGATACTCAATAAATGTATGTTAAATGAATAAATCAATAAAAGCTATTTAGGTTTTAACTGTTTCTATGTATAAAACAGTTCATTTTAAATTAAAGAAAGGCCTTCCAGGTTTATCCATGTTGTTGCATATGGCAGGATTTCCTTCTTTTTTAAGGCAGAATAATATTCTTCTGTATGCTAACATTAAGTGTTCTCACCACAATAAAAAAAAATGTATATATACATACGTAAAAATAGCAAAAATGTGGAACATCTTAAGAGTACAACCACTGGAAATCAAGCTGATTTAGTGTAATATAGTCATACAATGAAATTCTATGCAATCATCAATAACCATGGAATTTAATGACAGAAAACATCTCAAAAAATATTAAGTGACAAATACCAATAAATAAATAAGCAAGCAAGCAAGTCCTCAAGATTTTATGAGTAAGACACTAAACTTTCCAAACAAAATAAGCAGAAATTTCCAGCCATTCTTACAGTGTCATCTAGGTTAGAAAAAA
This sequence comes from Eidolon dupreanum, assembly GCA_028627145.1. Classification (NCBI taxonomy): domain Eukaryota; kingdom Metazoa; phylum Chordata; class Mammalia; order Chiroptera; family Pteropodidae; genus Eidolon; species Eidolon dupreanum. Next base: position 102,470,312 of record CM053502.1, read on the forward strand.
AGTCTCATGAGTCTAGTAACAATTACACTGCTTTCTCAAAAAAATAAGGACTACCTTTCACCAATGAAATTGTAAGGGGAACTGCCAGTCGGCAAAATTAATTACGTATATTAGAATCAAAGTAGAACATTATGCTATCCACTGACTTTAGGGATTGGTCACAGTGATCTAGATTATGGTATAAATTTGCATCATAAACTAATAGCAGAAGATAGTAATCTAATAAACCACAGAATTACACAAATTATTTCACAATCTATAGTTTTCATGTCAGAATCTTTATTAAATAAAAGAAACATTAAATTATCAATGAGTAAATTGCCATTGTAGAGTATAAATACAAGACAAAGTATCATTACATAGTGTACATTAAATTACTTTGTCTATGTTATACCTTAAAAGCAATGTATACTGTTCAAAATATAATCTTAGGCATAGGCATTGGTATAACCTTGCTTTTGCCATGGGATATTTTCCTACTAGAAGCATTAATTTCTTTAGGTTGTTCAGATGTCTGAATATGAATTGAACTAAACATTTTTACAGAGGCTGGTTTTCCATCAATCTAAAGGATGATTAAAACTACATGAACTGGATGCTTCCTTAATCATTCAGCTAATTTTTTTCCCTATACAGCTTGCTGTAACTTTATACAGAATGGATATCAGATTAGAGAGAACTACATGTTTTGGTTTTTGTTTCAGCTAACAAGGCCCAAATGTTTCTGAGACATGTGAACAACAGTTGACATATATAAAAACAATTTATATATGTCAATAATACAGCTAACATTAATTGAATGCTTAATGTGTGCCAGTAATTCAAGGACTCAAACCTTAATAGCTTTTCTGTATATTAAAAAAGATTGTCCCCAGGGTGATTCCCTTAAGGAATATTCCTTTCACTGTTATTCCGTAAGCTTGAAAAATACCTCATTTGAAACTAATGATTTAGATGTTTAAATGGCAGCTGTGGATAAAGGAGAAGTGTTTTCTAGGACTGAAAGCTCAATATGTGCCATTTATTCAAGACTGTCACTACCAGTCACACAGACAAGATCATACCTTCATTGACTGCTTTTCCTCTTCACTGCATGTGGTCATGATTTTATGTCCAGATTTAACTAGTTCATCAATAATATCCTTGTGTCTCAAAATCTCCATGGTGAATGTCTGTGATTAATAGAAATAAAGATTATAAAACAGAGAATATATGAATAAAATGAAAATTAGGTAAAGTAGTTGAAAATTAGGTAAAGTAGTTGAAAATACCAAGTCACACTAGTGGGATCTTGCAAAGTAAATCGTGTAAGTACATTTTCTAGACTAGAAAATAATTTAGATGCCAATTGGAAATGTATTTATTCACCTTTTGAACCTGTAGCTGAGCAGAGGTCTGGTCTTGCTCAAGCCTGATGTCACCCAGAGACATCAATTTCTTTTCTGTTTCAGTAATCCAGGATAACTCAGCATCGGCCGCTTGGTCAAACTAAACAAAAGATAAATAATTAGGTCAGCAAGTTCCTGAAACTGGTGCCAGAAAAATACCTATCTATATTTCTTCTAAATATCCTTATTACGCAAGTGGAAAATCTGAGCTTATCTCTTCATGGCATCCTGAAATAATTCATTATAATGACTACAGTTATAAAGAAAGGAGAACTTTCCGAAGAGTAATTAAACACAAGCTCATAAAACGTGTTGGATCCGTAACACAGCATCGATGATTTTAGTACCACTGTTGCCTTCTTTTTGGCAGTCTTAAGAATTTTCTCCTTAGGAGTACTATCCAAATTGAACAGCTATAAACTCTAAAAGTCAATAGCTGGTTACCACCTTTCAATCATTTCCTCTATCACTTTAACCTATGTGATATCCAGGTAGCATTATGCTGTCAAAGTACACAATTCCTAGCAAAAAGAATGAAAAGTTTTATTTTATTATTTTATTTTATTCCTAGCAAAAAGAATGAAGTGTGTATAAGTGTATATGTAAAATATGGCTCTTTGTATACAGAGTATATCCCTGAATGACTCATGTATAATTTTTTACATTTCAGAAAATATTAATATCAGTAAATATTTTCAAGAGCATTCTTAAATATTTCAAGATATTTAATTTTCTTGATTATAACAGTAACTCATGGTAGAAATTCATAAAGTACAGAAAAATATACAAAAGAAAATTAAAAACTGGAATTAATACTGTTGGTATTTTACTGAAATTTCTTCCAGGAGTTGAAAAAGATTTATAAAGGTCTGGCATAATACTATATAAACAGTTTCATATCCTGTTTTTTCTTTTATTAAGAACATTTCCCATGTCATATTCTTTTAAGTGTGATTTTTAAATAACACCATTGTATTCTAGCATACCTGGATATTTTCATTTAGGCCCTCTGCATTTTTTTGCTATTATATAAACAACCCTGTAATGAATAGCCTTGTATATAAATCTCCACTGGTATCTCTAATTAGTTCCTTAGGGTAGATTCCTAGACGTTGACTACCAAGTCAAAGAACATGAACATTTTCAATACCTTGCATCAGATAAACCTCAATGCCTTCCAGGACCAAGTGGTTATTATAAATGAGTAAAGTGGGCAAGTGACACCACAAGCGCCAATGATAAATGGTAACTAACATGGCCTTGGTTGGAAGATTTAATAGGGAATGGACATTGTGAGTATTCAAGTCCAGCACTACCAGAACTTCTAATTTTTCAAGAGAATCTGGAAATCCAGATCGAGTTAGGGTGGTTTGGGGGCAGGGGGTGGGGGGGTGGCACGCGGTAACCACGTGATGGGTGAGAAGGGATAAGAAGAGATAAGAAGCCAGACTGGAAAATAATTCACACTTTTAAAACATCATACATTACACAGGCTCATGTACTTTTCCCTGTTCTTCATAAGTACACCTAAAAACTCAGGGTGTTATATATAAAATATCTGTAAGACAACTCTGAAAGGAGAGAAGAGAGTAGAATTGCTATGGACCTTGGAACCCAAGGAACAACACAATGGTGAGTTTTCTGGGTTTCCTTCTTGCCTCACAACCCTAGACTGGATAATAGAGAAGGTAAAAACCCAGAAACACCAACAGGCACAGACAAAACCCCAAGAAAAGCCTGCTCTCTCCAGCCAAAGGACCAGGAAAGGGGCAGCCTAGCAAAACAATAAGCACTCTATTCTAACCAAACATGACCAGAAAAAAAATGCTGTGGTCCCACCCACATTTATACCAAGAAAGGCCGAATGGGAGGCCTACATTTCTACTTTCATGAGCCTATAACAAAGTGCTAATATCCCTGACTGGGTGATATCAGAGAAGGCCAAGTCGAGAGCTGGAACTTTCATTCCCAATAGCCAATAAGAAGGCCCCTGGCCACAGTATCAGTGGAGACCTTGAGGGGAACCTGGACTTCCACCTCACCAAGAAAAAAAGAGTTGCCCCCCTCCTCTCTTCTGGGATGGTGCCAGAGAAAGTACAGTGGAGTCAGGATTTTCACCACTGCCCAGTGGTACCATGGCTGTCTTCACCATGGTTATCAGTAGATATCCCTCAGAGAACTGGAACTCCCAATCCCCACCCAGCAGAAATGAGGAGTACCCCGCTACCTACTTAGGTGTCATGAGAGGTTGAGTGGGGAATCTGGACCTCTACTTTTACCTGATAACACACTCCCCACTTGTTCTGCCAGCGTGGTGTCAGAGAAATCCAGTTAAAACAGAATGTTTAATTACGACCCAAGACTCAGAACGTAACATCAAGAACCAAGAAAACCTCAAACTGAACTAAAGAAGATAATCAATAGATGCCAATATCTAGATGAGAGAAGTGTTAGAAGTATCTGACAAAGATTTTGAAGTAGCTATGATCGAAATGCTTCAATGGATAATTTCAAACACGGTTGAAATGAATGAAAAATCAGAAGACCTCAGCAACAAAACAGGAAGTCTCACTCAAGAAACAGCACATATGAAGAACCGAATGAAAAATTTAGAACTTAAAAATATAACAACAAATAAAAAGCTCAAGGGATAACATTAATGAAGTGGACAGAGGGAAGAATCAGTGAAGTGGAAGACAGAAATACCTAATCTGAATAGAAAACAGACTGAAAAAAAAAATCGACTGAGCCTCAAAGACTTGTGGAATTATAATAAAAGATCTAACATTCATGTCACTGGAATCCCCAGAAGGAGAGAATAAAGAGATTCTGGCTGAAAAAGTACTCAAACATTTTTAAAATTATAAAACTATAGACACAGAGACCAGATTTGTGGTTGCCAGCAGTTAAGAGGTGGGGTAGAGATAGAAGGGGATTGGTAAAGCTATTAAAGGGCAACGCAAGGGACTGTTTTTGTGATGAAAATGTTCTGTATCTTGACTGCATCAATGTCAATATCCTGCTTGAGATATTGTTCTATAATTTTGTAAGATGTTATCATTGGGGGAAACTGGATAAAGGGTCCAATAAGATCTCTGTACTATTTCTTACGATTGCATGTGAATCTACAATTATCATAAAACAAGTTAAAAAATAACACCAAAAACTCTGCGTGGGTAACCTCTCATCTGTAAGTTCCTGTATGCATTTTGTCTTTTAAGTATACACTGCCAAATTGTCTTTCTGATAAGACATACTAATTTATATTCCCACAAGGGGAGTTTTGCCGTACACCATTGTAAAGTTTATTGGTGGACTTTCCTTAATTGTAAGAATATCATCTGGCACAGACATTAACAGCACTGATTAAGAATATTGTTATGGTTTCAATCTCACAAATGAAAAATAAGTTATAGAAATGAAAATACATATTAAGTTATTATTAAAACATTTTTATATATCATGCACTTGCTTTCACCTCTTACTAAATAATGAATGAGTAAACAAACAGAAAGCTATTTGCAGGTCTTTTTGTCAACGGTTGAGATAGAAAAAAATTTAGTCATCTAAAATAATGGGCCCAAACCAGAAATATAAGAGGAATAAAAATAATAACCTTACATTTACCTTTAAAAACCCAATTGCATAAGGATAAAGGAAAATATGACTTAACATGCCTTTACCTAACAATCTAGAAGTCTCACCCGAACAAAATTTGAATTCAAACTAATATACACCTAAAAATAGTGCAGAAGTCAAGCTGCTTTAAGGCTGCCATAGTGTCGGGGCAGTAGTCACATTATTGTATATGCTGATTAGAACACATATGTCCCTCTGGGCTCTCCTTTGAGTGTCACATGTTTAAGAGGATCACTAACACACTTGAGTTGTTTCAGACAGAAATTCAGAGAACTAGACATCAGAATGGGTGAGCTCTCATATAAGGGCAAAACTTCTAAAATGACTGTGTGTACATTTATATAATGTATATTTATTTTTCCTACATTTCCCATAGCATTATAAATTATTTTTAGTGAAGCCACCTTTTCCAAAAAACTTACTAAAGAGGCACATGGCTAGCACACAGTGAGTGAATCAGCACCCACTGATTCATTACTTTTTCTGTTACTGGGACAAATCAGAACAATGTGGACTCCAGAAAGATTCTTGATAAACCATTTGAAAAATTATCTTAATCTGGTTCAATAATTTGCATGACGTTACTTAGTTTCAAAAGGAACTACTCATTAGTTCAATGTGATAAAGAAAAAAATCTCATCAACTAATTCAGCAGCTTCAAATGTGGAAAAAGAAATCTTTATAAAAAAAAAGTGGAAGTGCTTCTATACATGGATTATTAGCTTTCAAGCCACATACAATGAAACTTCAAGGTATGACTTCATTATGTGATTCTCTTAAGGAGTAAAAAACTGAGAAAAACAGTCCAGGCTTTTCTATCTGAGTACAAATGCTGAAAGATATCTGAATACAGTTTAACGGGAACAATTTTTTTCTTCTGCTGGTCCCTGAAAAAATAAAGGGACACACTACCCACACTACCTCTCTTGTTTATGCTCAGGCTATTTTTAGTATTTATATGACAGTCCTAATAAAGTCAGGCTGTAATGTTAATATTAGTTTAATACCATGTCTCTCTCTCTCTCTCTCTTTTTTAAAGTATCCAATGAAAAACAGTATGATTATACCATCTAAGCTGTCAAAATATAAAGCTGAAACTCAAACACTGGTTCTTTAACCAAGGCAAATATTTGCTCTGCTGAAAGAAAACAAGACTTCAAGTAGAAATTGCCCTTTTGTCTTTTGGAAAAAAAAATTGTTAAACTGGCAAATATTTATTGTTTAGCAACAAACAGAATAGCCACAGGGTCTACATTAAGCAATTTACAGTAAAACAAGGCATCTTATTTAGGTCTATGATTCTTTCAAATGATTACTTAATGTATATATTTCTAATGGACCATAAAAACTGCTTATTTCACATGTGAGCAATATGGAGAAAAAGGTTACTAGACAAATTTTAATAAATTTGTTTACTGCTCATATAAGTAGGAAAAATTGACTTCAGATAAATTGTAGATAATCTAAGCATCTAGAGTTGCTTTCTGGGAAATATTTTAATGGTACCATCAGTAGAATCTAACCATCACCCTTAGCTACTGTAACTACTATTATACTTGAACTAGCATTTCAGAAATTTCCTACAAGCTAAGGAAAGACATTTTAATTGGTTATCTCTAAACACTCCTGGAAAACTCTCTCCAAAACAATAAGAGTCAGCATTCTACTGGATACACTAAGTGCTTCACATGCTATAACTCCTTTCATCCTGACAACTGTATAATGTGGGTGTTACATTAACTCCATTTACAACTGAGAAAACCAAGGCAGAGAGTAGTTAACTAATTTACCAGAGATTACCCAGCTAGTAAATGTTGCATCTGAGATTTGAATCAAGGTGGTCTGATTAGAATCCCAGATATTGGAGTCTTAATTGCCATGTTTTAATCCTTGTGCTTGTACAATTTGGGCTTCATGAACTCAAAATATTTATGTGATTTCATCAAAAATGGATCAGATATCACAACAATTAATAAGTGGTCGGTTTTAACTATTTAAACATTTCTCTGATCTCTGATAAATGGCTTTCATGCTTATATCTAGAAAGTTTCTCTCGAGTGGAAAGAGGGGTTTGTGAAACACAGAGTAAGATCGGGCACCTTAACCAAGGACATCCTTTCACTCCCTTCCCCTGGTAAGGATCTTATCACTTTCTTTTGATTAGCACTTCCTTCCATTTTGCTTCACGTTATTCATAACACAGCCCATATTTTCCCATCCCCAACACCTGGAGGGTCTAAACAAATCTCACTTCCGTGGGTGAGGTTTCCTTGTAGGTCTTGAAAAGAAACAAACAAGTGTTATTTTTTCTCCATGGCTGACTCCTAATGACCCAATTAACTGTTTATCATCAACCCATGTGCCTTTATATTGGGGTTACGATGGCCCACTGAAATAAACCAGGCAATAAGAACTGCCAGAGTGCCTGGAATTGTCAGACCCAGGGAAATGGACACATTTTAGCGACTTCCGACAATTACACATTTATAAAAGGTAAAGGACAATGAACTGACCTGAGGTTTAAACAATCACAGTGGTCAGAATTCAGGCTATAAAGTCTGTACATCTTTTAAACAAAAGTGCCTTTCCCCATTTCTACCTGGCTTGTTTGGTTCAATTTGCAATTAGAGAAAAAAAAGCAACAAAGATATGTTACTTTGTATCAATGACATGCAAAAATATGTACAGTTTTTAACTCAATGGCATTCATTGTGAGGAGGCAGCTGTTTTGTTGTTGTTGCTGTTTTAATAAAGCTCACCATCACTATTTACTAAACTGCCTTGTTCCACTACTATTCTTCCTAAAAGTGATGAATGAGCCCCATTCATCTTTAAAAAGAATATCCTCTTCAGAATATCAATGCCTGCAAATCTGTAGTGTAAGATATGGGGGCTTGTAGCACCAAATCCATACAGTCATCACTCATTTGCCCATAACTGACACTGTTCATTTATTTCCCAAATAACTAACCACTCAAATTTAATGACATGTCTTTTCAAAACTGTTCTTGTGTTATACAATTAACATGAAAAAAATCTAACCATGTCAAATCAGAACTTTTGAAAAAACTAAACTTATGCAGGCCAGTTACAAAATACATGCTTAGTTATATGCTCGCTTCCCTTCTCTCTTCAAACTTTCTTTTCCTTGTTTTCCTGGACATCTTTTATGTTGACATTTGGCAATTGCCAATCTACTCTGTGACAGTAGCCTGACAGTTCACAAAGTCCGGGTACATTTGTTGAATTCCAAAAAGCAGGTTATAACATTATAAACAACCTTAGTGTGGGCAAAAGATGACATATCTTAAAAGAAATTTGCTTGGAAAACAGAACATTCAGTTATTTAAAATCTAGTTTGATTTAGCCAGGTTATTCAGGGACAAAGCACTAAATCCACACACATAAAAATTAGCAACTCATGTTCAAGGCACACGTCCTCACCCGTCACTGTTGGGGCAGGGGTCTGGGACGGAGTAGTGTTAATAAAACAAAGTACGTGGATCTAAAGGGAGGGGATGTCTAAAAAAAGATAGACTGTGGTTAGATCACATCCATGTTTTCAACGGAGAAGAGACAGACTGGTAGATGATTTGTTTATACAACAAAAAAAAAACCAGAGTACAAAATATGGGGCTAACAAAACTCTAAAGAGTTTTTTTTTTTTTACATCATTCCTATTATATTTTATGATGTATTATCTTTGGGTATACAGAAAACAAATATTTTAGTGTCAAACTGTGCTCTGGTCCTAATACCAAACATCTATCTGTGGGCAAGGTTATGAAATAATTTCAGTGAAATATTAGTTCCTTTATAAACCTGAAAATTATGAGTTTAGAAATGAATGCAAAACTAAGTCTCTGTCAAGTAAAAAAGACAGGTACCAATTTGTTCTTAAACTTGCCTAGAACATGATAGATACTTCATGATCCTTTCAGTGTGGTAGTCTCATGCCTCACAGTCCTTATAAACTGGAAATATCCTAGTACATACTTCCATTTTGCTGCAATAACAGTGCCTTGCTTCGGATTCATAAAGAAGGTTAGAAAAAAATGGATCATCCTCAGGATTTTTCCTCTCTATGTAATTTATAAGGAGGCACTCTAGTGTAATAGAACGAGATCTGGATTAAATTCTGGTTGCAACTTCAGCACATACTAGCTGTGAAAACACAGGCAAGTCACTTCACACACTGCACATGTTCCTCCCAGCTCTAAATCGTATGTCTGATTAGCCTTACCAGAGGTTATTTCTTTTTTCTTTTCTTTTCTTTCCTTTTCTTTTTATTCTTTTCTTTTTCTTTTCTTTTCTTTTTTTTTTTTTATGACTTAAGTGCATTTTATTGGTTTTCTTTATTATGGGAGGTACTTCATTGGACAGACTTGCAGGCATTTCAAAGGAATGCATATATAAATACAGAATAAATACCCAGGAACAACCAAAAGCTATTAATGGCACTAACATTAGCTGTATGACTTACTGGTAGTTAGATACTTTTACTACACCATTCTTTTATTCACTCACTCTCTCTCAAAAAAAAAAAAAAAAAAGTCCGGAAGAATAGAAACCATATTGTTTATAAATTCTTTCTTCCATGAGTTTTTCTTTCAGAGAATCTTAAATTTTTCTATAAGGAACGGGGTTTTTTAAAGCAGAAAAAAATTGTTATTTTCCTAACGGATATATGTTTTGGGTTCTAGAAGACACACACTGATCTGGTTAAGATTTTTTTTTAACTTTGGAAAACATTTGTAAAGCCTTGAATAGAACTGGGCCACACAGTTAAAGACCTTGGCACATATCAGAGCTTACTAACCAACACAAGCTCAGCCTGTCACCTTGCCTTTATTACTGTCTTGCTTCACTGAACTAACCAACCATAGTTAACTTCTCAGGAAAATCTTACTCCCAGGAGTACAGAATATTTGTCTTGCTGTTTACAGAAGTCTCCAGTGCCAATTCTAAAATGCCGGAATAAATTTTGCTGAAAAAAATTCGGTATTTTCAAATGTTTGAATAGACTTCACAAATAAATACATTTATTTTCTTATAATAATGAGGCATACAAATTGCTCCAAACTTTGAAAACAGCGTTGAAAATACATTCCTCAAGCATGAATGCCCTCCCTCGCAAAAATTTCTTAGGCAGGACTTTAGCTATCATTGTGCTTCATCGGCTTTTGTGATTCGAGAGTGCGACACTGAAATGAGGAGTGAAGCACCATGCTTTAGAGCAACATAAATTACATATTTATGGCAACCTTAGAAAATTAATTTTGGATGTTCCCACGCAATCTGCTTGATTTGTGTTTCTTGCTTTTGCCTTGTATTAGCAAAAGCTTAGTCATATACCTTCTCAAGCTCTGCAACACCTCACTAACCCCATTACAGAAGGTTTGCAATTAGAGTCTGATGACTTTATGTAAATATTCAGAGATTTCAATAAAAGTTAATCAAAACATGTATTATAAACTTCTTTTTCTAGGATCCTACAGTTTTCTGAGGGAGCTGTGGCAAAGGGTTAGGTGCCTACAAAACTCTTTGCAACTATAATTCTGTATGAGTCTCAGGTCAGAAACTGCCATTTTTCTCTTTTCAATCATCTTCAGGAAAGAACTCTACCAACATGATTGTTTCCTTTTTAGAACAAATACAGCCTCTCTTTGCCAAAGCTGCGTGTACATGAACAATTAATACTAACATGATAATGCAAAATATTTCCTCATGTACAGATTAGACGTAGCCAACACATAAAACTAACATTAGCAATATGCGTGTACATAGACAAAAACCATTTTGTTTGGAAAGCAGGGCTGACCTTCTCAGTGGCTTACCTGATAAGGCTAAGTCTGGGGAACAGTGAGGCAGATGGCTGTTAACAAAGTACGGGTACGCCTTGCCCTGGCACTCGGATGTCAAAGTAACCCACATTCTTTTTAAAACCCTCCTTTCATTTTTGAAGCACAACAAATGAATGGAAACACTACTAACAGAAATCTCTGTCCAGGTAAGGGCTCTGGAAACGACTGGAGAAAATTTATTGCCTGGACGACAAACCACTGGGCCTTACCTGCTGTGATCTCAGAATGGCGGCATCAATCTCCTCCACCTTCTGAGTGATAGTGTCGCTCACTAATCGGTAGCGCTCGTTGTCTTCTGCCACCATTTTTTCAAGTCCTTCCCTCGCCCTCCACGGTACTAGTTCCAGTAAAGCACTGCTCACTTCATTAAGGGAATCCAATAAAGCTTTGCTGTTCTTAGCTTCCTTTTTTAGCTCCTGAAAACAGAATTAAGAAAACATATAAATCTGTGAGTAACGCTTATGTGTTTGAACAGGCTTTTTCCTTTAACTGTATTTGAGGCTAAAGTCCTTTACAGGTCAACAATGTGATGCACTGGCCCCCTTAGTTTCAGCTAAGTTCTATCAACCTTTGTTATTTAAAACTATTGTGCAAAAAGGAAAGTGTTTCCTGAGAAGTTCCTAACAACAATTCATTTGTCAACATGGCAAGATTTTATCTTTGAAATTTAATATAAATGTTTAAAAGTTGGGGAACAAAGCCAAGCAAGTTAACATGTATCGCTATGTGTTTTCTGGTAACCTCTAAGTAACCAGGTACCAGAAAAGTGGGGGAAAAAAAGAGGAAAGTCCAAGCCAGAATCAAGTGACCCTCAAAATGAGGACACATTGGCTTTAAATTATCCCAGTTTAATCATTACAGGCTCAAGCCTGACTTCACCAACTCCCTTTCACCCACATACTATTATATTTCCGGGGTGATAAAAACAGGCTGATACATCGGAAAAGAAAAACAATTAGCAAATAGAATACCACGTTTGCAATATAATTAAAAATGTCACTTCATGTTACTCATCTGCCTTATAAGAGTATTGTTATTCTAACCAAATTATGTGTATCTCTGGAAACAATGATCCTTTTCCTTTATTTTACTTTTTCATCATTCTGTCTCTTGTGTAATAAACTGTCCTCCCAATTATAAGACCGAAAACAAATCATAATACTGTGTTCTCATCTTCAGGTTTCCAAAAGTTTAATCAGCTGATCTGCTGCCAATTTCTGACAGGTCCCCGCCCACCAAGGCATCCTTCAGCATATTAGCAATGACACGAGAAAACTATCATCTCATTCTTTGTGAATAAGACTCCCTAAAAGATAACAAGCTGATCCAAAATCTATAAATCACAGCATACTTTCTGTCGCACTTGTGCTTGGCTTGCGGCTTCTCCCTTCAGAACCTGAGTTTCGTATGAAAGCAGCTCCACCTCCACTTTGTCCAGCCAGGTGCAGAGCTCGTCGTGTGTGGAGTGCAGGCGCCTTGCAAGCTGCAACGCCTGTTCCAGCGTCTTGGCGACATCCGTGCTCAGCCTAGTAATGTCTTTGTACCTTGCTTTAATGGCGTCCAACTTATCTTGGATTATTAAAACTTCATCACCTAAAATTTCAAAGGCATGTTATATCTCATAAAAGGAGGAAAAAGGGGGGTGGGGAGAAGGGTTTCTTCAGGTATTATTGTACACTGATGAGATTTTGGGGGGGCGGGGGGCATTAGAGACATATTTTAAAGAAGTCTTGACTCAAGAGGAGCCCTTTTCTAGGTTTTAATCTTTCCCAGGGTTACTGGCCAATCTAAACATGTCTGAAAATGCAAATATAAAAACCAGAAAGGAGTATAGTGCCTTCACTTATGTGGAAAGTATCACCTTTGTATCTATCTTGCATGGTGATTTTGGCTCTCAAGCAGAGAAGTTAAAAACTGTCTAGGTTCAAATACTGACTTCGTGGTCTAAAAATATTGACTTTGTGGCCTGTTATCGTACACAAGTTACTTAACCTCTCTGTGCTCCTGGATACTCATCATTACATGAGGGTAAGAACAGAACCTACTTCATGAGATTGTGATAAAAATTCAATGAGTTTATATTTACAAAGTGTTGAGAAAAGCGCCTGGCATGTGTGGAAGCATGCATATATGTGTATATGCATACATACACATGTATTAATGCTAAAATTAATACATTCATCTGTGCTATTCCTCCACCTCATTTTCAGACACACAAAGAAACTGTGTTCCAGGCTTCACACTTCTAGTTCACAGCTCTAAGTACTACATTAAATTCCTCCAACTCATAATGAATGGTACTTGCCCCCATTACACACATATGCTGAACTGGATATAGTTCAATGAAACTTTCCTGTGGCCAAAGAGAATACTAAACCAAGTGAGTTTGTGTCTGTTTTCTTGGTAAGTTTGAGCATGAAGACATAAAGCCTGGGTATAGCCACAGTATATGTCACTGAATGCCGTCTATTTTAAAATTAAAAAAAAAAAAAAAAAAAGAAAAGAACTATCTACAACCTACGTGCTCATCTAGAACAACTGCCTTCCGCAAGTGGAAAACTAATGAAACTCCATCGTAAGCTTCTCTGACCATCTCCTGTGCCACAGTGCTTTGTGTTATGAGTAATGCAGGCAACTTCACTAAGAACCCAAGTGAGATCATGAGAAAAAAAGTGAGATCATATTCCCACCCCCCTTGATCGATCTTCAAAGCATTCTCCAGAATGAAGTCTTGGAGTGGCCCCAAAATTATAAAGTTTTTGTTTCTCTCCCATCCAAAAATATTTTAAAAGCAATGCAAAATGCTGACTCCATGATTATTTACTTTAAAAGATATCTCACCTGTTGTCTGTTTAAGTAGTTCTAAACCATTTAGTAATGCCTGATCTACATTTTGTTTTCTGAGCAGTATGTCTTCTTGCAGAACCTAAAATGCAGGTACCATTTTTACGTGGGGGGAAAAAATTAAATAAGCATTAGCATTAGTCAATATTAGAGGACCTTCATTGGATTTTTATAGAGATATATCTGAGTGAACAGCTCACGTTGTCACATACTCATTACTGTTCCCATGTTTCCCCTCCTCTTTCCACCATTGTGGCCCATGTCCTAGGTTCATCTACCATAATTCACAGCACACTCTCCTTTTCAGAAAATACTAAGGGCCCCATGTGGAGATACTGGAGTACTGGTTAATTGTGAGTCTTTGTATACAATGACAAAATAACAAATAAAAAGTGAAAAATCCAGCTATTGGGTAAATTCAATCTCTTTTTTAAAGTAATTTCATTAAAAGTTATCTGTACATACAGGCAGTCTTTTTTGAGTATACAGAGATTCACCTAAATCATAATGAACATAAAATAATAATATGGAAACAAGAGAGACTCAGAAAATAATGACAATCAAAATAAAAAATCAAATAAATCAAATAAATCAAAATACCCGAAGTTCAGATTGCTGCTCCCATAGCCCCTCAGTGCTGTAATCCTGGACTGAGAGCTTGCTCAGTTTGCCATGTACTTCATTCAGCCAATTCATCAGCTCAACTTCATCTTCCCCAAAAATCTTAGCATTACATAAGGCCTGCTGGAGCAGCTCAGACCTGCTGTGACTTTTCTCTTGAATCTCAATGTACCACACTTGAGAGGAGTCTAATTTATTCTGCACAGTATCTTTATCTTCCCTGGAACTCAAAACCTTTAAGGACTGGCCAATGCTAACAGCCTGGTGTAAATGTTTATTGTGATTTATGATGTCATCTTCTAAGGCCTAAATAAAGTTTAAAAAAAAAAAAAGAGAGAAACAGAATGGACAAATAAAAATGAAAACATAAATAAAACAAAAGGATGACATTTGAAATGAATTTAATTTGCAATCACACATAACGCAACAATAATACATAACTCAAATTTATGTCTTAAGACCACAAAGGAAATGGAAAACCAAATCTTGCTAATGTGTGATGGGTATCTTACTTTGTGCTGTGCAATTTGTTCCTCAAGTTTAGACGCTTGAGTTCCTATGGGCTCACAGTTTGCCAGCCTCTTTTCTATGGTTGTAAGCCACTCATTCAGTGGTTCTAAGGTTTCATGAAATTGCTGTGCTACCACCGAGATACCTTCCAATTGACGGTTCCTAAAAATGTGCCAAGATAAAGGTCATTTAGGGTTGAAGAATGTGTGAAATATTCAACAAAAATCTTCACTCATGCTCCTGCATTCTATTCTAAACAATTTTTGTAGAAAACATCTGAGGTTAAAATTAAAAACTCTCACATTTAAAGGACATATTAAAATAGTTCTCCTATTAAATAAAACTAAAGTTGAACAACAGACCAAACTCAGGTGCCTCAATCTTATGAAAGTCTTAAGTAACTTGGTTATAATACAACAACAACAATAATAACAACAATAGTAATAATAATAGCAGTGATAATAATGATAATAATAGGCAATATTTATTCAACACATTTTAAATATTTTAAAAAGTAGAGAGTATCTCTCATGCAGGCAGGGCACAATGTCCTAGGGGCATTACAGAGAAGGAATAATCTGCTGACACATATTAAAGGTCAACACAAAACTTTTAGCATCCTAGGAGTACCTTATTCTAAGGTCCTAGAACTACAATTAATTCTACTCTATCATTTAAGATTAATCAAATCCTTCTTTTCACCATTTTAACTCCAAAGGAGGTAGGGATTTATGGAAATACTCTGTTCAGTGGTTCATCTATTTCCAATCAAACAAGTTTATGTGGCTACACTTCGATGTAGCTACTACTCAAAACTGGTCAATATAGTGCCAATGGAGAGAATGCGGAAATGTCAGAGAGAAATGTTGAGAGCAAAAGTCCAGTGGAGCCATGCTCTTGGCTTCTCAGCCTTCAGGTATGTTATAGCACCTTCCACTTGCCTTGTTTCCTAGCTAACTCCTACATCTCCTTTAAAACATAGCTTAGCTGTCACTATTCTGCCCCTTGACTAGGTCCTTCCTATGAAATACTCCCACAGAACCCTGTATTTTTGCTTTGAAATATCACATTTGTCATTACTTTTTAATTGCTATAAAACTCTACTAGATGGTACCCTATTTGAGGACACTGATGATCTGTCCAGCTCATCTCTGTTACCCAAAGCCTAGTTCTGTGCCTGATGCATAGTAGGCAGGCAATAACTATGTAATAAACAAATAAATTAACCTCAAGAGAAATGTTTTTTTTTTTTTCTCAAAACAAAGAGTTGGGGTGTATCTGGTGACTATAAGACACTACCCTTAGAAAAATGAGAGAAGCACCACAGCCCTTGCTATCTATGTTCACACACATGATAAGCATAGGAAAATAACAAGAAAAGTATTACTAAATACAAAATATCAGTATTAAAGCCATTGCTAAAATACAAACTCAGTATTAAAGCCATTGCTACTCTTTCAAAAGATTGGAAGTAGTATTTAAGTTACCTTGTTTCAGCTTTACTAAGCAAGGCCTCCCATCTACTATCTAACAGACTTAGTTGTTTCAAAATCTTCACTTTATCTGCGGGTTCTGCTGTGGCAGCAATTTTTTCTCCTTCCCGTTTGATTACCTCCACAGTGGATTTGCGGTCATCCAACAATCTTTGGAGAAGCTTGAGGCAAAACAATAAATACCAAAAAAAAAAAAAAAAATCAAAGGAATAATTGTGTCGATATAAAGGAAAATATATTCTAAATACTTTTGATATGTGACTAAAATACATATTTATATAGATTCACATACAAAAGGATCTAAAAAATAGGACTTTAAAAATAATGCATTTTGCTTAATGATTCATAACTGTTGCATCTGACACTGTGGTAGGGGCTTTTCATAGTAGATAAAACAAATATTGATAAGACTGCTAAAACCATTATTAATTTTTAATATAAAATAATGAGGTAGAAAGTGCTGCTTAGGGTAACCACAATACAAAATAACTCTACTACACCGAAAGTGCCAAATCCCCATTATTGTAATGAAATAGGAATGTCCCAAACATTCAGCAATGATCTGTCCCATAAAATGAAAAAGATTACTAAAAATCATTACTGTTTTCAAAACCATTTCTGATGTTAAACGATCTAATATAGAAAGGAAAGGGGAAACTCAAACCAAGTTCAAAAGCTACTGAGACTAAAATTAGAGGCTCCTGGCTCTTTTTACTGGTGAAACTAAAATCCTTCGTGAGGATGAAAACTAAAAGAGAGCCATTGATTAGTATTTCCAAAAGAAATAGAGGATGGAATACATCGGAAATCTCCAAAGCTGGCTAAATGAGACTAATATTTCAGGATTTAGCAGCAGAAAAAAAAATCATTTAATTCTAAGTAAATATTTCGAGAAGCCTGCAATGGAATGTTTGATAGAAATAGCCAGAAGTCAGGATTGCCTTGCCCTTATGTAATCACAAGAAGTATTTCATGAGCAAGTGATACATACAGGTACTGCATTAACAGCAATGAGGAAAGGCAAAAGTGTATGAAACACTATTTCATTATTTCCTCAGTCTGCCACTGACTGATAAGTTAAGGACTAAAGAAATGGACAGTTACCCTGAAATAACAAGCTAGAAGAGTATTTAGGTTACTTTCATTCTGAGATTAAGATCACCAAAGCAGGAGGCAGAGGAATATGTTCAAAAAGGAAAAGAAACACAGACTGTCTTGACACAGGTTAGAGTCATTATAAAATCAAAGCCTAACAAGTGGTTTAGGCTGTAAAGGAAACTAATTAAGTGGATTACTTTTGATAACCTTTAATAAACTTCTAGCAATTAAGAAAGCAAAATCAGCAAATAGGTTTTTTTTGCTAAGCATAACCATTAACTCCGGGAGAATTACAAAGGTTTAAATTAAATTGTGAATGGCAGCAGTTATATTATTACATATAATATTACAGTATTATGAATAATACGTAACACTTTAATATTATTAGAGTCTATATGTTATATATTATATTATCACATATGCAATATATATTATTCAAAAATCACACAAATGCAGTGTTTCCTGCGATGTCTCTTTAATTCTTCCTTCTAAATTCATTTCTAATAGGTTAGTTTCCCAATATACTGAAGTCTTCAAAGAATTTTTAGATAGTATTGAACATCAAAATTAACTTATTAAGCTTCTTAATCCGTTCCCTTCTTTTTAAAGTTTCACACAGGAGAAATCTTCCTAAATGTGCTGTGTTCTAGGGCCCTCCCATAGGTCTTTTCAAGTCATGGCTGATATATTAGTACTGAAAACATCACTTAATGCTTCCTAACTGACCGCTACCACCAGGAGTACAAAACTGTATGTATGGCCCCAAGTAGTTATCATCCCTGTAATGAGTATGCCTTTTCAACTTGGTCCTGTATTAATAGTGTCAAAAGACACACCATCACATTCCTGAGCACATGTGAATCAAATATATTTGCCTCTTTAGTATAGGCTGAACCTTAAGAAACTGCCTATATTTAATCTATGAAAAAGGCACTTTCAAATGGATCAATCTAATATAAAAGGTGACAATGATATTTCTGTCCAAAATCACCTTTTCAGAGAGTGAGGTCTTCCTTGATTACTCTATATAAAATTGTACACACACACACACACACACACACACACACACACACACACCTTCCACCCTAGCACTTCTTGTTCCCCATTCTTGCTATCAATTCCTAATTTCCACCTCCCATCCCTGCTTTATTTATCACTTGCTAACTTATCACAGTTTACTTATTTACTTTGTTTATTGTTTTATTCTCCCTATTCCTCCTTTCCCACTTTAACTCAGAAACTTTTATCTCTTTTATTCAGTGATGTATCTCCAGCACCTAGAACAATGCCTGATCTTTGGTAGATGCTCCAAAAATATTTGCTGAAGGAACAACAAAATAATATCTAGAGCATCGATAACCAGTTAACCAGTTAACTATTTATACAAATAAAGAGAGTCATAAGGTAAATTTTTATTTTCATTATTAAGACTAAACATTAAACACAATACAAAAGCATCACTAACTTACCTTTTGCTCTTGTATCTGGGCCTTCACCACTTTGAACTCAGCCGACGGTGGTTTCTGATTGGCCACAAGCTCCTCAGTGTCCACCATCCAGCTGAGCAGGGACTCCAAAGCATCCTGGAACCTCCCACAATGCAGCAGGGCCTCTTGCAGCTGGGCTGCTCGCTGAGCCACCTGTAAAGTTCCAGTTGTTCCAACTTATTTACTTGCTTTTCACGTTTACCTTCCCATTTAGTCACCAATTTTCATTTCATTTAAAATTTTCCCAAAGCATTGATAGGGGTAGAAAAGAGTCATATTTTAGCTAAAGTAAGCCAAACGGTCAAATGTAAAAGACAAAAATCTTTAAGATTTTGGAAATATCCAATGCATTTATGATTAACAATGAATGATTCCCATATTTTAAGGTTATCAAAAGAAACAACACATTAGTCATTTTATCATTATCCCTGGAATTCATTTTTATTTCCTAATGATGAATATCAGGGATAATGATAAAAGAAAAAAAGACCAAGATTTTAAAAAACTATTGTAACAGAGAGAATCAGAATTATGTTTCGCTAGGTAACATACCTATAAAGTATCCAATTAAATTCTGCTAGCTCCAAGCTTTGAGTCCTTTTTTAACAGACTAGGGTCTTTGTCTTCTAGTAAATGGAGTCTCTGTGTCCTACAAAGACATATCCTATTGCCCGTCTCAGAGATCTTTTCCTTTTAGGCTAAAAAAGTAGTTGGCAAGACATTTTGAGCACTATGGAACATATTTTCACCTGACCCTGCATTCTAATTGTGTTTGAAGAGCACTACTATATGAATCAGACTTTAAAGAATGATAAACGCAGGTCTGAGACCTGGAAATGTTTAAGATTTCAATGCAATGAAAATTTGTACAAGAATAATCACCACCACCACCACCAGATAAGCACAGCCATCCACTACTAATTTTCTGATAATTTACGACACGTGAAGATCTGCCATTGTGTATCAGCATTATCTCTTTAAGATATCAGAGCATTATTTTCCAGTGTTTTCCCTCATGGATATTTTTTAAAAGGTGAGATCTACATCTTATAAGTAATATAATATTTGGAGTTAATGGTCTATAATAAGGGTGGCAAACCCTTAGTCCAGAGATGACAGAGAAACACGATTGCTTTCACTTGCACAGTGTGACCTATTTATTATACAGTGTGAAATTAGTTGCTGATATTTAAAAGATCCCACATAACAAGTGTGATTTGCAGTTTTTTTTATGGCAAGTATTCTTTTTGACAATAGTAAGCCTAGACCCCCTACATGGCAATGATTTGTTGGAACTAAGCAGCTATGGTACATTTTTAGAGGTGTGTATGCTCTCTCATTGCAGGTCAATGTCATGGGCTACCTGCCAATACACCTGCACTATTGTGTTTCCATCAAAATCAAGATAATGACAGGGAGAGGTGATGTTTCGCCCAGTTTGTTTCTTTCATTTATGCTCCCTACTGAGCTCTGTGGGTATCAAAGTTTGGGCTATCCAGTTTACAGCAATATAGAAAAGTAGGCATGTTTAGGGAAGTTTGGCTACTGTCAATATGATTAGTGGTCACATAAATGCTAGTGAATAATAAAGAAGAGAAATGTCAATGAAGGGGATGAGAAAATTACCTTCTTATTAAGAGTCTTCCACCTTGTGTTGACATCATCCAGGTCATGCTCCAAACCCTGGGTGCTGGTGCTTTTAGCAGCACTCTGTATAAGGCCTTGACCTAACCAGTTTACATCTTGCTGTTTAACCTGCAAGGGTTCGATCTCCTCTTTTTGGAATACCTGCAGTTGGAAGGGCAATAATAATATGAATTATATTACCTAACAACCACCAAATACAAACATCTGTTCAATTATGAAGTATCAATTATTAGAGGTGAAGATAATTTTTGTCACCTATTCATATGTCATAGCTGCCTTATTAATAACAGTAAGAAATTAAACTAAATATAAATACGTAACATTTATTATCAAAAACACTCAGTAATATTAAAGAATAATTTTCTAAGTACATTTAATCAGATTACCTATAAAATCAAGAAAACAGTACATGTGTTCCTTCCTTTCTTGTGCACTAGAAATTTCCTATCATTTCCATTTAACTCTAGTGAAAAAATGTATGAAAAATGCTAAGGAGCAAAATGATAAGATGGATCCTAGATGAGCCTTGCTACTAGGCATGGATTCTTATATGCTCTTCTAAGAATAGCTGCCATTAGGCAGCAATCGAAGTTTGAGACTCAAATTGGAAATAAGAATCATTGACAAGATGATGAGGTTAGCCAAGAGGCCAATCCATGGCTTGCCAGAGGGGCCAAAATGCAGCAATAAGAAAAGAAAAATGATATAGGCACACACTGTAATAGTGTGGATCCCTCCATATCTAGCCCCCTAAATATCAAGATGCCGATGGACTCGCAAGAGGCATGGAGACCTCACCTACTGAATATGATCATACATGCTACCAGCACAGCAAATCTGGTTGCTCTTTGGTCAATGCCTGCACTGTCAGCAGATTTCCAGCACTCCCTCCCCAACTCTCCATCCCATCCAATTTATGGTCCCCGGTTGCCTGTAACTGTCAAAAGATCTAATGTATTAGAGTAAAATTGCAAGTTCCATAAGAGCAGAAATTTCTGTTTTCCTTATAATAGTTCCATTCCCTGGGCCTACCATAGTATCTAACATGTATTATGTACCTGATGTTTATTTGCCAAATGAATATCAGTATAGAAAAATAATATTTATATCTTGGGGTAGATGGCATCAATCCCACTACAGATAATAGAGGGGGTTGAACAACTCTGTCACAGATGATACAAATGTGTGTGTGTGTGTGTGTGTGTGAGTGTGTGTGTGTGTGTTTTAATGTAGGAATTGAAGGAAGCCATAAAGAAAATAAATTAATTTAACTAAGGAAGGAAAATTTCAGCTAGATAAGGTAAGACAAGGTTTGAGGCTCTGAGCTATTATACTATGGGGCACTATATAAATATATCAATAGTCCAAGTGAATAAACAGTTAAACTGAACATATAAAAGCATAATAAAGGCAAGTATCAAAACAGTACTTAAGAAAAAATTATAGGTACAGTATGGAAAATATTTCTAGAAAATGTAGAGGCTATAAGAGACAAACTCTCCAGACTCTTGCCTAAGGCCTAGCAAGTAGCATACTCCTGTGTGACTGTATAAATGAGTAAATTAAGGAAGAGCAAACAAATAAATGACCATTTCTTTTCAAAGTCCCCTCCTAGCTAAAAGTCCAAATTCCTTCTATAGAATATCTGTATAGACAATTTCCACACTGGCTAATTGTTTCTATATAACAATGCTAAATATAAAAAGTCAACCACACATCAACCAAAGAAATTATAAGAATTCCCCAAATCGAGGGAAGAAAAACATAAGTTTTCACAATTTTTTAAAAGGCATTAATTTACTTAATAAAGCAATATATATTTGCAGCAAGGAGGTGAAAATAGAATTTGGTGCTGTATTACAGTTCTATTTCTTTTCTATAACACTTTTTAAGTTACTACTTGCAGGAACTAACAGCTATGAATATGTTTTACTAACAAAAAAAGGAGTGTGTTGAAGGGAGAGGAATTGCTACATTCTTAATTCCAAAAACTTCTCTGGAACATAAGGACTCATGGAAAAGTTCTATTCTCCCTCTCAGATAATTTTCAAGACACACACACACACACACACACACACACACACACTAATCTAATGTCCTAGTAAATTGCCTTAACCTCTGATCTTGGTTTTTAAAGAAGTTAATTTTAGGGTTGAGTATCAGAGTAGGTCTAGGTGAGTCTGTGGTAATTTTCTAAAGTGCTACAGAAAATTACTAAGGGTTAAAAAAGATAACTACTAAAGAATCTATATAGGCCTAAGAGTTTAATTGCTTATGACAAATAAACTGCAAAATCCTTTACACTAGGAAACATACTTTGCCAAGCTTTTAAACTAACATGCCATTTAATGCACACTCAAGGAAAGTGCATTGGTGATCAGAGCAATTACTTCATAGACTGAATAGAGGAACTTTTCTGATATTATCCAAATTTCTTATCTCTCAGTGGTAACAAAATGCCTATCAAAAGAGACTTTCCCTCAATTTAATACATAAGCACACAAACACAGAAACGCTTAAAATAAAATAAAATTATCTCTAAGGCAAAGTTTACCAGAAGAGGTTAGTGAAAGTACTAAAATAGCTGAACTTCAATCTAAGCGGGAAGAAAAGAATTACAGGCTTGACAAACAACATCTACTTATTACAAGGCTGTACCCTTTACTTTCTTACCTCATTCACCACTCACAAAAAGTTAGGAACTACCATGACTGCAAAATACAGCACAATAACTTCTCTACTTCCACATGTAGAGCTACTGAGAGAAAATTTTCAGCACATCTTAAAACGTCCTTAATTTGAGTAGAGTACTTCACAGACCACAACAATATAATATTGTGTTTGGACCTTCATGACTAAGCCTGCTCAAGCTTAATAAATCCACTATAACTGCCCTTAAATGGCAGTGTCTTAAACCACAATGTGTGTAAAAGCCGAACGTTAACATAAATTCACAGTGGAGGCATTCTAAATGAAGGGAAACAGTCTCCATCTGCACAATCAATAACAGGACTCTAAACAGCTGGGAATAATCATTCTCCTCAAAAACAGTCCCTAATTAATTCATGAAAATGATCAACTTATCAATATCTGGCATCTTGTAGAGTACTAGTCAGACCCCCAAAATAAAAGACTGCTCTTGATTATCACTAGAAACACTTAGTGACCACTTTTGAACAGAAGCACAAACTTTCGGCATTACAGAGTTTCACATTTCCATTAGTTACCTGAACTGACTGAAAGCCATTACAGACTGTGTCCGATATTCCTGCCTGGACCCTTGTTTTTCTGGGGGATGCTTTCTTTCTTATTGGTATGAATTTCGGGGAGCACTTCATATGGATCACCTCCATCTCCTGGGCAGAAAGGGGAGCCTCCACTTCCTCTTTAGATGCTATGCTGGATTCTTCCGAATCGCATTGTGTCAACAATGTCACATTTTCTACTAAACTCGTTCTACCACAATGTACATCGTTTCCCCTTGGATCTGAATGCAAGAGATCTAAAGCCTCAGGAGAATCTTCCATAAATTTCCTACTTTGTGCTGTGATTTGGAATTTTCCCGGTCCATGTGTTTTCCCTTCTTCTCCAGGGTTAGAAATACACTCATTTTCTCCATCTCTTGGCATAATTAAAGGATCATACTTAACAGTGCTCTCTTTCAAATCATTCTGCAGGCAGCAGTTTTCACCATGGATTTCCCTTGGACCATTTACATGTTTTATTTCTTCTAGTGTAGAAACATCATGTAAAATCATCATTTTGACGTTTTCATCAGGGTGGGCACTTCTACACGAAAGCAATGGGATTTTCTGTTCGCTAATGGAATTGACAGAAAAAAATGGTCTATATTGTTCTGCTATATGAATATCTTCAGTGGGAGACAAGCTTCTAATTCGTGACTGGTCTCCGGTTAAAATGCCCTGTTTTTCTTCCCTCTCTGCTGGAGGGCTACATAAACCAGAGTCATCCTCCTCTGATGTGAGAGAATTAGTCCCCCATCTGCACTTGCTGGCCTTGGTAACAGCATCTGACATATCAGTAGGTTCAACAAAAGAGCTTTCACTTTTGTTTGCATAATCCATAAAATTGGCTGGGACAAACATTCGCCATGACCGTCTATGCTCTTTCTTTTCTGCATGAGATTTTGCTTTGGGTAATGCTGTGGTTCGAATGATATCGCTATTTAGTTTGAGCGCATCAAAGATCATTTTTTCATCTAGTTTGTTAGCTTCACGACCTCTTAGCTCAAATACACTGGAAGAAGCAAGGGCACCGTTGGAGCATAAAGAACTAACATCCAGTGTTCTGTGACTGTAGGGTAAAGTCCGATCTGTAAAATGCCTGGAAGACAGGCTACCTTTCGAACCAGAGTCTATCTGTTCATTCAGTCTAACAGTATCGTAGATTGACCGCTGTGGGACATAACAGTCTTCAATATTTAGGTCCTCCTCTTCTTCACCCTTCCCTACACATGGGGGATTCTGACGTAAACAGTCTGGTCTGCTGAGGGGCTTCCCCATTCTGTAGACAGTTAAAGTAAATATCGCAGCTCTTGACACAGAAAATAAGAAATAAGATAAAGCATCTTTCAAAAAAGTATACTTCTGAACAGAACTATAAAGTGTCTTTAGCATAAAGACACATGCTCAAATAATGTACGCTGTAATATATGAGGTCTTTAAGGTCATCATCAGTGCATAAGCCTAAATGCAACTATACTTTTATCTGGTGTTTTAGAATGATTCTAAAAAATAAAGTGCATCAAGAACACAGAACAGAAATCTCCTTCCTCCCCCTTCCCCAGCCCCGAAAGTTCCCTTTCACATACTCCAAAACAGAGAAAACAAACAAACACACACTTAACAGTGGCTCAAACACTCAGAACATTCCATTGTCAGTCCATTTCCCTTTTTAGTCTAATTTTGTATCTGAGATTTCCAGATTAAAATTTCCAAATGAGCAAGCATTTTAACAGGCTCAATGTTAATTTAGGCAGAGCTCTGGTTAACTGTAATCCACTTAAAGATGGCTTGCAAAACTTCATCTCCTTTATAAATAAACCATGCTTTAGAAACTTAGAAGACAAACACCGGGACCATATATTGTTCAGATCAAGGCACAAAACAAATCTTCAGAGAAAAATGAGTCTAATGCTGTAAGAAAGTTAAAATTTTCTTCTACTTTTCTGGGGAGTAGCTATAAATAATCTTGATTCAAAAGGCAGTTTTTCTTCCCATATTAAGCGTCTTTGAGGCTAGTCAGAACTACCCAAAGGAAAAAAAAAATCGACTTTTGGACAGCCAGGCCAGTACAATCCAGCAACTGTTTAAAGTAAACAGAAAGCATGGTATTCTATAAACTTTCCTTTAAAAAAAAAAAAAAAAAAAAAAAACACGTTTCCAAAGTCTTATCTGATCCTCCTTAAGAAGGCTTATTCCACCTGAGGCAATTGCAGCAAAGAAGAGCTCCGGGTTTCCTTTAAGGCACAGGCAGCGTCATTCACATTCAGCTGAAAACCGAGACTACTCTATCCTTTGAAATTGACCAACAGTGGCCGCAGTTGGGTTTTCATTTTAGCTACAGCTGGAGACAGGCAGAGGTGGCGGCAGAGGAGGCAGAAAAGGAAGTCCAGCAGGGACCTCCTGCGCTGTCCCCAGCTCGTCAAGGCAGTAGTCCCAGGCAGGGCAGGCATCCTCCCAAGCCAGGGCGCTTCCAGCAATGCCCTCTCTCTTTAGGCAACATCTGCTCCGTCCCTTCGCCCGCGGAGCGCTCCGGGCGCGCAGCTCTCTATCACTTCGCTGCTACGCCCTCCCGTGACTTAACTTCGCAGTCATCTTTTCTTTGACTCCTTGCCTCTTCTCAGAGCCGGCGAGCTGTTTCAGGGGGAGGTACCTAGAGGCCGAGAGGCTGTAGTGCAACAGCTTGGTGGTGACATCAGCGCAAATCAGACCCACTGGGGAGAGGGGCAGCTCGGGTTCAGAGATCGCCGAAAGCTCACCACCTAGTTCAAAATGGGAAGGGATAGGAAGGGCTTGCAGAGGCAGAATCTGACACCAGGAACTCTGCGAAGAAATCATTCTGTGAACGTCTGGTGATCGTGCTCATTTGAATATTAAATGGAGAGGAAAAGAGATACACAGGTCCCTATCCTTCAGTTGAAACCACAGCCTCTTACACTGCAGTTGCAGACTCTGTTTAAGTAGTATCTGCCCTGCGAAGTGCGGATCGCTTTGAAGTAGTGTTGTGTCATTTCTTTTTAAAGCTTAAATTCGCGTCTGTTTTCCAGAGTAAATTATTTCTATGGCAGGGAGCCCTGAGCACCGCTGACATGAATATTAGTAGTTACTAATAACCATGCAGTCCTTTTGAGGTTAAGGCAAGGCCCAGACAAAGATCAAGGGCAGTAAGTGACTCCAGATATTTCCTAAACAAATTCACATGCACAGATTTTTAACTATTGAACACTCTTTGAAAATACTATTTGAAAATAAATCCAGCAAGCCAAGCCTTAATCTTTTTGGAAAAAAATTAATAGTTTTATTTAAATAAAAGAAAGTCTATCGATCCTTTATTTTATACAATAAGCAACACTTCCAGAATAGCAGATAGATTTACAAGTGAGGGCAAATTATTTTTTCTCAATCTCGCCAAATAATCATTTGAACATAGACAAAATTGCACTGACCCCAAGTGAAGAAGGCACCTCTAGTAAAATCAACTTTATATGTTCTTTGGCACTTTTACAGAAAAGATGTGGGAGAGAACTTTTGTATCTTTAATAAGAAGACAATATTCCAATATTATTTTTATAAAACTAAAAATTAAAAAAATCTATCCATAACCAGAACTCCGTAAGCAACATATCCATTCAACAATTATTAGATAAACTCAGTATGTGGTCATGAAGTTGGACAAAATATATACATAGTCATATATATATATATATATATATATATATATATATATATATATATATATATAAAATCTCCAGCAACAACACAATATCAATGACTATTTTCCACAGACAAGAAGTGAAATATTTCAACAAGCATTTGATCCTGTAATGGTCAAGCACACAGGCTATGCTAATAATAAGAGAAGGGAAAACATGCACACAAGTTACCATGGCTGAAAAATGGATTGGGCACTAGGCCAGTAATCAGTGGAGACTGAAGATTTTACTCCCAACTGCCTCTATCTTGACTTGTAAGCCTGGAAAGCTACTTATTCATGGCAATATTAAAGTCTCCATGAAATGTGGATGAGTGCCTTTCTCTAAACATTGAGATCTTCATAGAACTTTTCATAGGCATGGCCCTAATTCAGTCCACCATAGCCTCAAACTCTGAATCATTAGCACAGTATTATTCTAACATTATGAAAAGCCAAGAAAAGTAACATGTAACCTCACATTTCAGGTGGTTGGTACATTTTTAAAACTACGAAGATAATTCATTCATAAATTCGACTGTTCATCAAATAGTGCTCACTGTCTGCCAAACACCATGGTAAAACACTGGCAAAACAATGGAAAATAGAGATGAAGTACCACTGTCCTTACACAACATATAGTACAATGGAGAATAAAGATGAAAAAATAGGCACAATATAGTTTGGAAGTAGGGAGTGCTATGGGAAAATGTCCAGTTGGTTATGTTTAAGTATATATGCCATTAATTGAATAACTGAATTCCTATTTTATTAAACTGATTTCAGCTAATTCAATTTGGTTTATATGGCTACTCTAAATGTTATAGTGTCTAATGTTAATAAAATCAAGATATATTAAATTGTGTTAAATATTAATCATGAGAGCTAAATCTGTCACATTTTCATGAAAGAAATATACAAAAAATAAAATGAGCAAAGTTTTTCTGAAAAATTGTCAACACTAGTATTTCATACAATGTTAAATGTTCTCAAAACATTACTTACTTTACATAGCCTACTAGAAGATAGCTAAAGTATCTTCTAAAGGCAGATGATTTTGGAAAAGTACACAAATACTAATTGAATTATAAGCAAAATAATTCTACTTTCTCATTTTATATTTTTAAATCTTTAAAATGGGAAGTTCTTGAAAAACCTTATCACTTAGTGCAACAATCCACTTCACCAAAAAGTTAAAAGTCTCATTTTATTAACTGAAACATGTAGTTTTTAGAGCTGAAAGATAGGAGATATTAAGAAATTCAATATGTAATAAGTAGAAAGTGTCTCTGTGAATAAATGGAACATTTTCCATGAAAACTAACAAAAGTATCCTTTTGGCCCACTAGCTCTTGAAATCTGTATTAGAAGTCAAACAAGAGATATGTTTTTGTCTTGATTTGTTTTGTTTTGTTTGCTATGAGTACAAAAATGTCCTTAGAAGCAAAAATTTCTATTATTCTTTCTAAAACAGGCTGCTAGCTAATGAAAACTAAAAACACCCTATATTTTTATTTTTTCAAGCTAATAAACTCACATAAATGGCAAAAGGGTTTTTGAGGATATTCATCAGATGAATATACAATAGCTACTTATTTCAGTGGAAAATAGTTTATATTTAATAGAAAGTAGGCTATTCAGATCCCACCATGAGAGCATACAAACCAAAAACACTTGATAAATTCATTATCTGATCTTGATAGGAAATATCTTTAATAAGCACTTGCTATTCTTCTGGTAAAGTGCTACTATAATAAAACTATATTTTTCCCCCATCTTCGATATGGTATTCAGGTGATGGTGGATAAAAAATATTCTGTGTAATAGAAAATGATTCTATATGTAAACATTAATTGAAATATATGCATATCTGTGAATATACATATATCTATAACTTCTAAACGTTGATTTTTTAAAAAGAAAGCTATCCAGCAAGTAAAACAAATGCTCATGTTAATGACGCCATTGAATTTCCTTCAGAGTAACAAAAACCAAAACCAAGCAAAACCTGAAAACATGCCTCATATTAAAACACTGACAAGAGAAATAATGTAATCTTGAAATTAAGACAAAGATATAAGAGGAACAGGATGTAGCACAGACATGTTCTAGGGGTAGCTTGGTTCTCGAACATCTCCAAAAGCTTTTCACTTAATTTTCAATCACAGCTTTTACCTATTCTCAGCTATTATTTAATGAATGAGCAGAGATCTAGATAAACATTTGAAAAAACTTACCAGTCAAATTGTCTTATCAGAAAACCAATGTATAATTTCATAACAACAAAGCAAATTCTCCTGTCTCTCTCACACACAGACACATACACACCTTCAAGCAACTTTCCACATTAAATAAATTATGTAGGTATCCTTTCATCTAAGAGAGGCCTATGATAATGACAGTGAGTGCTACAGTTTGGTGCTTTTTGGAGGATCACTTTCAAATGGTAATATGGTATTATCCTATTAACAAAAAAAAAAATAATAAAAAGTTCAGTTTAAGTTGGAACTGCCCTCGGACCCATCTATTTTCATTCCTCAATCTTAAATGAAGCAAAAGAAGTTAAGAGAGGCTGTGTAACAAAGTCACAACATTAGTTAGCAACAAAAGTAGAAAGAAAACCCACATTGTCAAGTTCCATTTTGACAGCCCTTTGAGAACAGTATGGTATGTATATTGCCCGTGTCATGTAGGAAAGAGAGCGCCCATCTGTGATGCCTCATCTGTGTAGGCAACAAATGAGTGAGGTGTTACTAATACTACACAGCATATCAACTCCAACTCTTAGGAGCTTGGGATGGTCTCTGCTTCTGTGGCACTTCTCTCTTGACCGTCATGTGATATTCTTTCTTCTTAAAATCTTAAATGCCACTTTGATGTGACTGATTAAATAATGTGACCTTCCTATAAAGCCCATACATCAAATTATAGCTTCTGCAGTGAAAATATTTTCACCTTTAAAAATGCCAGAGGAAAGTATCACACAACCTCCTCGCTAATATGCTCCCCTTAACAAAAATCCAGTCAAGTAAGAATGTTTCCTTAACAAAAGCCTCTTCTGCAACGGCTTTGTTTAATTTTGCCCTGGTCTCAACAAAAATGAAGAACAATTCTTCATCGACTTCTACATAACAACACGGGCACATTGAAAAACCACTATTAAAGCATTCTTTGGACAGTTTAATTTTATCTTTTTAAAAATGGTGACATCACAATTTGTTTTAGAATCATTTGATAAATGTCTTAATAAGATATTTGCAAAGTAATTTATTTCAGCAATGCTATTTACAAATAGTGCTCAGACTGCCTGGCCTCTCTTCTCTCCAGATACTGGGCATTTTGGTTTACTCAAAATTCAAATGATGGTGCTGGGGTTAAACAGTGTCTTCACCTGGACCAGAGAAAATTTATTACAGTATAATTAGGCATGTGTCTGGTCTTTATCTGTGGTTTCAACTTGGCTTGAAAATTCTCTGCTCTATATAGTGATATTTTCATTTTGAAAATAAAAAATATATATATATCTTCGGTTCAAAGAGTGCTCAAATGATGTGCTCATTTGTGGGGGAGCATATAAATTACAATCGGGGCAGCAACAGAATGGCCAGAAACAAACAATAAGCAGGTTCTAAGACTTTTTACCATGGCCTAGATAGAGGTGAGGAAGGAGTGGATATTTAGCCAGAATGTAGGTGTATAGTTTCATAAAAACATCAAATTTCTTTGATCCTCAATAAGATGAAGTCAAATTTCACAATGATCAGAAAATCTGACTGGATATTGATGACATCGCAGGAACTGTCAGGACAGGTTCCATGTATATTGTTGGTTACATATGTCTTTGATAAACAAAAATGTAGAAACGTTAATATTACTTAATAATGCAGTTCAGATTTGAAGATAATCTTGAGCTACGAGTCTTGAGGAATTTAGGAATTTATGACAGTATGCATAGAATTTAATGTAATAATAGAGGAGTATAAGTAGAAAAATGGTACTTTGAGTTATCGATAGTAATAAAAAACATCTCACTCTTCAGATATTTTAGTCCAATAACTGATATTTAGAAGTAAGAAAACGTACGGTAAACAGAACTTACACAATCAAAATATTTAAAAACTTTAACAAAAAAGGTAATACCACTCTATTTTCAAAAGCTTGGAATAGTTTTTAATGACAGTGAATTAGGACATTTGGTTCAGAAGAGCATTTGTTTTTAATCATTCCGTTTGGGGTGGTGTCTTAAACATGAATTTTGTCCTTTCAATGATATTAAGGATATTAACATGTCCTTTCATGTTAAGTTTTTAGGGGAAAAAAATGGAAGCTGAGAAGTTTGTCTTACCTAGTTTAAATAATCCATTCGGGTCCCAGCGAATATCAGGCACCCCCTACTGAGTAACTGGGTAATAGCTATTGTTGAGTGTTAGTCCTACTCTAAAGGTTATATTATGAAAAACTATGATTTTTACCTGTGACATCAGGTTAAATTAAATCTACTGGGAAAAGTAATGTTAAGCTGGATTATATTTCGAAGTCTATAATAAAAATAGATGTTTGGAACCCAAGACTTACTTCAATGCTTTTCTGTTATATTTTTAGAAATTAGAATAACTAGTAGTTTGCTATTTTTAACAAACTATTAGTTTTTCATTCAATAGAAATAATTCCACTTAAAAAATCTTTCTAAAATATTATATTAAAACTAATGTTCAACAAAAGCGCATTGCCCAACAAAAACTAAATTAAGATCTCAACTGTAAACTAATTTACCACTGAGGATATAATCACTAAGATGGTGAAGTGTTTGGCTTCTTCTCAGTGGCGGGTGGTGGTGGTAACCATGACCAGCATCCACATATCCGCTTTTAAGACAATTTCACACACATTTATCTCCTGTTTCTCATAGCAGCCAGTTTAATAGAATACTTTCCCTAGGCAAGCATTACTGGGGTTTTGGATTAAAGTGAACAATGGTTAGTTACTCAGGCCACCCAAATTAGGCTACGGCAAAGATGATTTGAAAATTTCCCAGAGAAAATATCAGATGTGCAACATGATGAATAAAATTGACACAAAACACTGCATTATTTCCACCAAAACATTCCGGTCTTGACACTAACTACCTGTATAACCTTGGGCAAGTCACTTACCCTCCTTGGGTCTCAGTTTCCTTACAGTAAAATGGGAATAATAATAGCATCCACCTCTCATGACTGTTAACATGATTAAAAATGGAGAGTTTAGAACAATGCTTGGCACTTAAGAAGCCTACAATGTATGTCGACTGTTGTAATGGCTACTTTTGCAGAGCACACATACACCCATACAAATAAATAGAATTAGGGATCACGTAAAAGTCACCATGTTTATTTACTAAAATAATATTCTTGTTCTTTTTTACCTATGCACTGGAATATATTAAATATAGATGAACTGTCCACTTGGAAACTTTTATTTTAGTTCCTGGGTCTCAAGATACTGATGTTATGCACTGATATTCTTTATTACTGAATGTCATTAAAATCAATCAACTCCCTCCAAAGTAATCAGAAAACAGACAAACACAGCATCCTAAGTTTATTTTTCTTATCAATCAAATAAAATAAGCTCTGTAACCAGTAATGGTAATGATGCTTATTTAGAACTTTTCAGCGCAACAGGGCTCCTCCTATCTCATTTCTTCTTACTTTCAAAAGATTTTTCTGCAATGGAGAGCCACAATTGTTACTGTATTCAGACAGTAGCATTGTTACTTTTGCCCCTTTTCTTATAAGTAGTTGGGGCAGTGAAGAGAAATGAAGAGACTCTTTTTCTCTATACGAATTTACAGAAAACCTAGAGAAATGACAATGTTTCACAAAGGCAATGAACATGATTAAATCTCATAAGTAAAAAGACTATGTGGTTGCTGCCATTTATATTTGTCAGAGTTCTACAGAAAATTCCAATGTTTTCTGTCTGAGGAAGACTTACTCCTCAAGTTCTGCCCCAGTCTTGGAAGCAGAAACTCCCACAGAACTTTGTTTTTCTAACATAGAATTCTCACACACGAAATCTCTATTCTGCGAACCAGAAATATGAAAGTTTGACAGAGTAGTGAAGGAAGTAAAGTCAATAGTAGCTAGTTTCTTTTCCTTTATCTTCAAGAATCAAGATCTAAATACAGAACCACAGATTTTTAAGCACTGGAGGTACTAGGCTTCCAAGGTACTTCACAAACAGCAAATATCATAATAGTAAGAAAAAGAAGAAGGAAATGAAGTGATTTTGAAGTTGTTTTTCAAAATACTATTATTAAAGATAAGCAAGGGAAACACTATGTCAAATATAACAGCACAGAATTTGGAAGTCCATTTCATTTATATTCATTTCTCATGGGAATCAATTTGTAATTTTACAAATTCTGCTTTTATTTGCTCTTATTTTTTTCCTTTAGGGATATATGATAGGATTTATCACGAAACTGGTCTTTATTGCAAAGTAAAACACACCTCATAAATATAACAGGATAGGATCCATGCTAACTCCAAAGGTTCATAACAGCCCCGTGTGGCAAATGCTTGATATTTAGGACCCTCTCTGTGCAGATATGAAGCTATCTTTGTTGGCTGCCAAGATACAACCTCTACTCTTACTATCATAAATGAGGCCAACTCCAGTGACACTAAACCTGGGCCACCATTTTTACCTAATGTTCCACTCATTAAGCATCACCGAGAGCTATCAAGTGGCAGACATTCCTTGGCATTCAGGAGCTTGTAGTCCAATCAAAAATAATTTACTCCTAATCCTCTGGGACATGAGCCCAAGAGCTTTGTTTTGTAAAACCAAGATTACAACATGGAACTCCACTCTGCCTTTAAAAATATGAACTTTAGGAAGAAAAAAGTTTACAAAAGAAATTCAATTAAGGATGAGAAGGCCATAAAAAAGGAAAGAGCAGGAAAACACTATAATTCACCATTAAAGAAAATGCTGGGAGACACACATGAAGAGAACAAGTATTTCATGTTAGGGAATGACCTCTGCAGCAGAGTTCAAAATATGGCTCTGGTCCCTCCAGATGTCAGCCATGAGTGATATCAGAAACGAACTCTATGATGTCAGTCTCAGGCTTCATGGAAAAGTGCTGGAACTTTTCAAGTACCCTTCCCAAATCCCCAATACATTTGGAACTGCCCCATATGCCTGGATATTACCTCCATATATGCTCATTTAAGCTTAAACATTGTGCGACGATCCTATTAGAAGGTTCGACGAAACAGACAACCTCCTTTCTACACCAGTAAGAAATTTCCTTTAGTAATAAAAATGCTCAGTAAAAATGAAGAATTCCCTACCTTAAATGCATTAAGCTGTTGGTTGATTGTCTCCGTTTCCATTGCTACGGGGCCTTGAGACTCCTCACGTTCTTTGGCCTTCTGAAGTAGAGTAGAAAATTCCTTCAGTTTGCTATAGAATTCTCCAAGACGCTCAATTGTTCCTTTGACCTGCTGTTCTCTGGCTTGTGCTCGGTCCAGCAGTTTGTTGCACTGTTTGCTTAACGCCTCCAAGTCCCTTTTGATTCCAACAAGATCAGGAGAGGTTTCTTCTGTGGCCAGCATCATCTTGCAGGTTTTATTGGCATTGTCGTTGCTAGCTATGAGGGCTTCTAGTTTCTGCAGAAAGGCTGTAATAGCCTTCTTTTGCTGTTGCAATGTTTCTACATCTCTCCCCACTGGGGCCATGCTATCTAGTTCATCATCAAACTCTGCAAATTGAGAAAACATTTCTCGGATGGTATTCTGGAAATGTCCAATGCCTTGAAGCTTGGTTTCTAGGAATGAACACTTTTCATCGACCTGCTGACTTAGTGCGCTATGCTCTTGGGCTAAGGTTTCTGCTTGTAATAAAACATCAGAGGTTCCCTTTGAGTCTGAGGCTTCTACCACAAGGTCCTGCGCAAGTCCTTTGGCCAAATCTACCTGGTGCTTCAAGGTCTGAAGTGATTTCTGCTGAGTCTGCAACATGGTCAGGTATTTATTACTGTAAGCCTGGGGTCCTAGGGAATCATGAACATCTAGCTGTTCCTTTGCACACTGAAGCTGCCTTTTAGCTTCTTTGGACACTTCTTGAAATTCTTTAAACTTCTGGGCCACGCTCTCCAGAGAGAATTTCTTACTGTGAAGTTGTTCAGTGACCACGTCTACCTTCTGGTTCAGTGATTTATTCTCATCCGTAACAACCTCTTTATCTATCTCACAGACACTGAGCAAGCTATTGGCTGCGTTGTTTAGCAATTCTACCATCCCAAAGCGCTGGTCCATTTCCTTCTGCAGAGACTTTAACTTGGCAATAGAATTCTCTGTTTCAGTAGGATCCAAGCAAAATTTTATTTCCTCCAGGTTATTTTGACATTTGTCGATCCATGGCCGAAGAGTCTCTACATGTTCTTTATATTTGAGGGCTTTTTCCAATGAATCTTTTACCTTGTCTTCTCTCTCTTTTACCTGCTTATTAAATTCATCCCAGTTGGTTTTAATTGTGTTAAGTTGTAACTGTAAGGCTGCTTTCTCAGACCCTTGTGTTTTTAATAACAGATTTTCACCTTCCACGATGGTTTTTTCATAAATATTAGACTGAGCAATCAAGGTTTTACTAAAGTCTTTCTGATATTTAATTAATGACTCCAAGACATCAAGTTTGGCTGATATAGGGTGAGCCTTGTTTAGCTCTTCTTTCTTTGTATCCAGCCAAGCCTGAAAATCTCTAGACATTTGCTGAAATTGATGAGAGCTGGCACAGGCTGACTGGAGGTGCTGGACATGATTCTCTAAAAATGAAATTACAGACATGTTTATTTTACATTGAAATGCAGATTTAACCTATGAAAAGCCAGAAGTAAAACCACCAAATAAATGTACATGACTGTCTAAAAGCAAGGACTCTAAGAACTACAAGTAAGATGAAGTTGCTGACAAAAGGGGGCAAAGGAGTAAGAAGAGGCAGGCATGACAGGAAAAGAGACAATGAAGGCAAGGAGGAGAAGAGAGATCCAAAATAGATTATGGGGATAAGTAAAACTGCACAAAGATGCAGGGTAGTAGAGGAGAGTCACACACACACTGTCCACTGTGCTAGAGTCATCTCCATTCCAGTATGAGGAGGTGACAACTGTTCAAAGTTCTAAGTGTGCTGACAAGTAGTCCATCTCTTATGAAATATGACCGTTTCACTTTTATAATTTTATAAATCATGAAGGCAATATAATGGAGCACTTAGGGACAGCATGGGTTTGGATCCCAGCTCAATCTCTCGGGAGCTGGAAGACCCTGGGCCAATGATTAAACCTCTAAGCCTCACTTCCCCAAATGTAAATTGGCAACAATAGAAGCTGTTGTGGCCATTAAGTGACAAGAGGGTATGTGTGTAAAGTTCTTAGCTTAATGCCTGTCACATAAAAGTATCCACAATAGTAATAATAACCATAATCTTAATAGCTAATATTTATGATTAATATCATTTCAAAATAAGGGAGTAAGCCTAAATGGTTGCTTTGATCAATAAACAAATTCAATCAATTAAAAAACATAAATTGAGCATGGACTAGGTACAAGGCACCTAGTGTTACTTTTCAAACAGAACAAATGCAGCAGTCAAATGTGCTTTTCTTTGGCAGGCTCTTCAGAGGTCTAATAACTCACTACCACTGCCTCTGACAAATACTGGCACATCTATCACAGAATTGTGGCCGCAGTAGGTGAGAGAGAAAAATAGTGCCAAATGCTTCTCTTTCACACATTTCTCCAGAAATGCTTGCCATGACAGAGTTAGACAACATAACTGCAGATGAAAAAATGATGCAATCCTTTTAATAACTGTATTCATCTGTTGTTTTTTTTTCCTGGTGAAATATGACTGTCACACAGCAAAAATATTTATATCTTTTAAAAACCAATTTGGAATGCCTGAAATTTTAATGGTCTTAATTAAGTGGATTTTCCCATCAGCGTCCCTCCATTATCTGTGTAGAATGAATTACTCTAACACTGTGAGCGCATGAACACAACAGCTCTCTGTGCTCCTGTGAGTGAGCCCCTCTTCACTTATGTTCTCAGTGGGGGTAAACTCTCTTCAGGGGCCCAGATCATGGGCAACGGCTTGGAAATAGGCAATGCCTGATCTCTATTTCTAGGAAATGCACATGTTAAAAGAAGACTGACAAACCTGCTTTTTGTTCAATATCCTTAAATGATTTTAAGATGATTTCTAGTTGTCTGCTAAGTTCTGCTTTCAAGTACTCCTCTTTCACCAGTGCTGACAAATCCTCACAGAGGGCCTGGGCCACTTGTATCTGCTTCGCTTCCTGCTGTACTTCCTGCTTCATTTTTTGGGCCGTTTCCAACTGCCGGTTCATAGCATCAGGGTGTGTGCTCACAGCCACACTGCTGCTGAGTTTATTATCCAAATCACTCAGTTTATCAGAAAGCCTTCTCAGCAGGCTTTGATACTGTGTGCTTTTAACAATGGCTTGGTCAATCCAGTCACATCTGTCACTCAACTGTCCCGTTAGGCTATCCCATTTTTGGGTCACAGCTGCCAGTTGCTCCTTTACAATCCCATGGAAAGAAGGGTGTTCACCAGGTCGGCTCAGAATCCCCTGACCAGCTGCTGTGAGCTGTTCATACTGAGGTTTCCGAGTATCAAATTCTTGCAGCAGAATCTAAGGTAAAGAAGTAATGAGGGTAAACAAACACAAATTATCAATTAATTGGAGAAGACATAGCTTTAAGTTTTTAAAGAGATAGAAATGCTACTTATTTATCTAGTTTTCATTTTTGATTTTTAGTTACCACTTTCATAGTCTTTATTTTGAGGGCAGTGCAATTATCCTAAAGTAAATCAAAGAGCTATGGTGCTGCATAGAGATCACATTTTCCCTAAAATCATATCTCCCAAAGGGAAAAATGAAGGGAGCAAATATCTTCAGTAGTTTGGAAAAAAGGAACAAAAATTTATGTATGAATGTTCATATATGAAGGGAAATACTGTTATTGGACAGGTTCATGTCCATATCACACTAACAACAAATTTATTTTTTCCTGCTTGTACTTTTCACTTTGTAGGTTTTTAAAAACATTCTATAGCTTTTTACACGAAAGGAAATGCATAGTGATAACAGTGTTAGAATATATTCATTCATGGTGTACTGATCTACAAAAGATTTTTTTAAACATAAGATTTATTGACGTTTACAGTCCTCATTGTGATGGTTTTAGCCAACAGATCATGTTGCTCAGAATGTCCAGGCTCGGCATTGGCTCTTGTTATGAAAAGAATGATCCAAAAATTTCCATTTTTTAATACAACATTTCATCTATCTCTGAGAGACTACCCAAACTAGGGGGGATTATTTCTCCCAAATGTTTATTTACAGCTTTTGTTTTCATTCTCCTCAGATTAAGAACATACATGAATTTGTATTTTATGAGTGCAGAATCAGCCTCATTGTTCTAATACCACTACTCAGATATAAAGAAATCTTACTGAAACTATAACTGTCCTTCTCCCATTACGTCTGATTTAAATTTTATGGACTTTTTTCCCCTTGTGGATTTATGCAATTATAATTAGAGTGGTCTAACTAACCCTCTGGGGTTCAAGGTTCCCTTTCTGCTTCCCTTATTCTTGCTCCTCTTCTTATCCCGTTTCTCCCCCGCTGTCAGGGCTATATTACATGAGTTTTATAAGTTTCATGACCTACTACCACAATCAAAATAAATAAAACCTCAAAGGACTAATTTCTAAACAATAAAAAGCATATACCAGCTTCTCATAAAAATGTTATTACTTACACAATCACATTAATACTTCTAAGAAGGCCCTTTATAACAGGGTCTGCACAAGCCATAGCATGACTGAAATGGCTAAGGGCTGAGGAGACTACTCTGGGATGCCTCACAGCTTTGGTTCTCTGAGGTTTCCCACTAACTTCAGAACCTGTATCTTATGAGCATCTGAAATGTTACAAATACACTCCAAGGCAGCTGAAGCACATACTGCCCAAAGCTAATATTTATAATGAAAACATTTTTTTTGTTAAGTTGAGTGATACTCACCTGCACCTGCTGCCTTTGTGTGTTTAGCATATTTGGGTCAATTGACAAGGGCCCAAGCACACTGACCATCAGTTCTTTTTCCACAAGCCACTGTTTTAACTGAGCCTCTACGGTCTGGAATTGAGTTAGATTATTGGAGGATTCTTCAAGTTTTTGTTGTCTGTCAACTGTGAATTGATTGAGCTCTTGCCACTTGGAGTCTAAAAGAAACAGATAAAAGATAAACTGGTCTTTGTTACCTATGAAGACTGTAGGACATGACTCAAAATAATATGTAGTGGCTGTCATTCTGTCTTTACTACTCATCTTTCATAGTTGGTTAAAGTCTAACCTAACATAAGTAATTGTATTTATCAATACAGATTTCATGATTCTGACGGTTGTGTGTCAACTGAAGTAAAAGAAAAGTAAATTTGAATTTAATTTTAGAAGGTAATGGAGAAGATGAAATATTCCTTAAAGCAAACAGGATACTGAGCACCCTCAATCCTTCTAGAAGTCCTATATACTCTATTAATTCAACTATAACTGACCTGCCAGAATGATGAACATTAATCATTTTGTTTAATATCAAATCTTCGATGATCAGTTCAAGGCCAGTGACCCTCAAATTTTTATATCTATGTCCAGTCATCCTTAAAGTTACACTAGAAAAATCTCACTAACCCTTTAAACTCAACATAAAACTCAACATTATATTCCTATCAAAACTGGTGGATTTTTTTTTTTTTGCTTTTAGATTTCTTTCAAAGGTTATCCTCACTCCC
Source organism: Eidolon dupreanum (assembly GCA_028627145.1). Lineage (NCBI taxonomy): Eukaryota > Metazoa > Chordata > Mammalia > Chiroptera > Pteropodidae > Eidolon > Eidolon dupreanum. Next base: position 102,510,704 of record CM053502.1, read on the forward strand.
ATGTCACTGAGATGCAATTATTCAGAACAGTCTTTCATTACTCTCTTAAATTTTAAACCTATCCTTACATTTCCAATGCCCTCAGTCCATTTTGGTCCTATCCTGGTTTTCCTAGACCAGTGATTCTCAAACTTGAGCTGCATTAAAATCGCCTGGAGGAATTGTTAACACAGGTTGCCGGGCCCCACCTTAGAGTTTCTGATTCAGTAGGTCTGAAGTAGGGCCTGAGATTTTGCATTTTTAACAAATTCCTAGATGCTGCTGCTGCTGCTACTGCTGCTGCTTCCAGGAGCATGCCTGAGAACTACAGACCTAGACTGTCAAGTCTTCTAACTGGTTTCCTTGCTGTTAGTGTTTCTCAGCTACAAACCATTTGGTTTAAAACTAATTCCCATTTAGAAAAAAAATCCTTTTAAACATGTCACTTTTATGCTTAAATCCTTCAATAACTAACTCTCACCACCTACATGATAAAATCTTCAGACCTCTGCTTGATGGTCAGAGCTTCCCACAAACAGGCCCTAGTCTGCTAATCCTAAAGGGTTTGCACTTTCGAGATGAATCCTCTAACCTAGCTCTGTTGATCTTACCACTATCACCCGAACAAGCTTCTTTCAGATGTCAGGCGCCACATCTGACATGCTCTACCTACTCTCCATGTATCCCATCTCTACCCTTCCTTCACAATTCCTCTGGATTTTATCCTCTGCTAGGAAGCATTTCCTGTTCTCCCTACCCTTAAGATGGCCTGCTCCTAAAGCCAAGAGTTATCAACTAGTACTTGAACACAGTAGTCACTCAATAAACATTCACTGACGGGTATAATTAGTTGATCTGATGGATTTTTTTCACCTAGCATAATACACTAATGGTTTGATTTTAATAGAACGCAACCATGAAAACTTATCTAATGGCATCATTCTATATGGCACGTTCTAGTCAAACACAATCTGACAAAATAATGCAACTAAAACAACACATTGAGAGTGAGGAATATCAAAATCTTATCAGAAAACTTTTTTGAAATACACACTCCTCACTCCCACTCCTATTCTAAAATGTCTTAATAATACTTCCCTAATTAATTCTGACAGCCACTGAAGTAGGGACAAATTCATTATAATGCAACAGGAGTCCCTATAGTTGGATTAAATAGACCTTTGAATATTAAGATCCCTTAGGATAACCTTTTTCAAACTAAAATATATTTATAGATTTCTAACTTTATCACAGCATATGTGACTATAAAGGAAAGATAATCTTTAGCTAAATACAATGAAATGACTTAAAGTAAAATAGTTCTTACTATCATCATATCAAACACATAACTCTTACTATATGCCAGGTACTATTTATCTGAGTGACACACACACTAAATCGTTGACTTCTCCAAACAAAACTACGAAGTAGAGAAAATTAGTATCATTGTCTTACACTCATTTTCCTTATTATTATAATAATTAAAAAGGGGTGATAAGATAATAAGGCTCATGAAGAAAGTTCTATGAGGAACAATATATAAAGGAATAGAATCAATATGGGAGGATAACTCTGGATAAAGAATCAATACCAGCAGTCTTCTGTGGAGAGCTACTTTGTAATGCTGATTGGGAAAGAGAAAAGCATGAAGTAAGGGCTGGAGCACTTGCAGAAGGAACCCCATGAAGAAGGGAGCCAATCTTTACCAGACAAATAAATTAAAAGGATGTTTAATAATGTACAGAATAAACAATAATGAAAACAGTACTCGATGCACAGTATTTTATTAACTAGTATTTAACTTCTTCATAAAAATGAATTTACTGTGTTTGGCAAAATAAATAAATAAATAAAATCCCACAAAATATACCAAGTCAGCACAATATAATTTCAAATGGCACTTTTAGATATGCAAAAATAGATTCTGAGACATTAAAGAAATCCCAAAATAAGTGAGGCTGTTGGATAAATTTTTTTTATATAAAGATGATGAAAAAAAAAAATGAGCTTCTGTTCATAGTGTCTGGTTTAAGTATCATAACCTACCTATTTCTGTCAACATCCGTTTCCATTTGGGGGCCTCAGGCGTATCCGGGTTCTCCTCCAACAGCTCCGTCAATTTGTCTTTCAACTCCTGCACTTTGTTTACATTTTGCTTTAGTTCTGCCTCAAATGACTAACAAAGAAAAAAAAAAACTAGAATAAGTACACTAAAGTATGTCAATATCATAAGACAAAAACACAATTATGATAGAGAATTTTTTTCTCTAGTATAACCAAAAGAGGGGAAAATCCACTGTTAAATGCTGAAGTGGGTGAGGACCTGGAATCAGCAGTTAATTATTTTCTTTTCCTCTCCTTAGCAGTCTTCATCTAATAAAGGAATTGAAAAGAGAAACACTGTAGCTATGGAGATAATGACTCCATCCCCATTGCCTGGGAAGAGTTTCATATTATTCTCAAACAAATCCCTTTGGAAAATTGGAAGATAACATCAGTAAGATTGAAATTACTAAAAAAATCAGTCTTGATAAAGGCTGTCAGATTTGAGAATCAACTACTAGATAAGGACTTTTCTGGATGACACAATATAGAGTTCAAATATAGGTTAGCAATTTGCAGACATTTTTGTCATCATTGCCACAATGTAAAACCATCTTCCCAACCTTGACAGTTGTAGAAAGAAATATTGTCTATTAAAGAAAGGGAAAGCATGAGCTCCCCTATTTTATACTTGACAGAACAGATCCCTAATACACTTAGCTCTTAAATCATTTCCAATAGCTGACTGGTTAAAATCCCAGACTTAAACTGATTTAAAGGTGGCAAAACTGCTTATACCCAACAGTTCACTCATCTTCATAATGTCTGTGTGCAAAAACAGGTGACTACTATCATTAATCTCTACAGAAAGGCACACTAAACAAAACTGGTAAATTATTTGCTGAAGATTATAGGGCAAGAAATCAGAACAGGGCTCCTGACCACCAGGGCTCAGTTCTAAACACTAATCAGTTCTCTTCCATGTCTTCAGTAAATATATCCACAGAATATACCTTATTCTGCTCAACTTGAGTCTTCACAGCTTCAGTATCTGTAGGTGTAGGAGCCTGATGCCATTTTGTTGCAGTATTGTTCATCTTCTGTAACCACTGCATCATTGCACTTGATTCCTCCTGAGCCTTTTGCAGTTTGGTGAGTTTAGTATTCAGTTCAGCTATTTTGTCTTTAAGTAACAGACCAAGATCTTCATAACCATGGCTTATGTCAGTCATATCCTTTTTAATAGATGTTAATCCTAAGAGTAAGGAAAATGATTATACTGACACATTTTCAAGATGTCTAGAGTAGGGCTCTAGAAATAGAAGTGCTTTGTATGGCATTTCCTTTTATTTTGTCAATATTGGCCTACAATGATTAAGTCATAGGATTTTTAGAAGTAAAAGGTTAGATCATCTTATAATGCTATTTAATGACAAATAATTTAGGAGCATTGCATAATACAAGTGAAATAAAATGGATATTTTAACTAGATCAAAAAACCAAAACCATGAAATAATACTTAATTCCTCAAGCATCAAACTCAAGAAAATAGCTCAAATAATATCTCAAGTGACAAAATATCTCAAATTAACCAAAAAGAAGGAAACATAAGCAAATGCCAAACTGAGGATTTCACTAATTTCAGATGAACAAAATTACATGAAATGTTACATAAATATGATATCTATGGAGAATGAGGCTATTATGTTAATACCACTTTATTTCTAGTTTAGAATTTCATTGTAACTACTATTCACCTCTAAAAAGATTTTCTCTCTCAATTGTTGGTGCTGGTGGGTATTAGATTTATCAGGGAGATCACTTCGTAAATTACATAAATGTCTAACCACTGTGTTGCACACTTGAAACTAATATAAAATAATACTGAATATTAACTGTAATTGAAAAAAATTAAAATAAAAAAATAAAGTTTAAAGCACCAAAAAAAAAAAAGTTAAGGAAGCTCTCATTTAATGCAATTGTCAGAGAGAAATGAATCCTCTGATAATTTATGAAGGAAACATGGAACCAATTGCTGAGATGTTAGTCTCTGGGCTTATAGATAAGTAAAAATCGTTACTGTCTCTTTTCCCAGTAGACTGTAAGCTCCATGAGGGCAGAGATATGTCTTTTTTTTCTTTTACTCAACAGTGAGATTACAATAGAAATAGAAAATATATGAATAAATGTTATGCACTGTTGAATTTTAAAAAACATATATAAACTTTAAAGTAAAAAAAACAATAAGATTTTCTCTCTCAAAAAGGAATACCAAATTATTCTAATCATTAAGGACTTAAAGTTAATAATCACCTTTATTTGCCAAAATTTCCTGAGTATCTGTTGCTGTTCCTTCACCATTTAATATTACTCCACCTGCAAAAATATTAACACCGAAGTAATCATAGATTTCCATAGTATTTCTATACATTAATAGTAGATGACATTAAATCAAACCCCTGTAAGCAGTAATCATTTAAACACATTATTATTAATTTGAAAATGTAAAATATTAATTAAATTTCAAAGGTCCAAAATTTAAAAGTAAAGCTATATCCTCTCTTTATAAAATTTATTCTTAAAGTAGTAACATGATTTCCTTAAAGAAGAGTTTCAGTAAATTTAGATTATACACATTACTCATTAAATATAAATTTATTAAACAATTCTGTGATAAAGTTTCTTTATTGGTAAAATTATTTTAGTGATAAAGTCTCTGAAGCTCAGAAGTTACTCAAATGTGTTGTGTTAAGCATAAATGACTGATAGACAAAAAAAAATTTCTACCTGACTTAAGGAAATGAAAATTGTCTGGTATAGGTACACAGTGTTACCATGGATTTAATGGAGGCAGAATGATTAAAAATACATGAAAGAAGTTAAAAGTTTAAAAAAAAAAACCTATTACTAAACTCATATAATATGAACACAAAGAAGAAAGCAAAGTGGTTCGGAGTGCCTAAGCTCCGTTGTATGACTCACCTGAATTTAAATCCCAGCCTCACTAATTACTAGCTGTGTGACTGAGCAAATTAATTACCACTTGACTAAAGTGATGGAGATAATACTTCTTGTGAGACCATTGTAGGAATTAAAAACAGTTAATCTATTGCCTAGAAAATAGGAACTCAGTGAGTAGTAATTCTTATTTCTCTATAATTATATAAACATCTAGCATTGGTATCTTTTTCATAATCAGAATATTAAACTAATAATTAGATTTTCTTATTTGAGTATGCATTGGCTACCTATCTAAAACACAAAGATACTTTCCAAAACTAACCACACGAAAATAAGCCTAAACAAACAAAAACATTTAAATATCTGAATCTTAATCTAAGTTTTGTCCCTTTTTCAAAATTCATACACAATGGCATTTCAGATAGAAACAAAAATATCTTATAGATACTCATGATTAATTCCTACCATGTTTAGAAGTTATCAAGAATAGAAAAAATAATTTTTACTTATTGTAAATATAAAGTGGACATGAAGAACTAAAAATGACAGAATTCCTTTTCTTAAAAAAAAAATTTGACATTTCAGGAAATCTGATTAGGAGAGAAAGGAAAGATCATCACACCACATATAATATGAGTATTCCCTGAAATGGGATTAATAGAGTGGAATAAATGGTTGAGAGAGGCCCAGCTGGAACATCAGTCTCACAATAGGGACAGCTGTGGGGAAAAGGGGCTGGGGAGAGCAGATAAACCACAGAGGATATTCAGAAACTCTCAGAATAAAGAGATGAGATCTGCCTTCTGTCTATCCTTGAAATTAAAAAACAAAAACAAAAAACCTCACATTGACAATATAAATATGTTTTAAACTTAAAACTATACCCACAATTTAAATTAATTTTAGAATCATTATTTATACATGACTCTCCCTTTTTGTTGAGGAAAGTGGCTCAACCATGTTTAGGACTGTGATTTAGATATACTGGTTAACATATTATATAATTGTTTCTTTTGGGAGTAGTGTAAGTTATAAAAGTGGATGGGAATAAAATGAGAGGTCCACTCTGCAGAAAATAACCTGTTTCCCACCCTCACTTCTTTCCCAAGAGCCCAGACCCATTTCTTTATCAAATATTCCAAATACAATTTCAACATCTCCATTAATTAAGGTAAAAAACAAACAAATTAGAATCTGATCTCTTTCCTCAGTATAATGTGCCTTATTCTTATATATTAATTTGGCTACATTTTAATTGCAGTCTTTAATAAAACATAAGAGAGATATGAAATTTGACTAATACTGATACATTTCCTTGGCAGCTTTTAGTGTGTTTATAGATGCCATCTTTCTTGTCACTTTCCCTTTGTATTTCTGAGATTATTTTATGCATTAATTTAAAATTTAAAAAATAACATACACAAATAAAATTAACATGAACGGGCCCAATTCTTATGGTATTTGCACCATGAACGTAAATAAAGCACATACCTGATTTAACTGCTGCTATTGCCTTTGCAGGGGTAGTCACAGCACTTATTAGGTTACATAGTGAGATGCCACTGTTGTTTACTTTCTGAATCTCTGGTGTTTTTAAACTCCACTCTTCTTGTAATTTCTTGAGGTATAAAAACACATTATTTTTCAGCCTTCGTCATATTTTCAAAGTTATACATTATAGTCCAATCTCTTAAACATATCTCAAAACAGTGATGATTGTGGGTCCCGATTTGTGGGGTAGTGGGTGAAAGAAAACAGCACCATCCCTATTTGTTCCAACAGCCTTGGTGACTGTTAACACTGTTAGCAGTGAGAAGTGAAGTATGGTCCATCCTGCATTCTGCCCCTAGCCACAGTGGAAGTCAGGCTATTCCCAGCTACCATAGGTTCCAAAGCAACTGTCAACTGTAAGTCTGGAAAACTGTACTAGGTAATAGTCAAGTCACAAGAAGAAAGGTACTAGGAACAATTAAAAAATGGGAATTCAGAATTCCATTTAACAGTGAGTTTTAAACATCAAAATTTCAATGAATTTTTAATAACACACACCTCCACAAATTTGGAGTGGAAAAATTGGCATAACTGGTCATATGTCAGATGACAAAAAGACTTGCACACTATTTGTAGAAGATGTTCCATTAACTTCTATCTTCAAATATTGATTATAGTGATATATCAAAACTACAGTAAAACGCTGAGTTGAAGAGATGGATCTTCTACTTAATATTATGAAAAATGGTAGAAAAATAACTTAAGTAGAGACTAGGTGGGGAAGAAAATTTGGATATTAGAACAGCCAGCAGCTCACTAATACATTTCTTTTTAAAAAAGCAAATTAACTGAAAGTTTGTGTCCTTCCTCAAAAGGATCAGTTAATCCCATGTCCTGATTTTCAAATATCACCAGAATATATTGTACACACATAAGGATCTAACTTATGTGATATTAAATAAAAGGAAACCAAAATTAGTCTTTTAACCTCTCATTACTGACTCAGGCAAAGGAGAAATTAGTATCAGGTACAATGATTCACCTTAGTTTCTTCCAAAGATTTTCCTAAATCTTCTGCACCGAAAGAAGGCTGCACAATGGGAACACTTTCCATCGTTTCTTTTATCCATGACTTTAATGATTTAACAAGGACTTGGAAAGCATCCATCTGTTCTTGACAAGAAGATACAGCTTCTTTTCTAGATAATAAAAATTAGTGACAGATTTAAGGCACAGAAAGGAGATGCTCCAAAGGACTAATTACTAATAAATAATTATTCCCATATCAGGCTTAATATTAAGGGAAAAATTTTCCCCCACATACATTCTAGCTCTTCAATACAGGAGGAAAGGTTTCATAGGTGGTAAGTGAAAACAGCTAAAAAACTATTTATTTATTCCCCAGAGGCAAGGTCTGCAGATAAAGAAAGAAGTAAAGAAATCTGTAATCCATATGTAAAGGCACTCTATAAAACTACATCAACTCTAAGCCTATATAAACAGTTTTAACATTATTTAGATTCAGTAAGCTTTGATCTGTCCACTTTATGTGGTGCTTAATGCCAGCAGGCACAGAACCAGAAGGGAAAGTCACACATCACCGACATGAAAACTACGCCACCTAGTGGTAGTCATGCTATACTACAGTCACTTTAGTGGATGGATAAAACCAGGAGCTTTACAGAACAGATTTCAGTCCCCAAAAAAAGAGGTGAGACCTAGTAACCGAAAAGTTTAATGGGTGCCTCCCACACAGATACTCAGGAAGCTCTACAGTTAACTATATGAATTCTTCTGTACCTCAGCACCATGGAGGGAGGGCACATGCCCAGAACATGAACAGCTGTGAAGACAGTTATATTTGGAACTGGGATGACATGTGGATGACATGTGCACATGTGCAAGTGTGTGGAATATTGGCACATAAGAGTCCACTGCAGCTGGATTAATTACTGATGACTATGTGGTTTTAAAATTGAATCCATTCAAAAGAAGAAAAACCTAGAGTTTACCTAGGAAAAATAAGACTATTTCTTCTGTGCAATATTTAAATATTACACGACAAGATGGAAACTATAGCTCTGTGAGTAGTATAGACAGCACTCAAAAGTTTTAGGTAGAAAATTATGAAGAAGTAAAGAACAGCTGAAAGAGAAGTAACTATTTTCTATCTTTTGGGGGGCTTCCATATAAACTTTAGCAAAACCAGATGTAGTATATATTTTAAATTAACATGAGATCAGAAATATAAAAGTTCAGTTACAAGGCTTATCCCTGTATAGATTTTTAGCTCAACACAGGTTCATTCTCTTGTTTCTTATCTTGTTTACTCATGGAGTCATGTCTTATCTATAACATTTTAAAAAGTATAACTATTTTACAAAGAAAAAAAAAAAAGCTTCTGATTAAGCCCAGAAAGCAATGAACCACAGCTATCTTTCAAGGTTATTTCGGCCTTTGCAAATAAAAATGAGGTATCTGCCAAAGGCTTCATACACAATATTAAGTTTAGGTTATTTTCAGTAATGGACTACTACCACCACCACTTTTCTTACATTATGCTTTCTATTTTTATGTAAGAAGTCTTGAAGTTTCTTCCTAAATATTTTAACAAAAATACACTTAATTTTAGTAACAAAAATAATGTGTCAATATAAAAGCACTTATAAAGTAACCCGATGCTCATTCTCAAGTTTTCAAAATTGTTTTAAGTATCTACATATGTAAATAAACATAATTCATTCTAATTAGTATCAAGTAGAATAAAATCCAATTTCTTAAGTGGTGCTTACTTCTCTTTGATGGTATCCTCCATTTCTTTGAATTTCTTTGACAAATTATTTGTTTTTTCAAAAACCAGAGCCTTATCACCTGGCAGGCCATGGTTGGATATCTCCTTCAAGAGACTCTGCAAAACTTCAAGATCTTTCTTGTGTTCTAATAATTCAGAAGTTGATTCCTACAAAGCATTTAGATATTTAATCAATATAAGATGTTGCTAGATCTTCAAATGGCATTTTATCAAGAGGTGGGTATGTGGCTGGAATCTCACATAAGAATAATCCTGCCTATGGTCATTACTCCAAATATAAATAAAAATGCAGGCAGGCTATTTGAATGAGAACACAGTAAACTTCATTTAATTTAAAAATGCACTCTTCACATTCTGTTTCTTTGTGGGTTCTGGCACCTAAGATACTTATATCATCCGTGGTCTTTGGACAGTATATGTATGAGATGTGTCCAATTCTAATCAATGAGCAAAGGCTTCAAGAAGTTGAGGTTTGCGATTTTCAAAGGAGGAAAGCGTAGACCTTTACTAATCCAGCAGTAATTAAAACGATGACAGCTAATTATAATTTTGGCAGTAGATATATGAGTTTGTCTTAACTGATGATATACTTGATCAGACTTGCGACTATTAAGGAAGACATACCTGCATATACTGAGACAATTCAGTAACATCTTTTCCTGGCACATCTGCCTCAGTAAGAGCCTGAGTTTTTGTCTCTAAAAATGTCTGAAGCTTTTCTGAGATGTTCTCAAACATTTCTACTTTGGTTTTTAGCTCCTCCATTTTGGTAAGTTTTTGTTTGTGTTTATGACTTGCTTCTGAAAACCGAACAGACAAGTCCTTCATTTTGGCTTGCAGTGAGGATGCGGTGGATGGGTCTGTTGTTTCCATAAATTTCTTCACTTTTTCATTCATGGCATTTATACTGCTCTGACGACTTGCAATATCCTGTTCCAACATCTGAAATGAACCAAATATTGCAAATGTTTTATAATGATGTTTACAAATAATGCCCCAGAGTTTTAAAGAATCACTATTCATAACAACAAGCTTGAACAACCTGTGACTAAGGAAAGTTAATGGCTGGGACTAACTGACAAGTTTGATCTGTCCCTTGAGGATTCCCATCCCAAATCTCTTCAAGGGAGAGTGAAGAACAGCTGGCTGGTTGCCTGAGCGAGGCAGGAGGTGGCTGCTACCCAGCAACTCCTGGGATCTAATGGAGCCTGGGGATTATCCATGGTCCTAATTTTTAAAAGCCTAGACAACAACAAGATTGATCAGATTAACCTCGTGCAGCTGGCTGAAGCAAGGATAAACAAGATAGGACTAATGTATGTGTAAGCCCTCTGTAGTGAATAAAATTCATGAAAAAATATACAGAGAAAAATTGTTTTACACATTTGCCTTTGTGCAAGCACTACTTTTCAGTTATATTCAGAAAACGTCTCTTTTTCTATATTCTTAAATTTATCTTAAATCTACTTATCCTTGGGGTTTACTAAGCTCTTCTTTTTTAATCTAGAAGTGAGATTATTTTTCTATTTAATACGTCACTTACAATGTTTTTACTGATGATATCCTGAAGAGCAGCAGAGTTTAAGGGCACTTGACCTTGTTCTTTCAGAGAACTTTCCACACCTGCCATCCAGTCCAGCATTTCATCCAGGCCATCCTGCACACTCAGTGAGCGGGTCAGGGTTATCTGGAGTTTTTCATTTCTTTCATTAACAGACTTGGATAGATCATCATATCTCCCAACAATATCATCTAGTCCAAAAACATCAGAAAATGTTAAAATTATCTTTACCCTATTGCTTTTCAAACACACACTAAAGTGAATCCTAAAATTTCTACACCAAAATTGGAAAAAGAAAAAAGTGTAAATGATAAATTTATAATGCATATTCAGAGCATCATCTAAAACCTTAAAAAAGAAAGAAAAGACCACAATGGAAAATGAAAAAAATATATATTTGTTTTAAAATAGTTAATACTTATATCATCTGCATTTAAAAGGAGATTTTTGGAGACATAAACATTTGAATTATCCAAGAGAGATGAAAGCAGTTCAAACAGCAAATCCTTGGAGTAAATCCCAGTTCCCAATCTGACATTTTAAATTAGCCATACTTATTGATAACTGTATGGGGGCAGGGGGACAAGTTGACACTCATGCACAGATATTCTTAGGAAACAAAACATAGTCATAAAGAATTGTCAAGATTTAACCCTTACATATAAAAATTCTCTCTTTTTCTCTCTCTGGTATAAATTAAGCTTTTGTCATCCTTCACATCCCAAACAAAGTACTCAAATGCACAAAAAGTCACAAATGCATATGTGTTGAGGAAATGTACAACAATGAAAATCTACTTAAAATAACAAAGGCTGAGATTATAGTTTTAAAAGACACACAAAAAGAATTTATGTTTAATAGCAGAGGAAAAGGAAAAATAAACAAGGTTAACAGATTAACCTATCTTAGACGAAATTAACTGCTCTTTCAACTCTGAATCCTTAAGATGCTAAACAAGTTGGATTGTAAAGCTCTATATTTTAACATCCTACACTCCAAACTGCAGACTAATGAGAAGTTCCAAGAACAATGATTTTTAACATACTTCTCTCTCTCTTTCCCTCTCTCTCTCTTTTCTCTCTCTCTCTCTCTCTCTCTTTCTCTCTCTCTCTATCTCTCTCTCTCTCTCTCTCTCTCTCTCTCTCTCTCTCACACACACACACACACACACACACAATCTGTTTTTAATTGTTTTTAATTTTAATTTATCACTTGTTTTCCAAGAATTTGAAAAGTATTTTAATTATTTCTGAATGTTTTAGTCTAATACACTGCTTCACTAGAAGAAAGTTTGAACCTGCAACATCTCTATAAAAATGAAATATCACATGCTTGTCTATGGCCCGGGGAACATAATTTATATAAATAAACAATATTTCTTTTTGATTGTTCTAATACTGTATCATGGGAAAAGAGTTTGACAAATTTTCACTGAAGTGAGATGTTACACAGTTCAGATGACTGAAAGAGACAATTATGCTTCTGTCATTACAACTCAATGAAGCCCCTGAGAATGCTGATAGGAGAGGCGGATGGCATTTAACAAACACCATGATGCTATCAGCAGAAAAGTTAAGCAGTCAGTTCAAACATGAACCATAATTTGAAAGTCACAAGAGCAGATGCTCTGAATTGCAGGTCGCCATTGACAGGTGAGCTGCTTCTCAAATGGCCAACCTGTGCGTCAAGAGAGTCACATTAAGTATCTGTTTAACCATGGTAAGTGATTTCCTAAGCTATTTTAATAAAATGAACAGATTTTTGAATGTTACTGGTCATGCTGGACTTCTCAGTGATAAAATATTGTCACTCAAGTAAATTCTTGATTTTAGTAATTAAAAATTATTTTAGAAAAAAGTACACAACAAAATGTATTAAGAATGTTATTTGGGGGCAGCTGATTTTCTTAAAAGTCAGTTAGATCTCAGAGAAACTCCTCTATATCTTAAATATACTTACACATATTCCTAGAAAGTTATGCCAAAGAGAAGTGTTAAAGTCTTAAAATAATGTAATACATGGATTGTAAACAAATAAAAGCGAAACTGTACATGATTAACAATGGGAAAAAAGCTTCTTCGAAATAACAGAGATACACAGAACATAGTCTTTCTTTCTTCTCCAAATCCTTATGCCCAAGTCCTTACAGCAGGGTTGCCAATGTGAGATGTTAAGATGGTGCATTGGGATACAGGAAAAAATGTTAGGACTTCCATTCATATTTTTATCTTATACTTTAAATTTTTTATTTTTGTGTTTTATAATTATAAGACGCATAACATAATAGATAATATGTGTATGTAATTTATGAACATGTGTCTATATGAGGGTGCATGATCAAAAGCGTTTAGATGTCTGTAAGAAAGAAAAAAAAAGGTTTCTCTTCTTCAGAGTGGTTTTAGAACAGCAGAGTTTCATTCCTCTCTTTATCTAAAATTTCTACTCGGATTTTAATTTATGTTCCTTTTGGAGTGAAACACATGTCCAATCATCTGCTGTGTTGTTTTTATTTCATACATAGAAATACACATTAACCTCAAACCACACATTAAATATTATGAAAAGCAGTAAAGTCAAAACAAAAAATATAATAAGACAGTAAACAATGTTTACTGATAATACACTGTGTGTATAAACCAAAAATGTGAGTAGATACAAAGAAATGTGAGAGAACACAAAAACACTGTAATTTGATATGAGTTTCTAGTGTCACTGAATACCTAGGAGACTTCTGAAAAATGAAGAAGTGGGAACACTGTTCAAAGCACATTTCTCAAGCTTTTAAACCCATACTCCCTTGACACAGACAAAGCCTGTCAAGAGTCTATTTTGGCCTGTCACAGGCTGAGAGTCTAGCTCTGTCCGATCCCACCATCCAAGAGTATCTTGTTAAGTTCTACTTTCTGTGGTGAATATTACATAAAGAGTTTCCATTACATTGTCTAAATATACAATTAAAATTTAAATATACTCTTTTCAAACCACACGCCCTACTCCCAAGATTCTAATGCATCTCTGCCAAAGAGGCATGCCTTCTCCCAGACTGAGAAGCAACATTTCACGGGAAAAGGACACAAGTAATACAATACATACTAATAAGCCTTTTCTCCATACCTATTAGAATACCTTTATTTAGCATTTACTTGAGAGAGAGGAAACAAGGAAATGAACACTTACCCAGTGTTTTCTGGATATCATTCTTGGCTGGAAGTAAAGATCCCCTGGCATCTAAAAGTACCTCAGCCGTCTTTTTCAGTTTTTCTACAGCAACCTGCTGACTTGATATCTGCCCTTGCAGAGCCTGGAGGATTGAAGGCTTCAGTTATACTCAGTAGAACTAAATAAGAGATTTCCAATATGAAAAAAAATGACTTACAGTAAGACAAGGTTAAATTGGACAGAGTAAACTTTTCCTCATTATAAACTTATTCCGGAATTCTAGAATAAAGCCAGTTATAAAGTGGCATTAGCAAAATCATCAGCCAGTCGGGATAATACAAATTCACTCTTGAAATAAACGCTTGAGCATATGTTCATAATAACTGGCCTGGGTCCTGATCCTGTAACCCTCTGCCCTTAGCCTGAGTTCACCTTTAATCTCCACTGGTAGGCTTTGTGCAACACCCCACTACCACCAGAAAACAAAAACAAATAAAAACAAACAACAGAACACCTTCAGGACTATTCCTACTCCAGGTAAAAAGATAATTAAGGACTTCCATTTCAGTAGATCTTACTCAAAACTGTTATATTTCTTTGTTAATTCAATAAAAGTTACTTAACATCTAACAAATCCAAAAAAATCTGGCTACGTTTCGTGAAAACACAAAAATCAAACAAATACAGAGCTTACTCACAGGGATCTCCTTAGTCTAAGGCAAGAAGTGATAAGTGACATGGTGAGCAAAAACAAAAACAAAAACAAAAACAAAAACAAACTACTTTTGGAAGTTGAGAGGAGGGATAACTGGGGAGGAGGAAAATGAGGGTCACCCTGATGGTTGTGCCATGAGGTGGGGTCCTGAAAAAAATGTGGATTTGGGCATGTAGAAGTGGAGAGTGAGAACATTTCCCTGCAGAATGAACAGAAGGAACAAAGGTGGGGGCAGAAACATCAGAGGAGGAAAGCGGGGTCCTATCCAGTTTGAGAATGTGTTTGGGGGAGTAAATAGTAACAGCACTGGAAGGCCTCAAAACGCCAGGCTAAGGGGTTTACATTTTATCTTGCGGCAATAGCGAGTCATTCAAAATTTCTGAGTAAAAGGTTGATGTGCTCAGAGCTGTGTTATGGAAGGCTAAATCTGTAACTCCGTGTGGGATAAATTAAACAGGGGAAAATGAAGCAGAAACATGAGTTAGGGGCAACTTCCACAGTATAAAGTAGAAAGGGCCTCTCTGGGACGGGCAAGTAGAACAGGTTACAGAGTTGGGAAGAGTCCACAAAGCTTGACGACTATCTAAAGCTGTACTGTCCAATATGGTAGCTATTGACTACATTTGGCTTTTAAGTTTAAATTGATTAAAATAACATTAAAATTTCAGTTCCTCAGTTGTACGAGCCACACTTCAAGTGCTAAGTACCCAGATGTGACTGGTAGTTGCTATCGTGTTGGATACAGCAGATCACAGAACACTTCCATCATCACAGAATGTTCTCCTGGACATCACTGCTTGAGAGGGCAGGAATAAAGAACAAGATACTTGAAGAGAGAAGTACCCAAGGTTTTTAAGCCTAGGTAATTAATGGAATTCACAGGCAAAAGTAGAATCAAGTTTAGGAGCAAAGGAGAGTCCCTTTGGGAATTCAAGACTTTGAAAAGTGCTTTCAGGACACTCATACAGAAAAAAACAGCAAAGCTAGAAATGGAGGGAACTCTGAACACAGACTATAACTGTGCATAAAGTACTGGGAGTCAAGGTCCGTGGTGAAACTTCTAAAGGAAAAAGCACAGAAATACCAGAGAAGGAGGCCATAAAGAATCACAGAGAGTACTTATATTTAAGTGATGAGGAGAAGGAAAGAGAGATAGAACAACTGTGATCAGAGAGATAGAAATGAGCCCAGAATGATTCTGTCCCCAAAGTTTAAAGGAAGAAAGAAAGTGGAAAAGGATATCTGTCAACTACTTCAGAAAAGATAATGTAACTTTTAATTCAATGATTAGAGGTCCCTTGAGTTCTCTGAGTGAGCAGATGCATGTCAACAGCAAGAATGAGGAGAAAGAGGTAGAGATGGGAACCATACATAAGTCCTGCGCAAGTTTGGCCCTACATTCCTAACAGCTCTGACCAAATAGGCTGCCTGGCCACACGGGCCTTATGTTTGGCTTTACTTTCACTTGAGGTACTCAAGCTCCTCTCCTCATCTCACATTTGGATTTCAAATTCAAATTACCATATGTCCGACTGTCGATGAACTCATCCCTGGCCATGGGCCCAGGTTTCCAACTGCCTCTTGAATGTTTCCATCTGGGTATAAACAGTCACCTCAAATTCAAAAACCCATCATCTCATTCCCTACACCTGTACTTCATCCTGGGGTTGCATCTCTACCCAAGTAGTAAACCTGAGGCTCCTCCTAAACTCTCAACCCTCCTTTCCACATACAAATCAACCATCATACCTTAATGATTTTACTTGTTTAATATTTTTTTGAAATTAGACCTCTGCTACATATTTCAGAATCACTGCAGAATAATCTCTCTCTAAATTGGAAAATGAACCCTAACTGTGCTCTTGCCTCCAGTGTCTTCTCTGCTATAGCCCCCCTCAATGTTTTATGGAAAATACATATCTGACTACAGATATCACTCCCCTCTTTAAAATCTTTCAGTAGCTTCCTATTGCTTTCATAATAAAAGTGAAGACTTGAGCATGCTATAAAAAGTCCTATGAAATCTATTCCTTTATTATATCTTCAATCTCATCTTTCTCCACTACCTGTTCCAGAAATGCCCAACATGGCTATTTCTTAGCTATTTGCTCATGCTAGAGCTAATGCCCTAGACTCTCTACATACCAACTCTTCCATGTGACCTACCTCCCATCATTCTGAGTTTGGCTCTAATTCACCCTTGAAAATTTGAAAGGGAGGCCTTCACTAACACTCTATATCCCTAGTTGTATCCCAGTAGCTCCCATAAATACCCTATGAATATCACTGGATTGATTTGTCTCTTCTTTCAAACTGTAACCTCCTTGAGAACTAGGAATCCTATTCAGGTTTCTATTATCACTACCTAGCTGTGCTTGGCACATAGTAGGCCTTGATAAAAGTTTCTGGAATACGAAGAAATTTAAAACACTAATACGAAAAGATATGCACCCCAATATTCATTGAGGCATTATTTACAATAGTCAAGATATGGAAGCAAGTGTTCCTCAATAATGAACGGATGAAGATGTGGTACATATATACAATAAAATATCACTCAGCCATAAGAAAATAATGAAATCTTGCCATTTGTGACAACATGGATGGACCTAGAGGGTATTATGCTAAGTGAAATAAGTCAGAGAAAGATAAATACCATTTGATTTCACTTATATGTGAAATATAAAATAAACAGATAGATAGGTAGATAGATAGATAGATAGATAGATAGATAGATAGATAGATAGACAGACAGAAAAACAAAACAGAAATAAATTCGTAGATACAGAGAATAAACTAATGGTTGCCAGATGGAAAGGGGTGAGGGATGGGTGAAAAAGGGGAAAGGATTAAGATGCATAAATTGTCAGATATAAAAACAGTCATGGGAATGTAAAGCACACCATAGGGAATATAGTCAATAATATTGTAATAACTATGTATGGTGTCAGGTGGGTACTAGATTTATCGTGGTGATCACTTTAAAAGTTATATAAATGTCTAATGACTATGTTATACACCTAAAACTAATATAATGTTGTAATGTCAACTGAAATTAAAATGTTTTTTTAAAGTTTTTAAAGAAATAATAAAGATTTTTTTTTAAGTTTCTGGAATAAATAAGCAAATGAATAAATAAATAAACAAAGATATAAGGTATAAGATTTTAAAAGATCCTCTTCTATTTCAACCTTCAAAACAAAACAAAACAAAAAAAAAAAACAAATGCATAAAGCCAATGGCAAAAAATTTCCTCAATTAATTTTCCCATCCAAGAAATTGTGATAATATACAGGCAGTGATAATATACAGATAATATACAGTATATGTCAGGAGGCCCACCAAACTGTGACCAACATAAGATCTGAATACCAGATCCTACAGCTGTTCAAGAGGCTGAAGGATCTGTATCAGAGTGGATTCATTTGGGAAATTCTTCTAGAGATTTAGTTATAGAAAGTATTACATGAGAAATTCCTCAGGGAACTTAACCTATAACCAGACTGATGTCTAAGCTGCAGGGACAGCTTATTCTCATTGCATGGTTATTAAGGACATGAAAAAAGGTTAAGGGCACCTCCAAAAATGAACTTTTTTAGAATGCAAGTTCCCCAAGGGCAGAGGTAGGGTTTTAACATTTTTGTGTCTTCACAAAATCTAACAAAGGGTTTAGCACATAAAGGTCTACCAAATAAATATATGTAAAAGTTATTGTGATCCTATAAAAAACATCCAATACCAAAGACGGTCCTGCCTACAAAACTTAGAATTGGATTATGAAAGAAGCATCCCTCCTTCACCTCTTCTCTCCACAACATTCCATGCCTTTCCTTTCCATAAGTATGTTCAAGAGAGTCAATAGTTTTTAATTCCTAACATGTTATTAAGCTATAATTTAGCTACACTAGTGGTTTATAGTACACTTTAGAATAAAAAACAAGTTGAAGTATTCAAATGGGTACCATATATTGTTTTTGATGGATTTCAGTAAAATTAAAACAGAGAATACCACAAGATTATGACCTCAGTCTCCAGCATGGACTAGAAAAGGGTGAGATTTATAAAGCTGTGGGCAATTGTCCAGCTCATAAAAGTGTCCTGACTTATGGCCATCCCAAAGATCAGTGCAAGATTGGAAGGTTGACATTGTCAATCAGTATAACCCAGCTCCATGCCTGTCCCCAAACCCAGGCTTCTAGACTGGTCCCAGAATCCTGTCTTTCTGTGCCGCGTATGGGGCAAAAAATTTGTATTGTCCACTGATTCCCCTGGAAGCAGATGCTAAGGAGTGTCATTATAGCCCATGGTATCATATTGCTGACAACACAGCCAACAGTTCTTTGAATAATATTGCAAATAGCAATATGCTATTAGACAGAAATATTTCAAATGAACCAACTGGGCGCCCCCAAAATTACATTTATTATACAACAAAATTTAAGTAGAAGTTGGTATTGTACATGTAGAAAAGGCTGATTTTTTGTGTAGTAGTCTCATGTGTTCACATTATTATTCAAGAAAAATAATTTTTAAATGTTAATAAAAATAAAAGAAATGGAGACTGACTAATCCTCATAAAAATTTATCCTCTCTACATGTCGAGATGATCTGTAAGGAATATATGAACATATGCCAGAAACAACTTTAATTGCACATTTAATTTTTAAAATTATACTGTGGCTCAATTAGAATTCATCCTCCTTTGAGATGCTGCTCTCCTTTTTACATTTCTTTTGCTGTCTTAAGACAAGAAAAGGCTTCTTCTGGAGCACATATCAAGGAAGTTTTCCTCTGTTTTACAATTAATTCATGTTTCTACTTAATTTAAAAGCCATAGCATCCTTTTGGGTTTTCTTTTCTTCAATTTCTTTCTTTTTTTTTTTTTTGCTCTAGTTACATAAAAATTATTTTCATACTGGATGTAATTTGTTTCCTAATATAGCTCTAACTTAAAATATATTATTTCTATTTGATATACTTTCCTATGCTAAAAATACCCAGATACATAATTAAATGTAATATAGACAATCTTAATAATTATCTTAGCTACTGGCCTTTCCTACCAAAATAAAAGCTTTTATGTAGCAGCATCTCCTCTGACCCTCCCACATCTACTGTCCTTGATCAAGTAATTGAAGAACCGGAAACTTAATTAAGACAGAGCTGTTCTTGTGCTCGTGGGAAAGAGAGAAAAACAAAACAAAACAAAACAACCCGGTACTAAAAATGCACATCTAAAGGAAGAGGCAACCCCTGGGAGGCTGTAGGAATGTAGGGAAGCTGACCTGCCCAAGACATCTCCCTGTCTCTTAATGTAGGGGTGGGTAAACTCTCCGGCCCAGGAAAGAAGCAGTGCTACCATCTCTACCTCCCCTCCTGCCTCTTCCCTCCTCTCACCCTATACTTCCATCGCATGTTCCCATCCCCCTTCTCTCTGCCTTGGTCTTAACTGGCCGCGTTTCACCCCAGCATATGACTTAGCTTTCTTCCAGCCAGAAATCACCAATCTCAGGCAATATCTAATGTTAGGCTCACTCAGTAGGACACCTGTTTTCCTTGTTAACATCACAATAATGAGTTTTGATTCTATAATTAACCGATGCAACTAAATTCTGAAAGGCAGTTGTTTAATTGCAATACAGTATTTACTTTCTAGCTATAGCAGCAGTAAGCTACTGCTACTCACCCACTAAAAGGAACCACAGGAGAAACTTATGCAATTAAACTCTCAAATTCAAAATTATTGGTTACATGGAATAAGAATAAGATCTTTCAAAAATTATCTCCCCTTACATTAGGATATTAAAATATGCTTTAAATTTAAGAAATACAGATTCTCTTTGCCACTGTAGGTATGGCTGAGACCTCCACGATTATGCAATTCCCACATCAAGCCTGCAGTTTTGAAAGATCAGGTAGACTTTTTGAGAACTATGCTAAGTAATTAACTGAAGTTTGTATCTCTGTGAATCATGAGAATACTCAACAGGAACACCAGTCCTGGCCTCAGATCTCGAATGTGACAGTGACATCCCTTCTTCCCTTCCACCCATCCATTCTTAAATGAACATTTACTGAGTACTGACTATGGGCCAGGTACTGTTCTAGGTGCTGGGTATACACCAATGAACAAAATAAACAAAAACATCTGCCCTCATGGAGCTTAATTCTAATGGCAGAGAAAGACAATAAACAAAATAAATAAGTATACAAATAAACAAGTGGCCCATATAATATTGGTTTTTGTTTGGGAAGGAGGGAGCAGTGGGATGCAAGTAACAAGCCGTAACAGCAATGTCAAGCCAGTTAAACAACAGTGGAAAAAACAATCTCATTCACAGACTGTGAAGAATGAGTCAAAACTCCCCCTAGAGAAAGAAGTACCCTTTTCCCATCCTTTGGTCCCCTTCCCTGGTGAAATGATCACAATGTATGGTAAAGAGAAAGGTTTTCATAAGACTACTGAAGGGTTGGATCTCTTTTCTTTTCTCTCTGTCTCTGTCTCTTTTTACCTTGGTCTCTTCTAATTGCCTCTGTAGATTTTTAGGGTCCACAGCAATGGGTTCAGATAAGTGTTTGCTCGCTGTGACCTCGCAGGCCTGCAGCTCAGAAAGAAGTCCACACGAAGCATCTTCATAGTGCTGGTACTTATCCACCAGATCTTTAAGATTATTCCCAAGGACACTGCACTAAAAAAACCAAAAGAGAAAAAGGGTGGAGAATTAAAATCTATGGTTTATATGTGTTCAAGAACCTTAGGACCTATAAGTTATATAACTGAGAAAACACCAGACTTCACCCAAAGTGAATGAATTTTCTCTTTTATATGAAGAAGCAACCGCTAACAAATCAAAAAAGGACCATAAAATTGAGGTGACTAGTCTTAAATTAATACAAATTTGAAAACACCTTTACAAGAGCTGAGTCTTAATCCAGAATGAAGGATTTATATATTAATTATCAGAAAAGTCTGCTCTATCAGGGCACATCCCAAATAAGTTTTATATACCATGTGTCTAAATACATATTTGATGGAAAGGTTTTCAAGGTGCTTAATAAATCATTTCTGTATGTTGCACAAGACCGATTGACACAAAGAGGGTAAATAATCTAGATCAGAATGAAGCAAAGGCCAAGAACCAATGATTCTCTTCAAATCATTTGTGCAACTTGGTCAGTCTATTCAGTGTATAGTGAACAGAGAAATGTTTTCTTTCTTTTTTTTTTTTAACTCTTTTACTTGTCCACGGGAATAAGAGGAAGCTGAAAGTCTGTTAGCCATTAAGTATTAAAATAATGCACTGATAAAACATATCTGTAAAACAAAACTTGTAGTATTTGTGAAGGGAATTAATCTGAGATGAAACTTTAATTCTCAAGCTTGAGAGGCTCCAAAAATTATCAAGTCACTGTTTGCTTGGAGACAAAACATAAACGCCACCTGGTGGTCAAATGGGTATTAGAGAGTTTTAAAATTAATGGCTGCCTAGAACATACTCAAAACTAACTAAAAAAAAATAACTTTAGGAAAAAAATAATAACTTTAGGGTATTAATCTTTAAACATATTTTTCATAAGTAAGAGAGATAAATAAGACTGAAGGAAATAAGATTAAACTACCTTATTTTCTCTGCTTTAAATTTTAGGTTTCTTGCTTCTAATTCCAAAACAAAAGAAAATAGAATGAAAACTATAATCAAAGATTGATCTTCCCCTTAAAACATAAAAATAAAATTACCTTAGAGTAAAGAGACCTGAACCGACTGGTAGCATGATCCAGTTTGCTCTGGACTTCTCTGTGAGTTGAAGAAGTGTCGATATTATCCTTGCCACTGCCATCTCTTTTGCTGCAAGATTTGGCTGCTTCTAACACTCTGTTTCCAGAAATTGTAATGTACCTCAAGTCACCTTTGTGAGAAATAACATCTTCCGAGAAACTCTTCTGCCTCTTCAATTTGGTCATTAAACCATTGAAATCATCTGCACCTGCCTCCAGGTTTTCCAGTTCTTGTTCGGACTGCTGCAGCCAGTGTTCAAACTCACTATAATCAGCATCGAACTTTTCTAATTCTTCCTGCAGGGAATGCGTTAATTTCATTTTCTTTTCTGACTCCGCCAGTGCAGTTTCATAATGCGCTTTTAGTTCCTTCATGTTCTTTTGCAGTTTCTCTTTTTCCTCCGGAGAGAGATAGTGACCCTGTTTCTCAAGCAAGGCTTGTGCAGACTGAGTGGCCATGAGGACAGCTTGGTGCTGAGAGATGATCTTCTCATGTTGGGCCTATGTGAAAACAAATCAATGGTAACTTTAAAGCACTGACGGGGTCGCACTGAAGCTGTAGGGAGCCCTCTGTTGCCTCAGGACCTAGAGACTTAAATGATCTATAAACAGACAAGTGGCTTCTTGTTAACCTTTTCAAGATGCACAGTATTTCTTCCCTTCATTGGTGAATTTCGGGATAGCAAAAGCTACATTTTGAGCAGTCTAATCTTAAAGAGACTTCGGATCTTCTCTAGAATAAATAATCACATAGGACAAGTACTGTTTTTGAGAAGTTTAGAAGAAATGTAACAAATTTCTCTTCGATTTCTAAAACAAGCAGCTACAATCAGATCTCATTTTACTCACTGCTTCCTCACAACCACCCTAAAGAGACTGCTGTTTACCTAACTATTGAGCAAATGGGTATAATATTTTTTATGAATACCCTGAAAACATGTTTAGATAGAAAATAAAGAATCTGTAATTTCAAAGCTATAGAAACATTATGACAATAATTAAGCAAGAAACAATATACATTCAGAGAAGCCCATTGAAGTTAGAGGAACACATACAATAAAAGAGAACATTGCAGCCACTAGATTCATTAAGCCCGTTTCCTGCATGTGAAAAATGGAGACAATAACCCCTACACATGACAGGTTTGCTGAAAGGAGTACATGAAATCACATATCTTGACACTTCCCAAAGAGCCTGACATGTGCCAGAGATTAAAATCCAACCTGAGGGCAAAAAGTAGAGTTTCTGGCAGGTATGCTGCAAGCAGGTCACAGGTGTGCATAGCTAAGGGTTACTTCAGCCTTTGGCGAAGCTCTGAGTATGGGAGAGAGAAGTGGGTAGGGGCTTGGGAGGTTACAGTCCCTTTCTCTCTAGCCATAAGAAGCTTTTTCCATTAACCCAATATACTATGCAAATATGACCAAAAAAATATATAATTACCTTCCTGGGCAATTTTTCACACTTCTTATACTGGCTTATTTGAAGCCAAATGACTTAATTCCATGAACTCAGAGCTCTTTCTATATAACCTGGTCCTCTCCCACTCCACTCCAAGCATTCTGGCCTTTCCCACCCTACCCTTCATCCTTACCTCATTAGGCACTTTAGAAACGTTTTCTCCAGTTGTTCTCTTGCCTGGTAACAGCTCTTCCCCAGATATCTGCTTGGTGACCCCCATCTCCTTTAAGTCTTTGCACAGGTCTCAGCCTCTCAATCCCACATTCAACCACCCCTATCCAACTCAACATTTTTCTCTTAGCAAAAAGTTACCTTCTAACATTCCACACAATTTAGTTATTTATTGCCTGTTCTATCATCTTCAAACCCTAGTATGCAAGCACCAGGGCAAGGAATGTATTTCACTCACTGGGGAATCCCAAGTACCTAGAACAGTGTTGGCACATAGGGGCTAAATAATAATAACTGTATGCTATGAAGTGAAAAGGACTGAGAAGCATTGCTCTGGGCAACTGTTCTGTTACAAGTCTGATCTCAATAAGAATAGAACCATTAATACTTGTATCCTTACTTTCTGTAACAATGCCGGCCACATTGTGGGCAAATGATAAATATTTCTGTCTAAATAACTTTTCTCCCGTAGGCTGTGTCTTTGATCTACGAATTATATTCATATACTCTCCTCCGGTAGGTCTTTAGCACATAGTAGGTTGGATACATATATAGAATACCTTATAAATTATCTAATCTATCCCCTTCCTTTTTCAGACGAGAAAATTCAATCTGTAGGAGAACAGCCTGGCCCAGGACATGTGGCACCACTAGAGAGAGCTAGACACACAACCCGGATCAGGCCCCCGGACCATCTCTTTACCCTATCAGGAAATTAGGAATTTCTCAAGAACTTTCAGAGTCTAAAAAAAAATCGGGAGACAAATGGCATGCTGTGCCTAAAAACAAAGGCTTTCCTGTGAGGCATCTTTATGTTTGAGTCCACCCACTGGTATTTTTCGCTACTAAGGTCAAGTTACTAACCTTTCCTGACTTCTTTGTAACTGAGTCATAGAGTTCTTTTAGAAATTCATTAAACTTTTCATTACAAGTGACAATTACAGTAAGGTCCCGTACCAGTGCCTTGACATTGTGATACAGTAAATACTCCCCCCACCCTTCTTCTGCTTTAATTTGTTTCCTGTGACATCAGACCCTCACAGAGAGCATTCTAGTCCAAAGACTCCAACTTGGAGGAAAACACATAGCACTGCAAAAGTCCAGTCATCTCACCACCAGAAGCCAAGCACCAAAATAAAATGATCAGTTAGGTGTAACACTGAAATGGTTTCCGAGTTGCCTTTGCTCCTACAGTAGCCTTAATGTTATCTCTGATTTCGATCATGCAATGAAATTTTACAAAGGCTCTCATTCCTCTTCTCAATAATTGCAGTTACTGGATAGAGCTGAGGCTCAGAGAGAATATCGCAGCAAGCTGGTCTATGAACATGGACTAGAAGTTAGCAGAGTGACCGGGCCTAGTTTTAAATTCAAACTCCATCACCTACTAGATGTGTCACCTTGGGCAAGTTATTTTACTTCTGTAGGTTATAATTTCCCCATCTGTAACATGAGAATAATAACCTCAGGAGAGTAGCTGGGAGAATTAAATGCATTAAAATAGGAAGAACATAGAAGAATAAGTACCTGGCCCACTGCAATTGCTCTATAAATCTATTATTATTATTATTTCTATTAATTCCTTATAAACCTGCTTCACTTATAAGAATACCGTATCTAATGATTTATTTCTCTTTAACTTGCTTAGAATTCTCACAATAACTTATATTTCACATAATGATGAACCAAATAAAAAGGACTTTATCCTCAATGGTCATTAAGTTTTGAAAAGATAACTCATTTGCTAAGGTGTCTTTACAGACCTGAAAATAGAATTTTAAATATCAGTAAGTTTAAGATAACAAACCTTAACTTTCTGGTATTGCTGGTTCAGATTTTCCTCAGTGGTTCCAACCTGCCCATCAACATCAGTTTCCAACAGGTTACCATTAACTTCATCCTCTTCTCCAATCTCTGACTTGCCATCACCTTCTTGAAAATGAGTCCCGTTCTGTTCAATCACCTGTTTCTGCTTTATCCCCACCCTTCCTGAGTCTTTGTCAACATCTGACAACCAGTCCAAAAGGTTTTCTATTTTGGTCTTGCTCTCTTCCAGCTGCTTCACAGCTGCAACCTAGAGGAGAAAGTTCACAGTGAGTATTCTGAATATGGGCCAACGAATTAGTTTAAGACATCTTAAAAGTAAATATTTCGATCACTTAAAATTAAAGCGGGAATACTAAAAACTGACACAAACTCAAAACAGAACACACTGAAATTAAGCCTTAGAGGAATAGGAAGTTACTTTGAAGTTTCTACTGTTCCTAGAAGTACATTTTCAAAATTTCAACCATAACAATAATTAATGAGTCCTTATACATTTCACAATTTCACAATCCCACTTAAAATTTTTTAAAAAGATAAACAAAGACAATTCTTCAAACTTTTTGTAGTATTTGGTCAATTATAAACCTGGAAACCCAGAATTCTAGTCCCTGGTGTTAATTATTGCTTACCACTATCTAATGTCACTTAATAAATCAAGATGCTGTGGCACTAATCATTTTCAACAAAGCAACAGTATACTGATTTTCTGAATAAGGACCTTTTCAGTTTCTTCCTTGATTGCTGTTGTCACAACTTTATCCAGCTCCTTTTTCGACTGCTCTGCCTTTAAATTAAGCTGTTCACACTTGATCTTAGCTTCATTAAGTTTCTGTTCAATCAGAGATTTATCTTCTTGTGACAGCTTTTCACCATTCTCTTTTAAGAAATTCTCTGTGTTCTTCACTATTTCTGCCAATGCCTGTGCACTTCCTTGCATATCTTTCTGTAATTCCTTGTAACACAAAAGGAAAAAAATCTATTAAATTACTACCTATTTAATTTTTCCAGAGTTGTAATTCTAAAAGAGACACTGAGCAGAAAAGGAGATTGTAGCATGTACAGACTGAAAAGGCATATTCAGTATGTTAATTTGAGGTGGTTTATTTAAATTACAATATTTAATATAAATTGAAGTCTCAAACAGCATTAAAGAAAGTATTAGACTTTCATGTTTAACAAAGAGATGTGGTGTATAAAACATTGCAAACAATGAAGTACTTAGCATATAGGCTATACAAGTTGGCACATACCACAATTTTTTACATTATATGAGCGCATTTATAAAAGCTTTTAAACATGTAGTCATATTATTCATTCTGTTTCTAAACATTTATTTTTTATATATTTCTCAAGGAAAAAAACAAATAGTTCTCTCAGTTATGAACTAAGTCATTCCTAAAATAATTTCTATACTAAGATAATTTCTTCTAAACACCTGAGCTCTATAATATGTAATGTTTGCTTCTTTGCCTTGGCTGCTAGGAAGCTCAAGATTAAGAAGTCTCCTCAGTACTTACAGCTTTCCTCTGTCTAGATATGTCTATGCAATTTTTCCTCTTCTCTTCCTCCTTTACTTTGCACTTTCATTCTCTATATTGTACTGTTTGAGCTTTCATATTATTTTCCATACCTTTATTTTAAGCTTCCCCAAATTTTTCTGAGAAGTATTTAAGTTAAAAGAGATACTACTTGTTGAACCACTACTATGTAACATTAACTGTGCTAGTTACTAACACACCATATTTATTTAACTCATACAATAACGTAGCCATGAAATTATGACCAATGAAGAAACTGAGGCTAAAAAAAATGAATTATAAAGCTAACAAAGTGTAGTCTGGAATTTGGCCAAGAGCTATCTAGTTACAATGAGAATGTTCTTTCTTTTGACACCAAAATAAAGCTTCTTTATCTGTCATTATTGTTTGTTCTTTCAATGAAAAGAAACAAATTACAGAGTGAGATGAGAGAATAAGAAAGAGCTAAAAAAAAGACAAAGAACCCAAAGTGTTGCCTATTTCACCTGCTTTGCAAGTGAGTGGGTTGGCCTTAAATGGATACAAGTTTTAACTCATTACACAAGGTATTTGCCCTGTCAAACCTCCTTTATATCTCCTGCACTCAACATCTCACCAAAACCTAGTCAAGAAAATGACTTGGCTTCCTTAAAGTTGGAAATGTAACACTTACATAAAGTTTATAGCTCAAGAGGCCCAGGGAGTATCTAGGTATGCCTTGCCTCAGAAAAGCTAAAATGATTGCTACTTTTCAATAATCCTAACTTCTTTCCAAATAATAGCGATCAAACTTAATATCAACATAGACCTACTGATGCAAAACCAAATATTCTACCTCTTGCTTGGATTGGTACTTCTTTAATTCAACTGTGCCATCTCCAATCACAAAGGCTTCTTGGTGGCCAATCAGGCGATTTTCAGTTTGGGTAAGGAGATCACATATCCCTTGAAGTTTTTCTTTGTACTCCTGCTGACGTTCTGCCACAATCTAAAGCAGAACAAAACCAAAGCACCTTAAGTGATGGTCATAAACTCAATATTGTGATAGTTCCTTATTAGAACACATTTTACAAGATTCCTCTAAATAAGCTTTTCTAAGTATGCTGTAAACATGATAGCAGTGGGGTACAAATTGAGCAAAGTGACGCAGAAAGTAATGGCATGTCTCATATACACGGAAAGAGATCATGTTTGGATGAAATTGCTCAACAGAATACTGGCCATGCACATGTGTAAGAGATGGAACTTCTGACCGACAGGAAGAAACATTCCATTTTCTTAAGCTCTTGAAACCTGCGACACACACAATTAATTCTGTAAAAGGATATCAAAACAGAAGTTAGTCGTGATTTGTCTGTTAATACATTCAAATGTGCATATAGGTTACCATGCTAGGGACAATGCCTGGGTGCTTCTAGAGATAATAAAAAGAATATTGCATGCAATATTTTTACTTAATCACTATGTCTAATTCCATTCCCACCTCTTTTTTCATTACTGATTGTATTGAATATAATTAGAGTGCTATATACTAAGAGATTAAATAAATCTAAAAAATTTATTTAATAAGTCAAATTTGTTATGTCTTCCATTTTCCTATTAAATATATATACACACTAGTTATTAATCTTACATCCAGAGATCATGCTTACTAGGAGCCTAACACATGCCGGGCAAGGTACTGAGTGTTTTATGTTCATTTTTTTTAGTCAATGCTCACAATACTACCACGTAAACACTGCTACCATTTTCAGTTTACCAATTAGAAAACTATGGTTAAGTGACTTGCCAAGATTCACATAATGAGTGAATGGTGTAGCTGGGATGTAAACTCAGATAGTCTGGCTCCAGAGCCCATGCTCTGAACTGCTGTACCATACCAACTCCTAGATGAAAACTATACCCTCAACCTTCTTTATTCATATGTTCATCGATTTATCCCTTGAAATTTTAGTACATCCATATATTTTACTCATAGGAAAAAAAGTGAAGATTCTCACCTGAAAACAGTAGTTTTAGGGAGTCATGAAAATTAAAATCAATAAAGTATAGCATTATACGGAAACCAATATTATTATATATTGAAGAATCTCTATACTATGCCCTGTCCATTAACTGCTTTTCCAGAAAAATCTTTCTTATCATGCCATAATCCCTGGATATCTGCATTATAGATTTCACTCTGAAGAACTAAAAACAAAGAATTCCAACTT
Organism: Eidolon dupreanum; assembly: GCA_028627145.1. NCBI lineage: Eukaryota > Metazoa > Chordata > Mammalia > Chiroptera > Pteropodidae > Eidolon > Eidolon dupreanum. Next base: position 102,540,388 of record CM053502.1, read on the forward strand.
CATAAAGAAAAGCAAACCTTCTGATCATCAAGATCTTGTTCTAGCTGTAACTGAGTCTCTAAATGTTCCACCTGGGTAGTTACTGATTCCTGTACATCAAGAAAACACTTCTGAGTTGTATTTAAGAGCCTAAGCAGTTGTTTGCTCTGGTTGGGAGACAGATCTTGTGCATATTCAGAAATGAAGAACTGCACATCAAAGGCAGTAGTCTCCAGCTGCATTTTGGTATGTCCAAGGTCTTTTAACACATTCTGTGAAGAAAGCAGTACAAGTTACCAACAGAGAGTTAAGCCATAATATACAGTTTATATTAAAAATATTTATTTTTAAAATATGCTTCTTACATTAGGGACTCAAGGTTTAACTGATATTCTTTCATTTTTCATTTAGTCAAAAATCTATTCATCATCTAGTGAAAATGGTAATGATGAAATTATTTAAATACTATGGTAATTAATATATAAGATAAACCCTTTGAGAATATTTTAACCTTGCCTAGCACATCACACTTAAAATGTAACTCTGACAAAAGGTAAAGATCCAACATTAACACAATGAAGGAAAACATCAACATTAAAATATCGCTTGCTAGTATTTATAGTATCCATGTAAATTGTGGTAGCACATAAACGAGACCACGGGGAATCTGAAACATAAATTAAATGGGCCACAATTTCAGTTTTCTGACTCAGAAGCCAGAAGCCTAACCGTCATTCATGAGGCATGCTGTTCAAATTAAGAACTTGGGAAAAAAAGGGGGCATGACAAAAATGACTAATATATAAATACCACTTATACTGTGATATATTTAAATGGATAATTTACACTATTATGGATTTGACTAATGTATAAATAAATGCATAAATACAAATATCAACATGTCAGTGGCAGTAAGAGTTTGATAAGGCAGTTAGGACAGCATCAAAATGACATCCATAAAGTTGTGATTATTTTATAGTTGTCTCAACTATAAACAAATATCTTGAATGACCAAAAAAAGAAAATAATACTTTATAGCTTTAGCAAAGTCAGATTTTTATAAACATTTGTTATATTAAATCTGGAGCTTTTTAAATGTGTCTCGTCTTATTTATTTTGATACTTGCCTTGAGAAACTCCAAACTTTTCTTTACATGTTCAGTATCTCGAATATTCACAGTGTCCATATCCTTCACAGATTTGCTCTTCTCTGATATCCAATGTGAGAACGACTTAAGTTTGTGCAGAAATTCTTCATGGGAAACTGCTAGTTTTGACTAGAAAACAAAATTGTTTGTTTATTTCTGTCCCAAAATTTCAAATTCCTACAAATGATGATTCTGTTTTAAGGGCTTAACACCAAAAATAAAGTATTTCATCTTATGACTAATAATAATTTGATTTAAATAATCAAATTTTCTTCAAATCTCAAATTTGATCAATGTGAAACATTCTGTTGCCTACCATTTCACAGTCAATTGCAAGCATGATGTGTTTCATTCTTTCTGAAGACACATTGCTGAGGGAAGAAAAGGCATTCTGTAAACTTTGGTGGCTTATACTCAATTCTTTAAAGTGTCCTCTGGGGAAGTCACTGGGAAGAGACTTTAAAAACTCTTCTGCCGACTTCATGTCTTTTCTTAAAATAACAGCAATTGGTGCCAATCCCAATTCAAATGTCTGCAAAAAATACATATCCCACAATTATTTAGTGAGAAACACTAATCGAACCAATATTTGAAACATAAAAGTAAAATGCTATCCTTATTTTTCCAAATTAACATCAGCTGACTACCATCCATAATAGGCAGTAGACAATTCTTACCTCTAACTGTTTAAGTTGGTTCTTCAAAACTTCTAGATTGTTATCCAGAGATTCGTGGTCATCTAAGGGGGGCTTCATATCTTGAAGCAAAGCCAAATACTCATGCATTTTTGATGTGTGCTGTAAACACTGATGTAACTCATTGGAAAACTAAACACAAATTTGAATATTTTATTTCATTAGTCTTTATGAAGGTTTTTAAAGCAAATAAAATGCATAGGATTATTCCCAAATGTTTCATGCAGCTACTTCCATAAAGAATGTAAAGTCAACTTACTTGTTCCATTAAACTATCTCCAGAAGTCATTTCTTTTGACTCTGAAATACATTCTAAACAGTTTGGGAAATCACTGCATTGTTCCTCCAGCTTCCCATCTCTTGGCAAGACTGATGTACACATGGTAGAGTTTTCCAGTCCAATTTCTTTCATATTTTGTAAATCAAGGGAACCGTGGTTTCCTTCTTTGCTTTCAAGCTCATCAAAAATCTGCTGCTTTTCATCCACCATCTCAGAAGTAGTAGATGATTTCTGATTCACATCTCCGACCCGTTCTACTTTCTCTGAATATCCATCAGCAAGCAACTTGTAGAAAATATTTTCAAGTTGCAGTGGAAGTACTTTAGATGAAATACTTTTCTCTAGATCATGCTCCATCTGAGTTAAATCTTTCATCAATTCAAACACTCCTGTAATTTTCTGGCTATTCTGATTTTGCTTAAGTGCATCAAGGAGAAGCTCTGACTTAAGATTTTCAACACACAATGGAACGTCTCTACTCTCTGCTCTTGGTTCTGGTGAATTATTCGTAGAAGAAATTCCAGTGGAATCACTGATCTTACAGTCGCTGGGCACACTAGATGCTTCACTCACCAACTGTGATGTGCTAAACCTTTTAATTAAGCTTTGAATTAAAATTTTAGTGTCTGCACAGGCTGAAGGCTCTCCAAACTCTTGAGAATTCATATGACCTTCTTTTAATTGACTTTTTAAGATGTTCTTTACATCCTCAACAAACATCTGAGATAATTCAGGAATCCAAACCTCCTTTTCTGGGAATCCCGGAGAGAAGGCTTCTTCTTTTTGTGGCTGTTGATCAATTATTTCTTTCTTTTTGTTAATTTCTAAGAATGAGGAGTCAATGTTTAAAGTGTTACTTATTCCATTTGCACAGAGTCCTGATGACACAAAGTCAGTATTTTCCCCAAGGTCTTCCACATTTCTAAGAGGTAAAATTGAAAGCGTGCTTTCATTCCTTTCTGGTGTGAACTGAGGAATATCCATCCCTCCTTCTGAGAGACCTTCTTTAGTACAGAGATCATTCTGTTGAACCATCTCATTTAGAGGTGAATCTTCTTGGGTAAGGGTGGCCTTCTCTTTTGCATTATCAACTCCTAATTGTAAGTGTTTTTTCATGGGAGAAGCTATTAGAGTACAGCTTAGGGTATCTTCATTTGGTTTCAGTGTGTCTTTTGCTTTTACATGTTTTGCACAATGTTTTAAATAAGTAAACAGATCAAGCTCTTTCTCAGGTCCGTCAGTTAATAAATCTTTCTCAGTACTTGTATTCCCTTGAGACAATATAATGTCTGAAGTAATGTCACTGATCATTTTGGAAACCGATGAGTCAAATATTTCTTCAAGATTCTCAAATTGGACAGGACTTTTACTAACCATTGTTTGTAGACTTTTTGGTTCATCTTTAAGAGTTACAGTTGCTTTTTTAAGGCTTCCTTTTTGATTATGTTCTTCATTGTCTGTGATTTGCGGTAATGGAAACTGACTATTAACTAAATCATGACATTCACTTGTACTTTCACTAGGCAAAAGTTTGAGATTTTTATTATCTTCTACTAGGCCTTCTGTAAGCCCTTCTCCTTTACCTGAGCAAATTTTATGAATTGATGTTTCATCTTCTATTAATATATTGTTTTTGTCATCTCCCTTTTCAAGTAGCTCTCTTCCATTCCCTTGATGGTCTTTAACAGGTACAGAGGCAAAGGATGACGAATGGCTTTCCTCAGCAGGTTTTCTTATTAAATCTGGCTCAGAAAAAATGATTTTATCAAAAGATGAGTCAACTTGATGCATCACATTCTCAAAATATTGATTATCTGTCACAGAGTCAGCAGATTCTGGCCCTTGAATCAATTTAACCTTTATGTTCATTAGATCATCATCTAATTCAGAAGTTGAAGTGATATTAGTATTATGTAAAATACCTACAGGGCCAAGGGTGTGTTCCGATTCAGTGTCTTTAATGATAGGCAGCAATATATCCTTAAGGGCCATCTCATGATTCAACAGATTTTCTTTGCTTTTACTAATAAAATCAGTTGTATATTCTGGAAGATTGCTTCTTTCAGTAACTAGGCTACTTTTACTACTTGATTCTAGTTGTAAAACGTCTATACTTTGCTGTTTTTCTAAAGAACTACAAATATGGTTTTTATCCATGAGAATCATTTTATCAATACTTTGATATTCATGGCTGGTCTCCTTTTCATTCGTGGTGGTAGCACACAACTGGATTTCCATACCTTCAGCCTCACCTTGGCATGTGGGCTTTTCATTCTCATATCCTACTCCTTTTTCTTTATCATCATCAATGATACAACTTTCTTCATTTTGCATAGAATCTAAATGATCAGTCTCAGATTTAAATTCTTGTCCAGTTACATATTCTTCTTTTCTCCCTCTCCAACAGCCAACGTCATCAAATTTTAATGAAGCACTGAAGCTCTCTTTTCTTCTTACAATTTCATAATCAGTCAATGAGTCAGACTCAGCACCCACAAGGTTATTTGTCCTTTCCCTTTCTGATACAATTTCCAGCAACTGTTCATTGACTTTGTATAAGCCAACTGAATTTGAATATATTCTTTCGCCAGGATCTAATTCAGCTTTCTCAGTACCTATGACAAAATCCTGAAGAGACTGTGCTTTTCCCCTCACACTTAAGCTATCAACTAGTCCCCCCTGGATCACCACAGAATTTTCATTCTCTTTTAGAACATCATAAAAAACATCACCAGGAGAAGCAGCCCCATCATTTTCCTTCTGCAGCATATCATAGTCCTCAGGTTGCAAACAATCACAGTCATCATCTTTAAGAAGTAGAGAATCATGGTCATCATCTTCAAACAAGGGAGTATCATAAAAATCATCATCGCTATCAGTGTCTGTCTCTGTGTCACTCTGGTGATCATCCAGTAGTGACGTTTCATAGTCACCAGCACTGACAGTTTCTTCAAGCAATGATGTGACACACACCTGAGATGTGTTGGCATTATCAATATCACCCCTTGAAGCTGTGGCACAGGAGTTCTCTTTGGACTCATTTTGCTTGTCTTCAGGTTTCTGCTGAGAAGTAACATGCATTTTTTCATCTTCACTGTAAGTATCTGAAACATATTTATCATTGTGATATTGTACCTGAAGATCACTATAACCAATATTTAAAGATTTCTGTCCAGATTTCTGTTCTACCTGTAAACTGATGTTTATGGGTGCAATTCCCAGAAACTGGTCATGAAATTTTTCTTCCATTCTTTGACCCCATAGCATGTTTTGGTCATCATATGACAATGTAGAGACTTCACATTTATTTCCATTGTTCTCTGTGGTATGTATATCTTTAAAACTTCCCTGATCATTCCTTAATTTATCTTGACTTAACAAGGCACTCAGCCTGGGGGAATAGTCAAAGATACTTGAATCCTTGTTTATATTATCTTCAATCTCTGTTTCATTAAAATCACAGCTACTACTAGCTTTTGATTTCACAATAGAATCTGTTATCAAATCAGTTGCAAAATTTTGAATGTTTTTAGAATGACTACATTCATCTACATGTTCATGTTCCTTTGTTTCAACTTGACTTTGATTTTTACCATTTCTAGGTATGTTTTCAGAGTCTTGTCTAAACATGCTAACGTCTGCAAGTCCAGGCTGTGTTGAATATGAAATAGAATTGGGAACCTTCATACTAGATGAATTCTTAACTATATGATCTGTTGCTATTGTATTTGCCAGCTTTTCTGACTGATAAAATGCACTACTGAAAACATTATTTTCCATTTCATTAAACTCTTCATCTAAGGTATTTTCAGGGATTTCTTTATGTTTAGGTTCTCTGCAATGACATTTATCAAAACTGCTTGATGAAGTTATACTTTCATCCTTTTCTTTACTTGGGGTGTTATTCAGAAATACATCAGGCAGTCTTAAAACATCAATACATTCTTTTCTGGGTGTGTCCTCATCAAATTCTGCACTACAGCCTTCCAGTAGCATACCAACAGCCTCATTCAAGTCTCCATCATACAGCAAAAGTCTTTGCCCGGTGTTTGCATCCATATAGCTATTTATCATCAAATAAGACAGGAATAATTTTTTAGTTTGTTCTGAGCTCTGCATTGCCACTGGCTCTTCTCCATCAAAATCATCCTCTTCTTGCCTATAATCATGGACTGTAGATGGTTGGAACTTACAAAAAGAGAGCCACCTTCTGGCATTTTTACAAGCTTCTAAATCTCCCAAATCTGGCATTTTATCAGGAAGTGTTATGTTTTTTAAAATCGATGCTGTGTCATTATCTATAATTCCTAGTTGCTGAGCAACATCCAAACCAATGACTTGAGAAGTTTCTGGAATATAAAGAGCAGCTATTTTCTGCCTACCATCCAAGATTTTGTATGCTAATTCATTTGTAATCAATTTTTGCTGCAAGGAAGAAGACGTGGGAAATATTTCACCAGAGTGAGGCCAAATGAGTCCAACGTAGCCTCGCTGAGCCTCTAGTACCAAAAGAGCACTGCTCGAAGTTATTAAATCACACTGGACTGCTTCATCTACAGTTAAACGTTTAGCAGGGTTTGAATGGATGATTCCACCTGTTTGAATCTGATATGTGAAAATACTGTTAGCAGTATCTCTGTCAATCACCCCTTCTGCCATAGCTTCTTCAACAGTCATTCTTTGACCAGAGTTGCAACTGATCAGACCTCCAGAAAGAAGCTGTGCACCTAATAACCTAAACATGGTTTCACGGTCTATGAGACCTTCATGAGCCGCCCTCAGAATGCTAATGTTTCTTCCACATTTTAATGTTATTCTGCCCCCTTCTTGTGATCTGACAGGTAGAAGCCGCATCCCAGTGTTTTCCTGTAAAATACTTCTCTGTATGATATCTATTAAAGACACCTTCTCAGAAGTACATGGATCAATAAGATCTTTGCACATATTTTGCCTTTCCAGGACTTTAGAAAATAATGCTGAGGAAATCAAGTTCTGCTGGAAAGCCTGCTGTAGGGTCAACTGTTCTCCTGTAGCTGGAATAACTAGAAAGCCTGTAGAAAGCAGTATCTCAAGAACTCTGATGGCCATGGATTCTGATATCATGCCTTGAGTCAGAGCATCCAGCACTGGAATTGTGGTAGGTGATACAGCAGAAATAATCTCCTTTGCTTGATTTAGTTCTGCGAGTTGGCACAGAACTTGTTCATCAATGAGTCCATGACTTTCAGCACCTTTGAGGTCAAAGCACTTTCTTAATTCTGGTGAAATTAGGCCAGAAATCATTAGCTGTGTCTCAAGCAACCTGATTCCTGTGTCATAGTCAATGAGGCCTCTTAAAACTGCCTGAAAGACTGAAAGGACTTCTCCAGTTGTCTGGTCAATGGTGCCTGCAATCACTTTATCCAGCTGAAAAGAAATACAAAATTCTCAGGTCAGTCTGTGATCCAAGGGTGGGAAGAGTTTCTTGAAACTTAGTTTGCATTTTTTAAAATAAATGCTCTTCAACATAAAAATCCTCTACTTACCAAGGCGCGGCAATGCTGTGAATGTTAGGCAGCTCAAATGCACAAGTGATCTATGTCAGTGATCTATTCAACAGCACAGGATGTGATAAAAGCTTTGAAAACAACATGCATCTGTGAATTGAAAACTTAATATTGTGTACATTAACAAGGTTAGTGAGGACACAACAGAGTAAATGATGACAGTGAGAAAACAGAACACATACCTAGAAGGCCATCATGCTTTCTGCAATTGGATGAGATTAGTCTACTAACATGAAAAAGAGTATCAGACCCCATGCTATTGATGTTTACAGCATACTGACTTCCTCAGACAGTTGAAAACTAATGAACCAGAAAAATTGTTGCATATCCCCAAAATATGACAAATAATGTATAAAGTATTCCAGGAGTAAGGGAAATGAATATAGAGATAACTTTTTGAATGCTGAAAACTGTGTTGAATACTGTGAATGTGTATTATCAAGCTATAAAAGTTTAAGGACAGGCCAAATTTTAAGTGATTTCTGTTATATTTTAACAAGATATTAGGGCATCCTCCCTATAATACACGGCCCAGTATTATTCAAATAAATGTCATGGATATCTCTGAAAATCAAACAAATCCCATAACCCTCCAATGTCACCTTCAGAGATGACTCCAGCTATTTTACAACATCTGTAAAATACCTAATGTAGCAGCAGAAGAATGGCTTTTAAAGAGGAGAGTTAGAAAAATGAATGATTCTTTTCTTTTACCATGCAAGGCAGAGATTAAGATGTCACAGAAACAGATGACAGCAAGTGTAAGATCGCATTTAATAAACAACATTAAAATCTCCAAATACTTAAATAAACCATCCATGTTTTTTCCATGGACACAATTCAAAGCCACTTCTTTACTACTGATATATAATCTTACAATCATGCAATAAAACTGAGAATCTTGAAACAGCTTCATGTTTTAAATAAAAAATATTACCTTCTCCTCTACCTTTATGTCTTCTATGGTTTGTGATTCTTGCAGTTGTTTCAGAGAATCACTAAAGAATAAATTATAACTTTCTTGAAGAGTTTTCACTTGTCTTTCCAATTCATTTCTTTCTTCATCTGTCATTCTAAAATAACCAGAAAGAATGAAAAGAGGAATGCAAATCTTCAAGTGCAAAAAATGACATATTAGGCTCGATGATTTTATAACATAGAATACTCTTCTAAATAAATATACAGTCACAGAATAAAATAAAACCTCAGAGACAGATTGCTTAGGTCTTAGAATGGCTGTACATGAAAATTAAAGATGGCCCTGAATACATCTAGGAATCCTTTCTTGCCAAAAAAAGAGGCTGAAGGATAGGGTGTAAACTAATATAGCAGCACCTCCCTAGCACATACAAGTTTCTAAATCAACAAAAGGAAACGATCCCATTGTTAGCCCAACATGAAAAAGGAATAGTGAGGTACCATTACGCAAGATGAAACTTGTTTAAGCCAAAGGATGAATAAAGAGAAAATTTACAAGGAAATTAACCTGATTCTCGAGGGTACAGTACAAAGTCATTACGGAATTATCCTAAGGAGGACAGCTGAAAAAGGTTCAAGAAAAGGGGAGATTCCTTCCTTGCTTGAGGTATTAGCTAAAATATAGAAAAGTGCCTTAATATATAAAGTAGGAACAAAATATGAGAAATCAGGTTGCCACAGGTCTCAGCTAAGAAAATAAGGAACATATTTACACACATTTTCCAAAAGGTACATCTCAGAGAGTACTACTTAGTATTGAGTCCTCACAACTCACCAGCTATTGATCCTAAACCTCTCTGAGCCTGTTTTCTTATCAGTAATATGTGGGGATAATAAGTACATTTCAGGCTTTTGGAAAAGACTACAAGTGACTAAAAGCGAAAATAAAATCGCTAACTTTATAATCTTATGTTATTACATCACTTGGTAAATTTGTGATTGAGTTCCATTTTAAAAATCTCAACTAAAATTTACCCTCTTCCATTTTGCTGAACGTTTTTAAGACCACTTCCCTACATTAAATAAAAGAGCTAATGAAAACCAACTTACTTGTCTCCATGTTTAGCCAAAAATAGCTGCATGGTTTGAAGTGCCTCAGATAATTGTTCCTTCTTGGTTAGTATTTCTTCACTGGAAATCTGCAAGGTAAGGAAAACACATTCAAATTCTCCTCTCGTAAAGACTAGACAACGAGTCTATGGCCATGCCACCCTGAACATGCCCAATCTCATCTGATCTTGGAAGCTAAGCAGGGTTGGGCCTGGTTAAAACTTGGATGGGAAACCACCTTGGAATACCAGGTGCTGTTGGCATTAAAAATAAATAAAGACTATAGTAACTTTAAAAAATTAATCAAGTTCTCATTAAGACCCAAATGAGGTCTATTTTCTAGGTGACCCAACTCAATAACCCATTATTTATTATCAGCCTATAGGCCTGGGTAATAAGAATATTTTATATTTAGAATGCATGATTAAGGAAAACCTCTCTCTAACCATAATATCATCATTTTCATGAGGAAGTAATACAGCATTATATGGTCTTTGTATTTGGGACCATAAATAGAGGTTGCCTTAACACCTTAAGTGGCCAGGGGTTAAGCACTGGCCTAATGTCATCCTTGTACATCGCGGTACACAAAAATATTTGTGAATGAGGAACACTATTCCTAATGAGTATCTTCCTCCAAGCTCCAGATACAATGCTTCTTTTGAAAAAATTATGGTGACAATATTAATCTGTAGGTCTGCAGTTTAAGACTAAATAATTTTTACTGCTAAGACTTTCACTAGCGAAAATTGCCTGTGATGGTCAGAGGAATAAAACTGAACTCTTTAAAGAAAGCTGTTAACACTTTCCTCTAATTCCTTAGTATATCATTTCTGAATGCCTAATACCAGAAGTAAATTGCCATTCTTTTAAAGAAGCAGAAATGAGAGTAAATGATAGGCCAATGAAAAGGTATCTGTTTCCCCTGATGTATTCTAGAGTCAATTTAAAGTCTACTTTTCATAGTTATAGGTAATAATAAATTCATATTGCTGTTTTGAAAAACATTTATTATTCATATCAAGTTGCCTTCAATTCCTTTGAGAGATCATCAAGTATTGGAGATTTTTATAATTTAGGTCATAATCTGCATTTAAAAATTTTATATCTACTAGATCTAAAACAAGTCTAGTAAAATTTTGGAGACTTAAAAAGTACAGAATGAAAAAATATCAAGGGTTTATAATCCACTGTTCTCAAAAGAAACTTGTTCTCCTAAAGAAATCCCTGCTAATGTTTACATCCCTATTTTAGTTCTTTTCCTATTTGACAAGGCAGGTGGGGATATTTTAAACTAAATATTTACATAGAATAACTGAAGGATTTCGTTTAAAACATCAAATGTAATTGCTTTCCAACTTCTCGTTTCTTCCATACTATGTGAAATGTAGCACACAGGACTGTGAGCTAATATGGCTTTATTTCAATTGAACAATTCAGGTATATACTCAGGTCTGAAAACTTCTTCAAGGGGGAGCTCCAGATAAAGCACCTCATATCATAGGGAAAACTAGACAAGACACTGAAGTTTTCCCCTATTTAATTATGTCAATAATGTCCGTCAAATGATGACAAGTGAGTACTGATGCCGAGCTTGAAGGGGAAACTAATGATAGTTAATAATAGCCTCTATTATTTCCAAAGGTCAGGCAGGGGTAGGAGGGCAGTGCATAAAAAGTTTTTGAGAAAAATGCTGTTTAACATCTTAATAGAAAATTTAAAAAATAAAGCAGCAATTCATGCGTTATCACTAGTAGCAGCAGCAGCAATACTAAAATTTATTCCTTAACGATCAATGCCCTTAGAGCTTCGAGTAGAGGAAGTCCAACAGACACCATGGAGCACTGACATTTCAGGAGCCGGAGCTATCTGGCTAACGCCAAGTAGTTAGTGTACAGAAGACAGCCCACAGAAGTAAAAAATTCATATAGGAAAGGGCAACAATCTAGAATTGCCAGTGATTGACTAGAAAACACTTCTTTATAAATTAGAAAAGGTCCAGAAAGGCACAACTAAGCTCAATCCTCAAAAATGTTAACATCTTAAGTTTGTATTTTAGTAATTCTTGAAAGTTTTTGTTTACATTGATAAGAATGAGACTGCATACATTTATGATATAGTGTGTGGATTTACTCTGGGCACAAAACAGGATAACTCTACTCTTCAACAATTCTCATCATAGTAATCAAGGAGCAGATCTAACTATGAGGAAATGGAGCACAACATATTAGTTTACTAATAACAAGACTAGTATATATAGTTCAGGCTTTGGACTATATAGTGATTTGTTGGGCAAGTTACTTAATCTCTTTGATCTTTATTGATAATTGCCTATAAAAATGGGGGAGGGGGACAAGGTGAAGAATTAAACATTTAGGTGGACTGTATCATCTCAGTAAATTCCACCCACTATTATTATTAACCAGGACCTCAGTGAATACCTTTTGCTTAGAGAAGGGAGACCTTCCAGCCTTCTCTCCATCTCTCAATGTCTTGCTGATATTTGATACCCATTTCTGTAATTCTTTGGCTTTTTCAACATGCTCTTTCTTTTCTTCTTCCAGTGACTTCTGACAGGTGTGAGTAGTAAAAAACATATATTCCAGTCAATGACCAAGCTATTAAACTACCTTTCCACAGAAAACAAGAATGTAAAAATGTGTTCTCATCACACACAGATTACTGAGATCTTTTATTCATTCATTTAACCACGTTTATTATGTCACATAGCAGATGTACTTCCAAAATGTTTATGGTATCAAAGGTAGCCGTGATCATTCCTTAATGAGCTGTCTAACATCCTAGCTGGTAAATCAAGATGACAAATAAAATACCTCAATTTTATTCACGAAGCACTAGAAGATCAAACTTTGAATTGCTGCCTTTGCATTAACATTACAGTCACAATTGTCTTGACAGAAAAGTATAAAACAATGGAAAGCTGAAATAGAGAATGTATACACATATGTGAAAAATACATGGAATGAAGAAAACTCCTCCTCTTCCAACATACAATCCACTCATAATGCTGCTTTTAAGGGCAAAGTCTAACTAGAAATGAGAGATTGTGGTAAACATTGAATATGTAAAGAAGGTTAACATTTAATATGTAAAGAAGGTTATTATATATAGGAAAATGAAAAACTTTTTCATTTTTCAAGGCAATTTGACACACTATAGCCTGAGGAATGTGGGAAAGAATTTACATCTCTCTCTTTGAGTCCATGGTGCTTTTGGAAGTGCTTTTTCAGTGAGTGCAATGGATCGTTTAATAAATGGGAATCCTAACATCAGCCTAGATCTATCCAGCGATGGAGAGTTCTGTTGGAGTTCAGGCTTACCCCATATCTGAGGTAATGTACTTTTATTTAGTGTGGGCAAGATTAAAAACTTTGAATCTCAAAGCTAAATGGAACCATTTTAAGAGCAGTAAATATTTTCTTAATTTCAATTTAAAAATTATTCTTCCTTGTGAACGGTCAACTATTCTCACCCCTCCAGAAATAAATAGCACTTTGAGTATGTGACACAATTATCAGACTGTGTATTTAACTGATAGCATCATGCTCTGGACAGATCACATGAATGAGAGAGCATCACCCCTGTGCAAAATTTCAACGCATCCTATTATGGAGAATAGTAGAGGCTAGAAATTCCTGTCATCAACGGTTCAGATACTTCTAAGAGCTTAAGCCCTGTGCGGAAATCAAAATCAGCTTTTTCTAAGGCTTCTTTATATGTCAACTTTCTTTTTGTTTGGGGACATATTATATTTCTGACATATGACTTCTGATCTTTGAGTTTTGTAGCAAGGAAGACATCTATCATACCTACTTGGAGAGCCTCTTCTATTGACAACCTAGAGTGAACCTGTGGCTCTATCAACCCCCCTGTCAAATACTGAAATTCCAAACATCTGATTCCCATTTCCTTACTTATGATATTTGCATTCACAGCTTCCACCACTGACATCACTTTGCTAGTGACGGGATGGCCAATCCCTGTCATCACTAATTCACACTGTCGCAGCTGCTGGGCAAACCCCTCATCAACGAGACCTCTATGCAAAGCTTCGGCCACCCGGTACTTTTTGCCTGTAAGAGGATCAATTATTCCCCCTGTGCTGACTTGGGCTTCCAGGCATCGGAGGGCAGTAATTCTATCGATCAAATTTCTGCGGGAGGCCTTTAGGACAGAGATCCTTTCTCCACTAGTAGTCAGCCAATACCCTGCAATAGGACTATGCAAATCCTTCTTGGGAACTAATTGACTCAGCAAGGAATCGGCAAGTTCTGTAAGTGTGATGAGGCCTTCCTGATACTTTTGGACCAATGCTTTGTCAACTGTTCCCTGCTCTACAGCCTCATTGATATTGAACTGTAATCCTGTTTTAGTATCAGTCAGCATACGAGAAGGATGCCCATAGGATTCAAAAAACGTGGCTTCCCTCCACTGATACTGCTGCCCTGAGAGTTCAAGATACGTACTTTTTTCAATCAAGTTTCTCTGGAAAGCCTCATATGCAGTCAGTTCTGCTCCTGTCTTAATATCTACTACAGAAATCCTATGAGTTTTCGCTACATTGAGATTGGAAATGTTCCTCTCCCCAAAAGGAAACAGAAAGCACTGGCAATCTACGTCGAATACACACATTCGGAGTAATTCTGAGTAATACAGAGCTTGCTTGTTATTGGGATTAGGAAAAACTCTTGCGTTGCTTGATGGCTCATGTAAAAATTGTAGGATGGCATTATTTAGCAACCCTTGCTGCAGAGCAATTTCTGGAGGAACGCGAATGCCTCTCACAGGGTCAATGATGCCCCCGCTGGCAATCTGGGCCTCCAGGATGTGTTTGCCTTTTTGTCTGTCAAGCATTCTATTTTCCATAGCTTGAAACACTGACAATGTCTTAGAAGAACAAGAATATCCCAGGGCTGCCTTCTCAGCCTCAAGGAGCCTAATTTTGAAATCAGGGTCAACAATTCCTTTAAGGACGGCATCTTCAACAGAATATGTCTGACCTGAGATGGGATCGATTATAAAACCTGTTGCAGCCTGAGCTTCTAAAAATGCTAAAGCCATCATTTTGTCTATTACGATTTTCTTGGCTGCTGAGGCAAATGAAATCTTTTCTTTCGTGGATTCCAGATAAAGCCCTGCAATTGAGGTGGGTTTTGTCAAAAACTTGCTAAGAGTTTTCTGAACTTCTTCAACAGTCTTAAGACCAAGTCGCAGATGCTCAATTGTTTTCATGTCCAGAAGCTTAGCTTCAACCAACTGCCTGGCAGTCACAGTGTGCCGGAGCCCTTGGAATTTAAATTCGTCATCCCTAACCGAACATGCATGATCATCACTGAAGTTCTGGAAGGTCTCTGGTTCTAAGCCTTTCTTAAGAAAATCTCTCTTGAGTCCACCAGATGCTCTGCATCCTTCAAGCATCCATTCTTCAGCACTGGAAACTGAGTTCTTTTCTTGTTTTAATGTTGTAACTTCTGTATGCATATCATATTGCTTGTTCTTAGCTATCTGTAACAGGAATTTATAAGATGTTAAAAGTCACCTAAAGAACATTAAATCACTTTACCCATTCTTAATCTAAATAGAATTTCTCGAATGACAAAGGTGAAACAAGTAAAGAAGATAAGGTTTTCAAACCAAAGAAGGTTCAGGAACAAGCAATACTATTCTGAGAATCTAAAGGTAACTTCAGATGACAATTAAGGTATTAAAACAGTATGTTTTAAAAAGACTGAAATAAAATTTACCCAGAGAACATGTTATAAATTAAAGTTAACTGCCTGGTTTTTCTAGCTTTTTTTATGGTCATATTTTTCAGAATATGTAATCCCATAGTTATAACAGTAGAACTGTTATATCTGTCTGTTTAATCTGAATTACTTAAAAATTAAAGATTGATAATTTTTAGTAAAGATTCAGGTAAATCTCTAGAAAATTATAGCATTCTATTCTGTCAGAACAACAAAGAGCCAAAAATCACACTTAACATTGTTAAAAAATTTGGTCTAGCAGAGAAAGGAAACGAAAGGAAACTTGACATTAGGTAGTTGATAAGGACTCAGAATCCAGATTATACCTCTAAGGGTGCCAAAAGCTTCACCAGGTCCGTTTCACATCTGTCTTCTTGACATCTAACAGGTGGTCTGGAATTGTACAGAGCCTGATCTCTTATCTTCCCTATTTCCGATAGCCTTGAAATAGGGTTTTTCTCATCAAAAGTTATCTGTAATTCGGTGCTTGTTTGAGAAAAATACTCAGAGTAACACTGCTGGCTTTTCTCTCTCTCCAGTGCAGGCTCTGATGGCCAGCGCTGGACGTCCTTGGGTACCTGTTCAACCCGATGTTGCCATTTTTCTTCCGACTCTTGTGGTTCTTGGGCCCATCTCAGCAGAGGCGATCTAGTTGGTGGCTGCACTGTGTTCCTAGAAGAGAGGTCTCCAGAGTGTTGACACTCCTTCACTGCCATCTCAAAATCTGGTGTGAAGGCACATTCTTTGGCTGGGCTCTTTTTCTGGATTTCACACTGGAGCAAAACTAACTGATGTTCTTGTTCCTTTATCTGTTGATCCATTTTTTGCTTCAGGTTTTCAACTTCATGTTTCTGGGCCACCAGCTCCTTTTCAAGTTTCTGACATTTCTGGTAATGATTTGCTTCCACATTCTGCCCTTGTTGGATCTGCTCACGATATTGTTGAAGCTGTCTTTCAAGTTCTCTAATATTTGTTTCACAGAGCTTAGCATTCTCCTGAGCTCTGCAGTTTTCTCGCTGAAGAGATACAAAGTCAAGCTTGATGCCTGAAATATCATTTTCAGTGATAACTTTAGAGTCCATTAATTTTTCCATCTTTTTCCGAAACTCCTCTGCCGAACGTTTAAATTTTTCAGATTCTTCCTGAAACAGAACCATCTTTCTGTGAGTCATCTTCTCCTCTATGGTCTTTAAGTGAAGTTCATCTTGTACCTTTTTCAACCTGTTATTTAACTCTTGCACCTGAGCTTGCTGTAGCTGTACTTTCTGCTCTCCCAGTCGTTTTTCCTCTTTGGAAGCACTCAGCTCAGCATTCAGATTTCTAACCTCTTTCTCAGTATTCTGGATGATAATGTTCTGCTTGTCACACTTCTGCTTAAATTCACTTACTAAATTTTGACTTTTGGCCAGGTCTTCTTCTAGACACTTAATTTTTTTATGGAAATCCTGTTCTGTTTTTGTCTGTTTATGCAAGTGCTCATTTGTGTTGCGTAGCTGATCTTTAAAACCATCTGCCTGAATTTTCAGCGCTTCGCATCTTTGCTGGATAGCTTGTTTCTCTAAAACCACATTTGCTGATTGCACTTGAATTCTCTGCATCACTACTTTGGTTTCATTATTCTGCCTAGTAAGCTCGTCCACTTTTTGTTTTAGCAGTTCTGCACACTTATTACTTTTCTCCAATTCTTCATTAAGCTTTTGGATTTTATCATTATTTTCTTTCTCGGCTTTAATATTTTGAAGCAACTGCGCATGGCTTTTCTCAAATTGTTCTTTTAGATGATCTGATTTTCTCTGACAGAACTGCATTCTTTCATTAGAGAATTCCTTCTCACCCTGAAAAGAATTAACTTGTGAATTTAAATGCTGAATACTCCTCTCAGTTATAGCATGTGTCCTAGTGATCCTGTCTACTTCTCTTTGCAGTTTCCCTTTTTCCTGTTGAAGAGATTCTAATTCTACTTCATAATTGTGCTTTATTTTCTTAAGATCATTAGCTTCTTGCATGACTTCTTCAGCTTTATCTGTGGTTTGGTTCAACTGCCGACTCAGTTCTCTGAGCTGCTGAGAATACCCTTCCTCTACCTGGTCCTTCCTTTCCAACTCTAACTTAAGGCACTTTAGTGTATTATTTGTTTCATCTAGTTTTTCTTTTAGCAAGCGAGCCTTTTCCTCAGATGAAGTTTTTTCAAGCTGGAGGGCATTAAGTTCATACTTCAGCTCTCTCATGTCTTTTTCAGCCTTTCTATTGGCAACTATTAGCTCATCTACCTGCTGTTTGAGTTCTTCTGCTTTCTGTTTGTCGTGCTCCTTGTGTGTGATGGCACAAGCTGGCAATGTATTTTCTCTACATGAATACTGAATTTCAGTTATTTTTTTCCTTGCTTCCAATTCGATTTTCTGCTTTTCTTTCAACTGTTTCTCTGCTATCTGTTTCTGAGATGCTAGATCTTTTTCCATCTGCTTTATCAGCTTCAAGAGTTCTTCCTCATTGTCTCTCTTTCTTCTTAATTCTTCCATTAACTTATTTTTTTGTTGCTCCATGTCACTGAGACTTGAATCTTTTCTTTTAAGATGATCTTCCAGTGTTCTCCTTGTAAAGGTGCTTTCTTCTAACTGGTTCCGGAAATTCAGGAGGTTTTCTTCCACAGCTGCTCTTTTGGCCTCAGCCTCTGCCGTGAGCCGCCTCACCCGTTCCAGCTCCCGCTCCGCAGCTTCCTTCTCTCTCACGATGGTCTCAAGTTCCCTGCGGTACTGCTTGGCCTCGCTTTCAGCCCTGATTTTCTGCAGAGCGATGTCTTCTACATTTCGCTGCTGCTTTCTCAATTCATTTTCTGCAGCCTCCTTGACCTTTGGAAGTTCTTCCTCTACTTGGGACTTTTGTTTCTTTAGCTCAGCTACCATTCTTTCCAATTCACCTATCTTTCCTGTAAGTTTGCTATTCTCAATCATTGTTGCCTTCTGACGCTGAAGCAGATCTGAATATGCCCCATGTTCAGAAGTCTCCTTACACCTTTTAATCTATAAGAGATATTTAAAGTGTCAAATCTGTTCTATTCAAATTTATCTTTAAAAATATGAAGCGAGGCTCACAAAAGAACTTATAAGAACAAGTGAACCCAAATGCAGAATAAGTGCTACTACCACCACCATCACCACCATCACCACCATCACCACCATCACCACGACCAGCTTCTTCATAGAGGAAGCTTTGGAAAGTCAGCAGTAGGAGAAGACAAAAACTAAGTTTTCTAAACAGAAGATTCTTTTTTTTTTTTTTTGGTCTCTCGAGACTAATTTTGTTTCAAAAATTAGCTAACTCAGGATTCTAAATCAAGAAGGGACATGATGACATAGAGCATGATCCCAACCTTTTACAAATGAGGAAACTGAGGTACAGAGAGGTTAAAAATGATGAAATGGGAACTAAAACTTTCACAACAATGCTCTTTCTGCTCTCACACAAAACTTAGTCCTATAAGCTCAGAAGAACATACAACAAACATATAAGAATGAAATGACAATAAAGAATTTAGTTTTCAACATCCAGCTCAATGGAAATTTTTAAAAAATAATGTTTACATCCCTCTGTTGTACAGTTAAAAAAAATACAGAACTTTGGAACAGAGAGCCAAATCAGGAAATAATACTTAACACGGGGAAGGAGGAAAATTATACAAAAACTCTAATTTCTAAAGTCAAATTTCCTACTTGTTTATACTTGCCATATTACGACAATTATAACCAGAATTGCTAATGCAAAGGCAGCTATTGTCTCTGCTGGCTTTAAAAAAGATGTGCTTCATATACTCACAGATTTTTGTTGCTGTTGTTAATGATATGCCTCATACGAATCCACCTTGACGAGTACCTTTAGATACTCCATAAATACAAAGATATTTGTTAAATATAAATATTTTTCAAATATGCTTAGGGATTCAGCCTCAATGTATAGAATAAAGTATAAGAAAAATGTTTTACTCTGTTAATGATAGAATCGATCCCAGCTGGGAGGAGCACACTCTGCATTGATTACATAACTATATGATCAGGGTTAGCTTTTAATTATAATTTAATTTCTCTTTGTTAATACCATAAGGTTGTTAGCTTCATATCATCAACTCAAAATCATCACCATTAGAAACAATTTAAACAGGAGTAGAGATATTATTCCAGACTTTTTTTTTAATTGAGTATCTTTGGTGAATTTCAATAATTAAATTTACCTATAGAATATACATCTTATTTTGCTTCCTCTAATTTCTTGATGCCCAATAATTGTGACAAAAATTTCAGTTGTTTCCTTTGCTAAACTAAATATGGTTTATAATAAAAATTAATATAAAACAAATCTCATCACAAGCTGCAATACTTAGTGCTCTATTTTCTTTATTTTGTTATCAGGGTCAACTCTTAGTGACACTGAAGCATTTTATTGGCTTAAACATTAAATTTTCAAAAATGTTTTAGTAGTTGATTTCTAACAGGGTCTTTCTCAGTTCTCTATCAAATCTCATTTACAATTGTTGCTGGGAAGTTTTGAGGCTTTTTTTCTTTAGGCATGTTCTGAGGTTTAAAAACTGAAATTTCTCTCAGAAAAAAAATGTCTGTTGTTGAACCTTCGGTATCTTAATTAAAGCCATTTTACTGACTGTTAATAATCTCATTTTGTCTACATAACTGGATTTTTTAAAGCAAATACTACAAAAATTACCAGAAAAAATTTAGTCCTATTGCAACTTTGCTTTCTTGTAGATCTCAAACTTATTTATACAAAAATAACTCCTTCAAGGAGACACACTGTCCTTTAATCTCAGCAATTAATATTTAATATATTTTGCTCTCAATGTAAGCTAGGAAATCTCTTTAACCCATTTAATATCCATTACAGATACTCTACTTACATTTCTAATTTGGTATTATTTTCTGAAATTAAGTTGCATGCCTCTTTGGTTTTATGTTTGTTATGGAAAATGCCACTCTCAGACCACGGTTTTTCATGTGGGTCTTCACAGACTTGGTTCTAGAAACACTACTCTTTGGAGTCTATATATCTTTTACAAGACATTCCATTAATATGATTCTTAAATTGTAAGTTTTTATTCAGGCATTTTTAAAAATCTATTTTAAAGTATAGTCTTTGCATGGTCTTCCATAACCATATTGTTTTGACTTTCAATTATCTACAATTCTTTTATATTTCAAAGGATGATGAGCACAATTTGTATATATTCAGGCTTTATGAATTATCGTTTGGTTCTATCGACTTTAGTATTCTGCCTCATCAGATAAATTGAGCAAAGTGGCTCATATATATGCAATCAGATATACAAGAAAGAAAAAGGACTTAAATTATTTTATTTTACATTTAACTATTAAACATACAATTTAAAAGACTTGCATACCATTTAACATGGAATTGTATCTTAAAAAGTAAAAATATTTTTTAAATTATGGATGATCTTTCGTAGATGAGAGGTGTACGCCTATTATTTGGATGGTAACAAATATTCTGCTTCTCCTTTCTAAGCACAAAGGAAGCTAGTTATAAAGACTTGCAATTAGCTATGTTAGTGATTTAGTTGCAGAAAACTGTTAACACTGAACAGACTAAAATAGTTTACAAAAGCAGTCACATTTTTAGAAAGTGAAAGTAACATCTATTAGACATTTACTACTGCTTTGGTTCTCTCATATGAATAGTTATATTAAGTATAATCATCTTCAGAATTTCAATAACAGTATAATTTAAAATGGCTAATTTCCCATGATTTACTAATTTTATCATTCAGTCTACTATTTTTGTCTGTTCTGAGGTTAGGAATAGAAAGTATATCAAGATAATAGAACACAGCATAATCCCTTCAAAATTATATACATATAATTTTATGACAATATATTTTCATAAATAAGTCCTTACTCTTTCTATTTCAGAATATATTTTTAAATGCAGAATCCAAGCCACAGAAGTCCTCCAAATGAGAATGGGACTTAAACAGTCTTTTTACTATCTACCATACCTTTTTGGCAAAAAAACGAAAACAAACAAAAAAACTCTATAATTCTTAAAAAGTACTACCTTTCATTTTGTACAAATACCTCCTACTTCTAAATTAATGGCTTTTGTGTTTTAAATCCTTGAAGATATCAATTAATTCAAAATGCATAAAAGAAATGTGTTTATGTAGTATTTCTACAGACATCATAACAGTGGTCACTATACTTCAAATAAGTACACTTTTCAACTGAGAAACTAAAAAAAATTCTGCCAAAGTATCAGCGTTTCATAATTTAAATACAACCATTTATAAAAGGCATTAACACTATCATAATAGAGTTCTCAAGTGAAAAGAAAAAAATGTTTTTCTATTTAAGAAAATCTTTAAAATAAGTCAAAAAATCCTAGGCCTCTACTTTTTCACCGTAATTTTATAATTAAATTAGTACTTACATATCAGCTATCGATCATGTAAATATATCATGAAATCTTTTTTGTCTTCCCAGACAACTACATACTTCTTTTTACTTAGCTGTTCATAGTTAATGATTACCTCTTCCTCTTCCAGCCTCTTCAATGAATCGCCAGCAAACTTAACATATTGTGTCATGAGGGTGACCAGAGCAGTATACCGCGTCCGTAGGTCCATGAACTGTAAGAAGGGAAAAATAATAAAAACATAACCTCCAGTTGCCCTAAACGAGCTGGGTAAGCATTAAATAATGATTACAATATTAAGTAGGCTTTGTGACAGCAAAGTACACAACTCCCCAATAATGGTAACTAGGTAGGAATGAGCTTATTACTGTTGTGCAAATCATAGTAAGTGACAATTCTCTTCTCAATTTAATCAGGAAGTACATTTATTATTCTCTGCAATTAACAATTAATTATAAAGATTTTTCAATGGTTTTTTATTTTAAAAAACCCTTAATAAAATGTAATATTACAGGTAGAGAGATTCTTTTTGGGATGATGAAAAAGTTCTGGAAACAAAGAGTGGTCACAACATTGTAAATGTTCTAAATGCAACTGAATTGTAGACTTAAATATGGTTAAAATGTTAGACTTTCCATTACGTACATTTCACCACACCAACAAATTTTTTAAAGTATTGTTTCTCTCTTTTACACCCTCTCCTTTCTCTATCATACTTTTCTTACCTCTTGAATAATGAGATCTGCAGAGCTCTGCATTCTTCTTCGTTTCACTGGAGATTTTTGTTGTGAATCTACCATGGCCCGGTAGGTCATTGTTTGTAATTCGTAGTCCTGGATAAAGGAATCAACAAAATTAAATTAATTAAAGCAAAGTACTAACGCTTCATTCCATAGGGATTCTACATAGAGAAATGGAACTTAGTTTCACTAAACTTTAAAGAAAATATTGCAAACCAACATTTTCAGGAATCTATCCAATCCTCAGACGTTTCCAAGGTGGTAATAAAATCAGAAACATTTAGGGTGCTCAGTAAAGTTCCTAAGTCTCTTTAAAAACTCGTGGAAACAATTAGCACAATATGCCACTGACATTCAATCTCCCTTTCCTCTAGCTAGGCAATGGAACTGTGGATCCAGGTGGCTAAAGCTGAGATATTGTTAATGGCTTCAAAAACCAAGAGTTCTCAGAAAGTTAAGAAGTTATTCCACAAAATACTCTAGCATTGTTTAAGGCAGGGAGGGAGAGAAGAAGACAAAATGATTTAAGAAATGAATTTCAGAGTTTTGTACCCCTTATATGTATGGGGGGGAAGTATGTGTGCACATGCTGTGCGACATGAAGAAAATGAACAAACCAGGAGTTGTCATGTGACTCACATATCACAAAAAATTATAGATAAGTGTAAAAAGTTTCAAATGAAAATTCTGTTTCCACTTTTTAACACAGAGTGAAAGGACTTTCCAAGGTTTTAAAAAGGTACAATGGAAAATCATATACTTGAATATTAAATCTAATGCAGGTAACTGAATCTTCTTACCTTCACTATAGCTGAGTACTGTTCTGCATGTTTTTGACACTCATCCATTTTGCACTGTTTCATTTCTATTTCGGATACCAGCATCTATAAATACACACAATTTAGAAGAAAAAATGACAAAGAACTCTAATCTATGCTATTCAACTAGTTAAGATGCTCAGAAACTAAGAAATATCCACATGATTTAATAGTACAGCTCCTTAGCCCTTAGCACGCAGTATGTAATTTGCCTTATGGGTAAATCACAAACTTCCAGATTAAGCCATATAAGTGACCCACTCATATGGGGGTTTCAAAGCATAAATTACTAAACTCTACAGGAATCATGCAAAAGTAGACTCAAAGCCCTTGGCCCCCACCCATTCCTGATCAAAACAAAGCTGGAAATTACTGGCCCCCCAAGTAGAACAAAAATCTCAAAGCACTGAACTTTTTGTCAAATGTGGCTGTTCAATTTTCTACCATGAACCATTTTTATTTATTTAGGATCCCAAAAACTATTGTGACGAGCAGAGTACAAAGAAATTTCCATAACTATGATTAAATTATCACTAGGAATTTGAAAATTGTCCCAACATCTTATTCCTTATGCTTTCAAAACTGACTTCCAAGAAATCAAAGTAAGTGATATATGTACATTTGAATTGCAGGATTTTAATATTTATGATTTACTCCCTACCTTCTTCTAAATAGCTGCTGGCTTTTTCTTTGAATGGAGAAAGGAAGATAAGGTGACCAAATGCAGACATGACCTTAGTACAAGGAATTATGTTTACATACCTTCTGTTGATTCAACTGTGTGGCTAGGGTTTTACTATTTTCAGGCTGATTTTCCTGAATCTTTCTCTGAGTAATTTCAACTTGTTGGATCCAATCATCTAAAACATGATAGGTATCTCTATAGTACTTCAGGGATTTGCCAATGCCTTCTAAGTCCCGTAACCTAAGAAAACCATAACAGAATAATCACAGTTTCCAACAGTATCCATTAGGAAGGTGAAAGGTGTAGTGAAGAAGGAAGAGACAAAATAACCATACTACAATAAATTAAGCACAACAATAAAGGTATGTGAAAAAATTGAAAGCTATAGTACCCTGAGGTACATCTCTAAGGGCATTCCACACTGGCTTAAGTTGAACCTAAATATTTTGCTCCTAGGGTTGGGTAACTGATTATCCCAGGGACAAGTCCAAGAGACTAAAGCTAAAAAACAGAAAAACTGGAAACTTAACCATAATTATTATTAATCAGCATGTCCTGAATACTCAAAGCTTGCATCAAATAGCGATTCACTTTTGAAATGACAAGGTAATTCAATAAAACATGGACTCAGAGAGTTGTGATTAAACACTTCAATTTCTATGATTTTAAAATCAGTAAATTAAACCTATATATCACATGTTTTATAGAGATGAAATCTATGTTTGAGGTGAGATATATATTTATTTGCATTAGTATAAACATGAAAATGAAATGAGAAAAGATACTACTTCATTTTTTTTTTAAAGATGAGCCTTAAAAACATCTCATTTCCTCTTACTTTTTTATTTCACTCACTAGGTGAATGATTTCAAAGTTCTTGTATCTTTAATAAAAATGAACATCCGATCATTACGCTTTCTTTACACCTCTTAGGTCTAGTATAGATGGCTACATACAGCCTATCAAATGCATGATCCACATTCTTACTAAGTCTTGTTAGTTGGTAGTAATTTTTAACTCTTTGAATATTATGTCTGAATATTTTAAGTTGATAATAAGTAGAAAACTATATTGTTTTTCTCTTCAGAAAAAAGCAAGTAGATTAACTATACCAGTGCCAGAGTATATCAATAGCATTAATAACAAAGAGCTGAAACTATTTATTTTGAAGGTAAATATTTTACATAAATCTCCTATATAAGAAAGAAATAGAATTAGGTAGAGCTCTTGCACTTAGCACAATTTACTATATGTGGAAGTGAACTATATATATATAAATGTTTTTTTAAATGCCTAAGTTTAGATTTTACCTAGAACCCAAGGACGGACATTAAAACTGTGCTAAAACTGAACCAAAAAAGGATACTAACCTGTTGTCAATCTGAACATGAACATTTTGCCACCTTTCGACTAACTGATCTGCTTTTTCTTTGTGCCAGTCAAAATCAAGATCCCGTTCTTTATATGTTTTAAACATTTCATCACTGATGGCTTTAGCTTTCTGCAACTCATCCTCCAATGCATGAAATACCTCTCTCTTTTCATCTACTTCAGATCTCCATTGCTGAAATACATTAATTGGTTATAAAAATGGGAAAACACATTATTTACCAAATTTTACAATTTCGTCACAAATGACTGATAATATCAGATAAAGGAAAGAATATCTTTCATATCCAAAAATAAAACATTAGACTGAACCTTATGAAACTGACAATATTTGACTGTACTTTGATCTAAAAAACTTGACAATTTTATAAAGTTCAGCCTAATAGAATTTGCATATCAATAAAACAAAATATATTCTATAAGTAAGTCTTTCTCAGTGCTTATTTTTAAATATCTACTAATTTCATTGTTTAAAAATGAATATATGCATTAAAGATTATGGAGATAACTTTTTGTGATTGTTTTGCAATAGTTTTACTCAGTGCTTTCAGTGCTTTATATATAGAAATACAGACATAGATGAGTGCAATTACCAGTTCTTTTTCCTTTCTTAGATTAATTCCTCTACTTACCTCCTTGATTTCTTAAAATAACTGCCTCTTTCAGCAAGAGAATATATTAGAAATAACTTAAGTTTTAACTTCAACTCTTCTGGCTGCCAACATGAATTGATTATAAAGAGCTACTGTTAAGAAGATTAAAAGAGAAGTACTCGCCTCAAACTAAAAATGCCTGAACATACTTATTTGCAGTAAGCTATGGTATGACAGAGATATGAAATGGAATGAATATAAACATAATAAAATTAAGAAATTTAATCGTTGATGTTTGAAGATCTAAATGCTAGAGAAATACTTTTAGAGTATGATCTTGAAAAGTAGCCAAAAGTGAAATTCATACCTTTAAAGTACTTATTAGATTCTCAATATTATTCTTGTCTGCTATAACTGTTTCTTCTTCACACAGTTTAGTTTCATAGAATTTTACAAGGGCTTCTGCAGCTTGAGTGTTTTTTAACACCAAATTAACAGTTTTCAACCTAATAAAGAGAATTAAACAATAGCCTTCTATTGGTAAACGTTTATTTTCCCATAATGCAGTCCTGAAGCACCATTACGGTGCATGACGCAGCATGTTCTTTGTCGTGGAACGCTGACACATTTACTATAAGATTAATATTCAGCTGACTCTCATTTTAATAGATGGCATATGCTCCAATCCATTCCCTGACCCACAAGTAATATTTTAGCAAGATATTCCAAGATAAGAGGGTCTTCTTTCAAATCTTGTTTATAACAGGCTTAAAAGAAAAACCTTAGAGCAGAGCTACCAAAACTATAGGCAAATATGGGATGATCATACATTATGCTCTAATCTCTGAGGCACATTCCCTTTTAATATGAAGATGCATCATAAATCCATGGAAATGTTTTAATATATTTGTTATTAAGAAAAAAATAAAAGTGAATACTTATATTCATAAAAATGAGTATTTTAAAGTAACAACATATATAAAAAATATGGCAGTTCTATGAAGCAAATTCATATTAAGACAGTGGTTACATACTTATCTATGTAAGTGGAAGACATAGAATAGACTTGGTTCATGTTCTGAATGACCACGCTGAGCTCAGACCGCAAAGTCGGAACTGACGGAGAGGTTGCTGCTTGACTGAAAAATTCTTCGCATTTATTTGTGATTGTTCCCAAGTCATCTTTAAGACGCTCCAGCTCTTTCTTTAGTTTCTATAAAATGGAGAACAAACATAGGTATTAGGTTTTTACTTCAGATGGGGCATCTTTCTTAAAACAGTTTTAAAACATGCATTTTACCATTATGATCACTGACCAGACCTCACAAAGTGGCCACTGGGCAAAGTTGAGCATATAAGAAGTCACAGGAGTTGACAGTCATTAAGGCAGTAATTTATCCTAAGTTAATTTTTGCCCCATCACATTTATAAATCTCACCTCCTGCTCCGTGATTCTGAACACACTTTCATGCAAATCGTCTCTTTCCAGTGGAGTGCGGATCTGTCTAATCAACCGATCTTCACAGCTCTCTAATCGGAGTCTAATGTTTCTAACTTCGGAGATGTAGAGATTATAAACTGATTCCTCTTGCTCCTCTGTGAAAGTAAATACAATGTTTAGAAAATACCTTGTTGTCCATCTTTTGGATGCTCTTATTCATGTTTTAATATGGCAGTTTTACTACTACTAGGACATAGCAAGTCATACTAACAATATCAGTTATTATCGTCACGAACCAACCCTAAGGTTATAAAACTTAAAATAGTGACCTTACAATTTACCAAAAGTTAATAAAATTTCCCTAATGCTATTTGAAATACTAATTTCTATCTTATTATATCCAGGAAAGTAATATATTGATCTTTTATGTTCACAAAAATAAATTATATTAGCTGCAGATCAATTATAAAATATAAATTAAAATTCTTAAAAATGAAAGGTAGATAAAAATGTGTTAATGTTTAAAAAAATTTTAAACAGAATATTGCTTATACAGTTTTTGTCTAAGTAATATCTAAAAAGTTTGTAATAAAATTTATATTTAATCAAAATTAACTAGATAAAATCTTTTCTTTTAACCCTTGTGTAATATCCAAGTTTGGTTATGGCAATCTCTGCACATTACTCTCAGTTTTGCTGTGACTCTAAAACTGCTCTGAAAAATAAGATCTTTTTAAAAAAATTCAAGTTTGGTAAATGAAAAAATAATGGAATCTTTTCTGAAACTAAAAGATTCTGAACATTATTGCAAAATAGTGAAAATGTTGACAAGTAGATGCATTAAGAATCCGTCATTTGTCATACTATTTGGCTGGCATCTTTTTATAAATTTATCATTTAGAAATAAATGAATCCCTTCTTGCACCTTCCTACCTTAAAATGCTTTTAACATTCCAGCAATTCTGTCTACCTATAACAGGGTGAATGACATAACATACCCAAGGCTGAAATTCCCATTAAGAGCAGAAAGTAGCCCGGACTAAACAATTATAGGGTGGGGATTCAAAGATTCCCATGCTTTACCTCTTTCTGCAGATTTAAGAAGTTCTTGATAATACTGCTTACACACATTAACCTCCTTTTCCAGTTGTGTTATATCTGAGCCTGAAAATATTTGGGATTCCTGGCTATCTTCCAGAAAATCTTCAAAACGAGACTGTAGATTACTCAGAACTTGCTGATGTTCACCAGGTAACATTGTCTTTATCTAAAGAAAACCAATGATCCACATAATTAAGTGATTATCACACTAAGAGTTAAATGTAAATGAGACAGATCTAAAGCTAGAGTCTCAGGGTATATGCCATTTCACATTAACAGTCATTAATAGAAGAACCATTTAGAATTAAATTCTTCTTCATTAACAATTTAAGCTTTAAAAAAAAAAAAAAACAAGGAAAACAGGACTATAAAATTTAATAAGTGAAATTAAACTGTACCCATCTATAGAAGTCCAAACACTATATTTTATCTCCCTATCAAAATATAAGAAATGAATAAAAAATGTGATCTCCAGATTCCCCAATTCTTAGGAAGCACCTGGTATGTAGCAGGTATATAACGAATAGTCATTTAAGGAGTGCCTATTTGCATGGATCTTCTGGGCTCTATCCTATTCTATAGCAAAGAGAAACTCCACCCCTCGTGACAAGGTGCCCCACATTTTTGGAAAGATTAGGTTGATGTACAGATTTATACTTACTGAAGCCACATTGCTTGCTCGAATTCTATCAATTTCATTGATGAGATAATGCCAGGATACTACACTCTTCATGTTTATGTGAGTCTCATGCCAAAGAGTTAGGACATTCTGATACTGTTGCTCAATTCTGAAATATATGTAAGAAAACACAGATTAAGCCTTTTCACTCTCTCTGAAAACATGTTACGATTTTTTTTTGTTCATGAAATATCCCATGTTTACTAGCTCGAAATCCTTCTGATACTGTGGGCTTTGACAAAGTATTGATTATTTCTTTAACCTTCAGAGGGCTTCCAAAACCAGCTTTCTGCTTTTTGGCTATTGTGTACAAACCTGTTTGCAAAGTCAACTGCTTCTTTGTTTGGTGGAGGAACAGTAAAGCACACGGAGGGGACCATTGCCTCATTTCCAGTAGGACTAATGACCTTCCATTTAGCACGATGAGAATTGTTTGCCAAAACACATTCGTCGTCTTTGTAAATGGTTATCTGGTTTTAAATGAAGAACAGAATAATCAAATGAGGTCACTGTTGACTAATCTTTTTTACATACCCAACCTTAGGATTTTTTTGTTTTTTTGAGGTGGAAAACTTTACTACTAAGTAATATGACCTCATTTTAAAAATATATAAATAATGCCAGAATCTGGTCTATTTCTGGGAGTTACAAAACAAGTACCTCAATTTGTCTGTAGTCACAGATGGCTTTGATTGGAATAGAAGTTTTGAGTACACAGTCAGGATTCCGTGGCTTCAGCTGGGTTATTGTTTTTGCTCTCCCCATCAGGCTTGCCACTGTGCTTTTATACTGCAAAAGTTCTTCTTTCTCTTCCTAAATAATAAATAAGATGGATTTTAAATAGTAAAAGATTTGTATTCTCTGTTATTTTAGGGCTTTACATAAATAAAACTTCATCAAAAAAGTATTCCTGGACCACAATGTCCAAACTTCTAATCACTCCCCATTGTTTTTCTTTTATTGCTTTTTTATTCTTTAGCCTTTACCACTATCTAACATACATGTATATGTTACTTATTTACATGTTTATGTCTACTCCCCTCTCTAGTGCATGAGCACCACAAGTAGAGATTCTTGTCTGTTTTGTTCACTGTTCTATCTCTAGCACCTAAAACTGTGCCTAGGATATAGATAATACTTAACAAGTATTTGTGAATGAATGACCACACACACATGCACACGTGCACAGACGGAACATTGTTAAAGTATTTTAAAATATCAAGGCTATCACATAAAATTTTTTTTTTGTATTCGTTGCCATAAAATAGTAAAACTAAATGTTTAAATGCTTGATTGAATGAGGTAGAATGATCAAGAGTACCAATAAAATATAAAGTTCTGCACCTATAAAAATTTAATGAAAACAAATCTAGTCCCCACTTTACATTACTAATGAAATTCATAGGTTTTCCTATAAGTACCATTGATTCCTGTACAAGGTCTTCCAGTTTGTGAATGCTGCTTGATCTATCACAGCTGTACTTCCGCTGAATGGCATCTTTCAGATTCCTTAAGTAATCAGTAGCTTCTTTGGCATCATTGAAAAACTAGGGGAAGACAAAAATTAGTAATTAAAGTATATTAAATGCCAGTAAAACACAGAGTTATGAAGCTCAATTACCAGGGCCCTGTGTGTACTCCTTATAAGTGAAAACAGAATAAAATCAAAACGATAAAACTTTATAACCATCTCCCTCTTTTAACCAAACAACTGCTCTTCAATTTGGATAACTGTGAATGAATACTAAGTGTCTAAAGTTTATTACATTCCAAACAATTCTGCAGGGGTGAAATCTGAGGAATAATTTAAAACTTCTGAAGAACAGAGGGAAAAAAAGAGCTCTCTGTAATGACTCTGTAATGAAAATATTTCCTTTATAAGAGACATATCTGTAAAATAAAGATTTTCTTACACTTTAAGGGTTCTTTTAAAAGATTTCCTCCTTAATAGAATGTTTCAATGTATCCTATAGGACATATATCCCTTATAGCCTACAAACAAAACATTCAGTTTATTACGCTTACATGTTACATACATGTATCACAACAATAAATTACAAGGACATTTTTGTAAATTAGCCAAAATCACAATGCCATCTGTTGAAGTTGTGAATCCATTCACATACCTCAAAATAAGCAGTGTTCTCCTTTATGTGCTGCTCCACACACTGGCAGAGCTGTAAGATCCAGCTCCACTGTGTCTGCATTGCCGCTCGGTAGGCCTTAAAGATAAAACACAGCTATTGTCACTGCCTGGAGAGTAATGACATACATCTACAACAGAGCTTTTAAAGGATAAAAGACTCTATTTAAATAGATGGTGAGATTATTGAAAATCAGGGTGGTGAAATGTCCCTCTAATCTAAGAGTTATCACTTGCCCAAAGCCTGTCCTGAAAGTTTAAATATGAATTTTTAAATTAGTCCAGTCCATTTCTTTTAAATTTTCGATTTTTTTCTTGAAATATATGAGAAATGCTAACTCTGGCTATTTTAACATAAAAAAATATTTAACATTCGAAATGGATACAAGCTAACCTTTTCCCACCAACCCTTTCTCTAACTTTGTGGAATCTTCAAATATGCTTTCCTTTATGACACTTTCCCTTCATCTTTCTTTTCTCTGGATTTTTATATTGCTGGGTCATAAAATACACTTTTGACAAAAAATATATGGTTCTGTAGTTTTCTCTTTGTTTTTGCTCCTAAAACCAGGCCAGAAGCTCTTTGGGGAGAGGGGCTATTTATTTGTTTTTACCAGGAAAATATTTGGGGAGGGTGCAGAAGTGATAATGCAATCCCATATCAATGTAATTCTGGGATTGTAATCATTATGATACTAGGACTTTTTATTTAAAATATTTGTTTCCTTGAATTTTTATTTAAGACTTTATCAAAGTGCATCTTTCATGAGGGCAAAAATATTGTAGAAGACATCTACTTCATTAGAGAAACATGAAACACTTTTATATTTAAGGTGCAATTCACTGACTTCCAGAAGAGGGAGCTCTAGAAACTCTAATGATTATCATAAGCGACCCTGTCATTCTTCATCTTGGAAAAATTCATTCCTAGTGAGCTATGCTCAGGCAGGCTTTCTGATGGAATGTACGAGGCAGCACTGGATATCTGGCAACACACCATGATCCTAGTATCTGCTCCCTCAAAGAAAGCTACTTTGAGTAAATTGGCTATAAAAGGACATACCATACATTGTTAGAGTATTAGTTTATTTTACATGTAAATATGAAATACTATTATCTATGCACCCACAAGACATTGAATAGGCCAATGATATCATAAAAATGACTAAGACTTAATGTTATCCCTCAAGAAACTTTTCATTAGATTAACATTTTTACATAAAAGTAATCAGGTTCACATCTACATTTTCCCTTCTTATCAAAATTCTTAACCTGTAATCATATAATCCTAACATATAATATAATCATAATACTAATAGCTTTCATCTCTTTAAGGAATATTCTATTTTTAGTTTATTATTGTACAACAATATATTCAGACTCTTCCTTATTCTAATTTCCTTTCTCTATTATTCCTCCTATTCCTCTGTATCTTTAACATTCCTACAAGGCATTTCATGAGGATGCAAAAACTTATTTTCATATAAAAGAAGGTTAAATGTAACATTCCCAAAACTTTCTAGTGAGAACTAGAATTTTACTAATCTTTGTGTCATGATGATTTCATTGAACAAAGACTATCAGATTCGTTTCCTCAACTGTCATAGTTTGAGGCACATCACATTTTAAGCACAGCTTCACTTTTTTCCCTTTGTCAATATACCACATCTCTCCATATCTGATGCTCCTCACTTAACCCCGCCCCCCACCACCTTCACATTTAGAAAGTCACTAACACTAACTAGTATATATCAGGCCTAAAAGTTAAATACAATGCTGCCACCGCCACTGCCTGGACAACCTGCTAAATCCCACATCAATTTTCCACTTCTGGATTTGAAACATGCACTCAATACCATGACTCCTTGCCAGCATGGAATTTCAATACACCTCACAAAACCAGATCATAGATAAAATTATTAAATGAAAGAATAGCAACTAACACTTCTTGGTACATAGTATGTACCAAGACCTATACTAGGTAGTAAGAGTACATTATTGTTCTCATTCTCACCACACTCTATGGGTTAGAAGCAATTTTCCTCTTTTTAGGTAGGTGAGTGAGGCTTGGCAAGGATATGTCACTTGTGCAATGTCACATAATCATGATGGAGAAAATAAAACATAGAAGCTTATAAAGTTAAAGTCTTTCATATTTACTGCAATATTATCTCTTCAGTCACAGGGGTTGACAAAGGTACATTTATTTTAAGTGATGGCTGGGTGACACACTTAGAGCAAGAGAACTGAAGACAAATCAGTATGATTTGTCAGGAACATTATTTTTGAGCCAAGTTGTAATAAAAACTTGATAGTTTGCATTTTTCAATTTATCAGCAATGAAAGAAGGGAAATAACCAAATGTCAGTTTTCAATCATGACTATTACACTTCCTGATTTACCTCAATCATGACTATTACACTTCTTAATTTACCTCAATTGTTAATCGGGCTGGGTGATTTTCCAGAAGTAGCTGCTCCGCTATCTCCTGAACTGATTTAATATTTTCTTCCTTTTGCTCGAGTTCTCTCATTAATTCCTAAATTAAGAAAAAATTCAGAAATGTCTTAGAAAAAGACATTTAAATCTGAAATACAACTTTCATATTCAATTATAAAAGTTGTACTTACAGCATGGTAATCTTTTTTCCGAGGTATGTTGGTATTTCTTTCACTCCAGTCATAAGCAACTTCCTCTTCTTCTTTTTCATTCAACCAAATAAGTTCATTAGTTGCACGAGTTACAAAATTATGGAGTGTGTCAAGGTGCCGTTCCTGATTCCTGGATGTATTCTTTATAAGAAAAATCACTGTAAGAATCATGTCTTTGCCAAATAGAGATAAGAGAAACAACATTTTAAACAGCTTACCAGGAGTTTTGCATACTGATTCTCCAATCTGTGCAACTTTTCTGTGTAAGTTAATTTAAGAGGTGCCGTCATTTGGATCTATAATATGGTATAAAAAGACATTAAGGTTAGGAATCTTAGAGAATTATGACTCATACTCAGTGTATCTATTATCTTGTCACAGAGTCTTTAGATAAAAAGCAAAACAACAGGAAACTGAAATGAAATATATGTACAATTTCAAATTGATATACCTCACTGATTTTAGCTTCTTTAAGGCTAGGTTCAAATTCTTCAAAAGCTCGGTGAACATTTTTATGATTTTCTAAATGGCTTTCAACACTTGGTAAATCTGATCCCCATTCAGTGCGGTCCAGCTGCACCTTTAAACAGAAAATACTAGGTTTAAAACTAAAACTGAGAGCAATAAAGACTGAAATTTTCAGGTAAAGTAAACACTTTTTACCTGCATTTCATCAACCCAATTCAAAAGATCCTGAACAAATTTCATGTTGATTTCCTCTTCTGTTAAATTCTGATCCAACAAAGATGACTTTAGAAGGGGTTTTCGGATCTGCATCAACTTCAGGGTTTGCAACGAATTTGCCTCTACTTCTGAACTAAAATTTGGAACTAGTCCTGGGAAACCAGGCGTATAAGCTGGTGTGAGAGATGGAGTCAGGCGGGAAGTCAGACCTGATGACAGGCCTGATGTCACACTAGAAGGGGTCAGGGAAGGCGTTAAACTCTGGGTCAGCCCTGAGTTCAGACTTGGGTTTAAGGTCTGTGCAAATCCTGAGTTTAAACTTTGAGTAATTCCTGATATCATGAGCTTGGTCTGTTCTGTCGTCAGCATGCGTCCTTTGCTGTACACTGAGGAACATTCATTCCTTAAGGCCATAATTTCATCGCGCAGCTTTGCAACTCTGAAAAGAAAATCAAAAGGGATAAACTATAACAGACGTTTTTCATAAAGAGTGAGCCCTAATGTAAACCATGGATTTTAGTTAACAATAATGTTTCAATATTGGCTCATTAATTATAACAAATGTATCACACTAATACAAGATGTTAATAGAGAAAGGGAATTAAGGAGGCATATGGGAACTCTCTGTACTTTCCACTCAATTTCCCTGCTAAACCTAAACTACTAAATAAAGTCTATTTTTTTAAAAAGTCATGGTAATCATATTGATAAAGTTTGCACCCTTTTTTTTCACTGACTTACACTATGAGCACTTTCATTATCACATAGACTTTATAACTACTATTTATAAGAAACATAATTACTACACTATATTGTGATCATTCTCCTGTTATTTGACATTTAGGGTATTTCCAGATTTTTATTATAAAACATTTTTCATGTGAACAAAGAGACTTTTAATCTATATTTACTTATATATTTTTTATTTTTAGAATTACTATAGATTTCTTAAAGGTGGAATAACTGGATCAGGACATCATTTACCATTTTTGCTTCATACCCACACACACACTCACACATATATGTATGTATGTATGTGTGTATGTATGTATGTATGTGTACATATATATATATGTATGTATGTATATAGTATACAAGCTAAAAGGTTCCGTCTCTACCCCCAAACCTACTTCCCAAAGATATATTTTTATCCACATATATTTTTTCCAACATTTTGTTATAAAACATTTTCATAATAGGATAAGAGAAAATTGAAAAAATATTTTGCTTATACATTCATAAAATTGCCATACTCTACATTCCTATCGTGAATGCCCACAAAACAGTTATACAAAAGAACAAAGTATGAATAAATGGCACTCTTACCTCTGTACCAACTGATCTGCCTGGTAATATTTTCCATCAATAAGAATCTGTACATCAATTACATGCTGGCGTAAAAGGTTCTCACATTCAAGTATATACCCAGCAATTTCTGCTTCATTCTGAAACTGAACCCCTGATTCTAATCTTTTAGAATCCTGTATTTTAAAAAAAAGTCAATATTAATTTTGTGAAACCACATTTCAAAACTAGTCTCAAATATAAAACTCGAATTATTATAACAGAAGTCTACTTAGGTTTTCTCTGTTTCCTTTTATAGTTCAAAAATATGCTTTGCTTTTGCTCACTGTCCCTCAACAGAGCAAATAGTGCTCATAATCTTCAACAAACTTTAAGTTTCAGTTGACAAAAATACCCAGTATTGACCAAATGTTATGCAAAAGTTTTAGTTCATCCAAAAGCACAGAGCCCTCTACCACAATCCCAATGGCTCCTAAAATTAACTTACGGACTGGAGAGCCTTTCGGGCAAGTATAAGTTTGTCTTCACAGATGACACTGTCCCTCTGCACTCGGCTGGCAATCTGCTGCAACATTTCCAGCCTAAAAGAATGAACAAAATAAAATGAAGCCTCTTCCTCGGAAGTTGCAGAGTTCACAATCACTGAAAAGTGCTGCCCACCAAAAGTAAAACAAAATCCCGCACCAATGATTCGATACCTGTATCCATCGAAGGATTCATTTCCAAAGCTAATGCAGGAGTTGATCAGTGTTGGACCACAGTTAACAGAGAGAAAATTTTCATTTGAATCAAGACTGGTTCGAGTGCTGGTAGTGTTACTAAACACAGAATCACTGCTATGGTAACTGTAACTACTACCGTGCATTTTTATTCCTGAAAAGTTGTTCTTTCTTGGCCATTAGAAGTAGACTAAAAAGTAGAAGGTCTGCAAAGACCTGTATGTACTTCTAACGGTGAAAAGTGGCAGCTGAATGTTACAGCTTTAATGGCTCCTTAAATATGTTTCAACATGCATATTCAACACACAGCAAATAACATGCTGATAGCTATTCAAAAGAATCTTGCCTAAAGCCATAGGTTTGCTGGCTGAGGTTTGCCTTTTGTAGCTTGCATTAAAAGTCTACAAGTATAGACAAGGCAGGCTGATCAGGGCGTCACTGAAAAAGACTGCCCAAATATTTTCACCAAGAGTCACCCAATTGCAACCACTTAAAAAACAACTCAGATGCCTCACTGAAGCCTAAGTACAATTAGTAAAAGTTGTTCTGCAATAGCAATCATCAGCTAAAAGAACACAAATAGTCAATCATAGTCTGACTTTTGTAAAGGTCCAGATCTGCACTGAATAAGACAAGGCTAAAAACTGGCACTTATAAGCACATATAAACAAATGAGTTTGATGAGAAACAAAGTATATTCCCATTTTAACTACCATGTCATTAGTTTATTAGGTTAAATTGATGAGAAAATAATCCATTTACCCTTCTTAATAGGATGGCTATCAGGAATGTTACTTCCAATCTTACTATATAGTTACTTTATATTTTTAAAAGCCAATGTGCTTAGTAGAATATCGATGCAATGTTTGCAAATTTACCTGTGCTTGTTTTTTCTATAGGTTATTACCTGACATGAGAACTTCTCATTTGTCTTTTACACACTCCCATGCACATAGCTATTGCTTGTGATATATAGTTAATGACAAAATATTTGTTACATCAAGAAAACTGAAGGCATTTATCCAAACAAGCTCCTAAATATTTTCCTACCCCCAACACTGCAAAGCCAAACTGCTGCTTCTCCACTCTGAAGGTTGATATTTTCTTTTCAGAAGGCAAGAAAGGAGAAACTTGAGAGTGCCATATCACAGTTAGCAAACAGAAAATTTTGAAATAATAACAGCAGCACCTAACATTTATTAAGCAATTATGTGCCAGTAAATTAATTAATCATTTTATATATATTACCTCACCTCATACTCATAACCACCAAATGTAGTAGATACTATTACCTCCTCTTTACAAATGAAGAAACTGAGGCTTGAAGAGGTTAATAAACTTGTCTAAAATGATATGGCTTGCAAGCTGAGCTAATAATTTAATCCAAGATTGACTGACTCTTGGACCTTGAACTTTTAACACTACATTCTTTTAATAACATATATTAAAATCCAGCTACTATTCTAATGTCTAAAAATCTACTCCATACCCTTTCTCTGGCATACTTTTCCATTACTTCAGATAATTAGCTTAGTATTTCATTTTAATCACCTACAATTGCCTCTCCCATAAAAGGTCCATCCCATGTACTTCAACTTTATTTTGGTTGCAATGATCCAGTTACGTGAATATAATATTCTTTAACAAGAGTGTAATCGGTAATTTAATAAAGGATCGACAAGTTAGACTCACTCTCATTTCATCAACATATATATGATTTCCTATTTTGACAGTGTTGAAGTCACATTTGGGGTACAGAGAACATAAGTATACTGAGTGCCTCTATGTGTGTC
Organism: Eidolon dupreanum; assembly: GCA_028627145.1. NCBI lineage: Eukaryota > Metazoa > Chordata > Mammalia > Chiroptera > Pteropodidae > Eidolon > Eidolon dupreanum. Next base: position 102,579,008 of record CM053502.1, read on the forward strand.
GGGCCCTGTGTTATAAACACTGACAACACGAGGGAAGGCAAAAACAAGGGTGTCTCCACATTCTTGGAGCTCATAAATGTGGAACAGGTAACCCTCAATCAAACGATTATAGAAATAAACACAAAATTACAACCGAGATAAATGTTATGAAGGCACCGTACATGTAAATAGGAGAGTTCTGACCAAGACATCTGAACTAGCCTGGTAGACCAGGGAACGTTTCTCAAGAAGGTAACAGTAGAGCCCAGTTCTGGAACGATTAGGAGTAAAGAGAGAGGAGGAGGAGAAAACAGACTTCCCTGCCAAAGGAACAGAGAGCTGCCAAGATCCCGAATACAGAGGATGGGACCTTGGCTCATGAGAGCTCCCGAGAGACAGAATGTGACTGCACTACAGATAGCGAGGAGGGTATAGTGTGAGACAGGCCTGAGAGGAATGCCTGACCAGAAAGGCCTTACACTGTAAGGCCCAGCCCCTATGCAGCTCAGAGCTAATGAGAAACAGAGATCACAATTCCCATGTACCACAGGTTAAGGCTGTGAGAAAAGGACTATAATGAAGACAAATCCATTCAACAAACATCTCTTGAGGCACCTTCCCAGGCAAGCAGGTGTAGTGGAAGAGAGAGGATGATAAAGAATCAATGATGATTTCATGGAATAAATGCATTTGTAGAAGTTTCCAAAAAGGGAATTCGAACTGACATTCACTGTTTTCTAGAAGCCACCTCACTGCCCTTTAAACGGAGGCAGTGAGGACACTTGTTTCCACTGCCCCATGGAAAGACAGCCATAACTAAAATGTAAAAAAACTAAATATGTTAATTATTGACCTATGAGCTTCCAGATTCAAGCTCTGGAGCTTTAAAAGCCAGTCTGAGAAATTCTCATGGGTAATTTTGATAGGCTCTAAAACTGTAACCACCTTATGAGATGAGACTTTATACACCAACTCAGCCTATCAGGTCATTTTAAACATTCCTACACTGATTTACTTCTCAAATCTCTTGGAAGAGTTTCTAGATTAGAAAATGGAGGATCAGAAAGACTACATGACTTATGCAAGGTCACACGGCCAAAGAAATAGAAAAGGTAAATGTTGGTACAAGGTCTAAAATTTAAGTTCTTTCCATGAAAACAAAGAGACCACCCCTCCCCACCTGATATTAATGGCAGAAATAAGTCCAGCTTACCTTTCTACTTCTGGACGAAGTGCCTTTTCTCTCTCAAGCATGGCAATAATGAGTTTCCCCCACTCTTTTTCTATATCATTTGGATGATAACCCTGAAGGAGTTTGATGCGTCCAAATTCTATCCAAATCTTGAGGAAAAAAAATGTAATGTAAAGCAAAGATGTAAAAACAAACACACAAATAAATACATAAATAAATAAATAACAAAGATTATACTTGACAATACAAAGGAAATTTCTGCTTACCTCTAATAATTTATATAGGCGTTTAATTTTTGATTTTTCTGTCTCCTTTGGTGGAATTTCTGTTTCTTTAAACTGTAAATACTGATTATAAAGTGCCTAAAGTAAAAGAAAAAATAAATGAAGGCTCAAACTTCAAAGGCCTGTTTTCATTATGGCATAATGTTACTACTTCGAAAGCTATTTACTATGTCATATGCATTCAGCGGAATTTCTTCACAAAACTGACGCTCAAGGACTATACCAATTACCAGCTTAATTGGTGACCTGGTTATATAAGATTTGATGAGGATGTAACTATTGATGTTAGCCATGATGCAACATGTGCCACACTGGATAATAATAAAACATGGTAATGTTTGCTACAGTTTTATTAAAAATCTCTCATCAAACAAACAAAAAAACATAACCTTTGAAAAATGTACTTTCCGACTGTGGCAAATTAGCTTTTGGAAAAATAATCTGATGCAAGTCCCACTAAAGGTGGTGGGGGGACCCTGTTCTTATCTATATCATGGCTCTAGCTTTGAAAATAGTATTTTTATCAGCTAGGGCTAAAATTTGGTTTCAACGTCCCACTGGTCAAGTTAAATAGATCTCTTAGTAAACAAGATAGATGCTATTCGTTGCTGCTATTATTATAGATGTTTAAACCATATAATTAAATTATTATCTAGTTTGCAGATACTAATTTGAAATCTCTTACATATAATTTATATTTATTAAAAAAGACCTTCATAAAAATTATGTAGATAAAACATCTCTACATTTAATAAGTGTTTACTAATTATTTCATCCTGATTCATGCTGGGTTTTTTTTTTTTTTTAAGCTCCTTTAAATCTTCAGACAGACACATTTCTGAAGGATTCAGAATTCAATGTTTTGTTGGCAAATAAAATTATTGGCATTTCCCTACATATATTTTCCTTCCTGTATTAAATCCTAACATAGACACCAGCAAGTAATCTGGTCTCTCACTCAACCTTCTTCCAAGACTTTAAGATTTTGCATTAATCAAAAGCCAGTAGAAATTTAACTAAGTGTCTGAACAATAAGAATCCATTTGAAAATAATTTGAACTTGAAATATGAAAACTGTTTTGAACAAGAAACAATGTTTTTTTGAACATCTATCAGTAAATAAGCACAGAATGCCAGTATGTGCTAAATAATGTTGTGGTAGCTGTGGTAACAGAAGGGGGTCCTTTCTTGCCCTGGAAAGGTTTACATTCACACAGAAAAACTTCATAGAAACAACTTGAGAACACTTAAAAAGCATCATATCAACACATGTCAAGTAACTTCGTGCCAAAGACAAACTCCTAATGGTATGTGAATCAAGGGCGGTTCCACAGATGTTCTATACAGATTCACGAACACAATGAGTAACTATAACATGGCCCACCCAGGTTATCCAGTTTTTGTGACTACAGTTTGATCATGGAAACAAAGTGTATAATTCAAAGAATAAGACTTTGTTGTTAATAATCACATTATCAATATCTTGAAAAAAAAAGCCACCTATTTTGCTATTATAAATCGTTATATACAAAATAAGACAACTTATTCATCAATTAAGTTTATATATCTATGTCTTATATAAAATAAATATAATTCTATGTCTTTGTCTAATCTTGCAAAGAGTTAGATATGTTTTTAGGTAGTAGCAAATGTTTTACTAAACCATGAATTCATTTATACTGTAAGTCATGTATGGATTTTCAAATTCATATTGAACTACAGTATGTACCTATTACTATACAAAAGGCGGCTCTGAGCAGTTTTTAACAGGATTCGACCACAGCACACTCCCAACCACTGTCATAATGGTACAAGCTTCCCAGAGTCCTTTCTACCCCAGCCATCTGGTGGGCTCCAAGCATTTCCCATGCACCAAAAACAATGTGGCAAGGTTACTTCCAGAAACTCTGTCAAACCTTAAAACTAAATTCAAAGCTAAGGGACTATACATTTCTTTAAGATATTATTGCTATTTCGTTTTAATTACTGATGTTTACTTCTATTTTCTCTGTATAATAAGGAAATGAGTCCATTTTTTAAAATGTCTACTTATTAGTGGCTCACTAAGGGTAATTTTTCTTCAACTTCTAAAATAACAGAACTATTACAGCATTATTTAAAAGTCTATTAATCAAGTCAGTCCTACTTCTGTAATGACACTGACCTTTAGTTCTACAGGATTATTAGGAAATGTTCTCTCAGACATTGTGGTCACATGGTGTCTAATCCACTGGATGAGGTAGTTCACCATATTCTGGTATTCGATCCATTTGACTTCAACATCCTAGAACAACAAAATGAAAGAAAGTTCCATGTCTGTAGATAACAATATTCATATCTAACACAATTTAGTTAGAAGTCATTCTGTGAATCTGCATGTCTTTAAGCCTGACCCAGATAACCAGCTAAATGTCATCTTACTTTCCATCCAGTCCCAATCCTTTCCACATAAACAGCTTTAAAAGTATGCTATCAACATCTGACCACTAAGCCTAGCCTAATGAGTGCCAATTCTGATCCAGAGACAGCAGCTGCCTGCAGCACTGTGTTGAGAAGGGTTCTGAGGCAGCATTCAAATACAGCAGGAAAAACTTCCACAATGAACTTGCCAGGTGCTCAAGAAAGGGCAATAATAGCTTGCATAAGCCAAGTTACTTATCACTCTGCTAACTTCATTAGCTCTAAGTCCACTGCATGTATAAAACTCAAAAAAGCTATATACAATACAAAATAAACTAGATAAGAATAAAAAATACAGGAAATGTATATGGTGTGATTATTCAAGTACCCATTTAGCAAACTTTTTAAAAATGGAGGAAAATGGAAGGTTGTCAACTGCTATATTCAATTAAGTATTTGATGAGTGCGTATTATGTTCAAAGCATCGTGCTAAGTGTTGTAATAAAAATATAATGCTTGAAGACATAATACCTATTATCAAAGAGTTACTGTCTAGATGGGGAGGCAAGAGAGATTCATAATATAAACAGTTGAGCAAAATGAAAAGCTGTATTTAATTAAGTGTTGAAATAACTTAAACAGGTAGCACATGCTAGGAGTTGAGATAAAAATCAGGTAAGCATAAATGTGGCTAAAACAGTCACTAAAGGCTTTTGGGAGCAGTAGTCCCAGAGCAGCTCTGCAACACCCTGTGAGTAATTGTTGGTAAGGGGCAGAGAGGAGTGGATAAAAGACAGGGGAGTCCCAAGTGAGTCAGGACTCTGAAACAGAAATGCCCTGGCTACCAGCAAACAGTTCTTGCTGAGATGTCATAGCAGAAAATGGAGGCAAGCAGAATTAACATATGCAGAATTTAGAATGTCAGAATATCTAGACTGGATTGAATCTTGCAAAGTTATATGTAACCACTGAAAGTTTTCAAGCGGATTTGGCAACGGTGTGCAGAGTTGATGGGAAGAGAAAAACAATGAGAGATGGAAAACTGTAAGAAAGCTATCATTCTGCTTCTAGTGTGAAGGGATAAATCAGGAATGGGGTGGAGGTAGTGAGATGAGAAAGCAAGGAATGGCCACAGGAAACATTCTCAAGTGGCATTCAACACTGAGTCACTGGAGAATGGTACTGAGTCAGAGGAGAGGACGCGCGTGGGAGCAGGCTCCTCAGGGATCAGAAGAGTAGACGGGACCTTTGCAGGAGAGAACAAGAGGGAGAAAATGAAAGTAAGACTAGAAACGACAGCATACGGAGGTGAAGGAAGAGGCCAGAAAAGAAAGTTCACCAAGATGAGTGCCTAAATCTTCAAAGTAAATTTTTTAAAAACAATATCTGCAAGGAGGAGAGGAGAAGCCCAGGGTGAGGGGATCATCCCCAAATGCAAAACATGCAGGGTTTCCTGTCTCTTCCAGAAACGAATGAGCACGTGTTAGCGTGATCACTACGAAATGCGTGATTGAACTGAATTACATGAGCCTTTCGCAAACGGTGGACTAATAAAGAGTCCAAAGCTATGTGTCAGAGATCTTGCCCTGCTTACAAAGTAGCTCTGTTGATTCGGCAAAATAAATAACTTCCTCTGGATCTCAGCGTTAAATCAGAAAAAAAATGCTGAACCAACTTATCTCATGGGATCATATGAGTTAATAAACTTGAAAGTGACTTCAAAAGTGAGATATCCTATACATATACATCAAATAGAGCAGTTGTAAAACAGGAGCAAGTTAAAAATGAAAATCTCCAAAATGCAGTGGTTTATAGCTAATATTTACAGAATATGTAACTCTGAATAGCTTACTTTATAATACAGAACAAATTTTTCGAGTTATATTTTAACAGTGGAATGATGCCATTAAAATGCATACAATATCAGGTTTGTTAAATAGCATATTCACTCAAATTCTATAAAAATATTTAATATTTAAGAACTATAAAAAGCACTATCAAAGAATTCAGTCAGCTGGGCATTACTGAATCAGCAGCTTCTAGTATGGCAAAATCAGTACTCACATTCGCACCGATGCCTTCACCACCTTCAGGGACTTTGGGAAATGCATCATAGAGAGATGACACATAAGTTATTACTGATTTTTCATCAGGAGAGGAGACATCAACATCTAAAAGCAGCAATATAAATTATTTCAAAATGCTGACAGATTACTCTTGATTAGACTTTCATGCCAGTCTATACCTAGTCAAGACAACAACTCACCTTCAGGATCCAGAAGTCTTATAACACCGATTTTTTCTGCTACATAAAATGCGTGCTCTAAATTTGCAAGGTTGCTTTGAACAGCAACAGTATTCATGTCTATCAGGTCCGGCCTAGGAAAAAAATTCATTGTATTAATTATGTTGTCTCATGTGCCAGTTCAACATTATATTTACATGTGTATTTATTTATATAGCAACTTTTGCAAATATTACTACTAAGCCTTTGTTGAAATACAGAGATTTTCATCAAACATTTAACACTGCTTACTTCTCTCAGAAACTTTTGTGAGGGCAAGGCAAGCACAGTAAGGAAAATATTAAAATTTGAAATATATAACTTTTAGCAAAGTCTACAAATCTGATTTATAATCAGAATCTATATGAATATCTGTCCCATTCAACTTATTTAAGCTCCCTACTCTAACAGCATGCTTCCAAACCAGCTAGCATCCTCTCAATGTTTCTCCCCAAACACAAAAGCTTATACTCAGTTCGATGCCATGACCATGGCACCCCCCTGCAGGATGCCCTTTCCTGTCACTGTCATCTTCCAATTTCCTATTCATCCTTGCAAGCAGAGATCAAGCCCCATCTCTTCTGTGAAGCCCTCACTAATCTTCTCAGCTTGCATTTTTCTGTCTCTGTTTCCTGAACTCCTTATACTCCTAGGCCTATGTCAGTCAATTTGGCACTTAGAATAATTATATACTTCCTTGCCCTATTAATTCAATTCACTCATCTTGTTTCTCCCACTGGTCAACGTCAAGACAGCAAGAACCATGTATTAATACATATTTGTATTTTATCCTTCTACTGAGATAAATACCTACAAGTAAACGGGTTGCTTAGTTAGTAATCTGAATTATAAATAACTAAACGCTAGTTTATATCTTCACAAACATGTATGTACACACAGTCTCTCTCTCTCTCTCTCTCTCTCCCTCCCCCCACTACCCCTCGCCTCCTCCCTCCCACCCTCTCCCTCTCTCTTTCACTCAATCACTCACTCATACCCTAGACTTCATTCCTTTCTAATTTGTGAGACTTTCAAGATACTCTAAACCACATGGATACTTTGAGGCTAACTCTATCTGAGACAAGAAAAGATTTCTAAAATACTCCTTAAATAGAAAGTGGCAAAATATGGTAGTTGTAATCTTAACTCAAGTCCAGAAGTCAATCAAGAAACTTTCATTTCAAAAATAAAGCATTAAAAGAATTCAGAAACAAAAGTGAAAACAGTAAAACCTTCAAAAAAAATGGCACCCACTCCCAAAATCACCATAAGAACCTGTTTATCAACTTCTAAGGGAAGGCTCTACATCCTCCACAGGCATTCTGCTTTGCTCAAAATAACCATCTGGGGAACTGTCGAAAGAGTGGGAGGGCTCATAGGTAGTGTGGGACAAATGAAATGTAAATTATTTTGAATATTACTTGGAAGGCTGTTTACATGAGAAATTCTGAAAATATAACAGTCATAGAAAAGTAAACAGCAATTCATACTCTTGTTTTTATCTGATAAGAAAGCAGATCTCCAAAGAAATCTAGTTGCAGTTTTACAGTTCTTTAAAGTGTTTATTATCTTAAATTGTAGCTACCATTACTTACCTACTTATTTCCCAGAAAATTATTAGGAAATTCTTTCATGTTTTTTACGTGTCACCAATTTGATCACTAAAAAGTGATCTGACTTATATTAAATGTACGATAAATCTACTGACAATAACATACCTCTAAAAATGACATTTTTTATTCACACAGAAACATTTTGAAGAATCTGCCAATTTCAATATTACTAAATAGTTGTGTATAACAGTCTAGACAAAAACAAATATCTAAAGTTCAAAAAATTATTTTGCTTCCATAAAGTTCACACATTTTGAAAAACTACATACCAGCCTGTCTGAGTTTGCCAAATTTCCCAACAAGAAAGGGCATGTTGTTATTCGAACCCTTCTATTAGCAAAGAAAGTGAACACTGAGTAATCCAGACAGAATGAATAAAGTCATTGAAGAACAAATTTTTGAGTAAGAAAATAAAACATAATACTTCCTTCTGAATGACATAGTCATTTTAACAAAAAAGTAGTTGTATAATACATGAGTTTAGATACATCACCTCTTTATCATGATATTTAATATTTTAATTAAACAAAAACTGAAATGGTTTTCCTCCATTAAAAGGTTGTGATAGACAAAGAAAATTAAGCAAAAAGTGAAAAAGGAAAAAAATTATAAAACCACTATGAAAAAGTAATATAGCCTGAAAGTTTTCAAAATTCTCTCCCCTAAGTCATCTCCTGTTTGGTCATTTTCAGTCATTTTCTGCTTTTCCATTTGTCTGGAGCATCCAGAAGAGGCATGTGCTGTGACCCATTTACCTTCCTTCTTTCTTCATAGTCTTGCTGGGAGAATAGAACCTTCAAAAACTTCAGCTATTTTCCACATAAAGAAGATCTTTATTTTCATTCTAAGGGTCTCATTTCACTGTAATGTCTCCTTTCTGTGTAACATCAACAGGAAGTTTCATCCCCATCTGAGGTCTGACTAACCAAAGACTACACTAGACTGTAAGCATGTCGAAGCAGCAACCATGTTCCTACTAGTTTAGTGAACTGTGCATTAACGTCTCTAATTTCCCTAATTTCTGGAAATCTTTCAAAATCATATAGTATAATCCTCTGCCAGGTTAAATAATATATACTAGTCTTTCATGGAAATTCTAACTCTTACTAGTGTCATTATTCTATAATAATGTAATCTTTTCTGTATGACTCAATCATCATGGATAGCAATTTTTTAAACACACATATTTATATGCCACCCTTTTTCTAGAAATGATTGAAAACAGCTTACAAAAAAAATGAAAATATAAAAAGATAACATAAATTTTAAATTAGAAGTATAAAACCAAAGTAAGGTCATAAGCTGAAGTTTAAAGTAAGGTGAAAAAGTACAAACCGCTTATATGCATGCTTAGTATCCCTAATTTGTTCCAAAAATATAGAACAAAAAGGCACAAAAACAAAATCACTGTTCCATTATACAAAATAATTTTGGATAAAAGTGTTTCTTACCTTTCATACAACTTAAATGAGTATTCTCCCTAGACAAAATAGATTTATATACCCACACGTGTACACACACACACACACACACACACACACACACACATATGTATATACACACATTTCCATATATGTGTTTATGTAGATATATACATGTAGGTGGATACATGTATACGTAATATAAAGATATCACCACCCACACTGAGAGATAACCAAACCAGCAGAACATTAAAATTGCCTAAGAAATTGTTTTTGGTATAAATACTCCAAAGTAACTTTCCAGTCCTCAAACATTTTTTATGACTACATTAGCTCATATGAGAATTAGATACAGTTCTGAGAAAAAAAATATGACTGTAATGAATAATACTGTATTGCATATTTGAAAATTTCTAAGACAGATCTTAAAAGTTCTCATCACAGGAAAATATCAGATAATTATGTTATTAAAAAAAAAACACAAATCACATACAAACACAAATATGCCTGCTGTCTTATGCCCTCAGGAAGAGAAAGAGACCCTTTTAACCCTTTTCTAGTGTTGGCTTTTATTGTTTAAATCTAGAGGGAAAGAACACATTTAGGGTTGGGGTGGGGAACATTCCCCATTGGCCCAACTCAGGAGTACATTGCAAAATAATGAAGTCTGGAAAAGAAAGCATTTGGTGACAGATTTTTTTTAAGCATCAACATCAAAAGCACTTAAACTTTGTGATTTGAGATATCTGATCATCTGAAAGGACACTGGCAACAAATCTCTTCCTCAATTAAAAAGAAAAGACAAAATGGAAAGTAGGATAGTGGTTGCTAGGGGCTGAGAAGGGGGGTGAAAATGGAGAGTTACTATTTAATGGATATATGGTCTCAGTTTTGCAAGATAAAAGGGCTCTGGAGATGAATGGTGCTGACAGTTGCACAACAATGTGAATGTACTTAATGTCACTTTATACTTAAAGATGGTTAAGATAATAAATTTTGTTATGTGTATTTTACCACAATTTAAAAAAAAATTTTTAGAGACAATTTTTACTTATTTGAGAGAAAAGACTACATTGACATGGAAAAAGTTACAAGGATGTGATTCAAGTGTCCTGTGATTAAGTCCTAACTTGATCTCTGTTTAACTTGGAACAATCATCCAGAAACCTGTCTCGGTTCCCTTGTACAAAAAAATGAAAATGGAATTACAGAAAATCAGGAATTTCAAGAATCACCTAGAATTCCAGTTACCCCTAGGGGAGCAATCTGAAAATGTGTGTTGGGGTAGGGGAAGGGCATTTGGGGCTGCTACTGCCATAAGGTTTGAAGAACACAACTGATTTGCCCCAGGTTTCAAGAGAGGATTCATGTGAAAGTGCTTGTGAAACTAAGTATAAAGAGCAATGTACATTGTTTTTTAAGAAGTATCTATTGGCATATAAACAGTGTAATGAAAATGTGATCCAAGAAGGCAGAACTTGGTGCTTTGGTGTGCTCATTATAAATAATTCTTTCCAGACAACAAACTAGCAACTTCATTCATTTACTTCATATTGAATAAGCATCTACCATGTGTCTGGCCATGAGGTGCTTAGAATATAGGCACTGCATATATAGAGAGAGAGCTCAGAACTTCAAAGGGAGCTCAGGAATAAATAAAGAAGAAAACCTGGTGGAAGAAAACCCAGATAGAGTAAAAAAGCATGCACATGGCTTTGTGCTTGGAGAAGGTGTGAGTACAAGGAGAACAGTGCTTGGAGGAGTCGGCACGGTGAGCGATGAGGCTACGTGGACAGCAGAGGCTAAGATGATGCAGGACCATGAACTTCTTAAGGGACTTTGAACATTTTTACGAGAACTACAGAAAATCATTAAAATGCATTAAGGAAGATCATAAGAGATTAAATGATCAGATCTGAGTTCAGACGGAACTCAGCGTTCGTTCCCCGAGAATCCAAGTAGGAGACCATGGTGACTTGCAAAAGAATATGGTAGCAGTGGTAAGAAGTGGGCAGGCCAGGCGATATTTAGAAGGTCAAAGCCACAGGACTTAGGTTTATAATACCGATTATAGTAATGAGGGGTGTAGGCACGGATGACCATCAACACAGAGAGAAAAGAGAAAGCTGAAGAGGAGGCAACCTTGAAAAACTCCATGCTGACCTTATGAAAGAGGCAAAGAGTACAAAAGGAACTGAGCAGCAGCAGCCCAAGAAACAGGAGGAAAAACCAGGGAGGTGTAGTACTATAAAGCCAAAGGAAAAAAAGATTATTTCAAAGAAGCAAGGAATGGTTAAGAGAACCAAATACTGAGGAAATGAGGCCTGAAAATTGTCCATGGGATTTAGCCACACACGGGGCACTCATGACCCTAGAAGAAGTGTTTTGGTGGACTGTGGAGCCAGAAACCAGTTTAGAGTGGGTTGAGGAACGAGCATGAAGTAAAAAAGTAAAAATGGAGGGTACAGACAACTCTTTTTATAAGAGTGGTGTTTAAGGAAAGTAATGATATAAGGCAGTAGATGGAAAAAGGCATGGGGCAAAGGGAGAGGGGTTTTTAATGTTTGTTGTTTTAGTAACAAAGAGGCTTCGGCGAGTTTAAAATCCAATGAGAAAGATCTGTTGAGAGAGAAAAGTACAATACAATGAGAAAGAAGGTTTCTGAGGCTATGACTGAGATGGGATCCGGACACAGAAGGAGAGGGACAGGCCTTAAATAAGTAGAGAAAGAATTCCTGTTAACAGGAGAGAAGATGGCTAGGATGGATACAAATAATGAAAGATTTGTAACGTTGGCAAAAAGAAAGAGAGTGGGGGGGGAGAGAGAGAGAGAGAGAGAGAGAGAGAGAGAGAGAGAAGAAGAAGAAGAAGAAGAAGAAGAAGAAGAAGAAGAAGAAGAGGAGGAGGAGGAGGAGGAGGAGGAGGAGGAGGAGGAGGAGGAGGAGGAAAGGAAGGAAGGAAGGAAGGAAGGAAGGAAGGAAGGAAGGAAGGAAGGAAGGAAGGAAAGAAAAAAGAAAAAAGAAAAGAAGAGAAAAGAAAAAAGAAAAGAAAGAAAAAGAAAGAAAGAAAGAAAGAAAGAAAGAAAGAAAGAAAGAAAGAAAGAAAGAAAGAAAGAAAGAAAGAAAGAAAGAAAGAAAGAAAGAAGGAAGGAAAGAAAGAAAGAAAAAAGACTTTCCACTTGCTGGCTTCAACTTTTCTGAGGATATGAATTAAGATCATCAGTTAACAGTGAGGAAAGGAAAGGTGGTGCGAGGGAAAAAAAGATTAGAAAAAGATAGAAATAGAAAAAGATTGCTGGTCAGAATCATTCAATGCTGGTAATCATGAAGTTATAGTGAAATCCATCTACCCTGAAGTGACCTTCTCTAGTGTGCTTCAATGCTCGGGTACATGCATAGAAAAAGCAGATGGCTGGGCTCAAATGGCGCCAGGCTTTGCCGGGAAATTCATAAGTGCTCAGCAGCTTGCAAGGAACTGAAAAGGGATTCTGTGGAAGTTTTTCCTTTGTTTTTAAGAAAAAAGAAACCTACTCCTTTTACCCAGAGATCAGTCTTAGAATCACCTCTGTACTCCAGAACACAACTCACTGACTCACACACACGTATGAAGAAGCCGCACATGTTGCTTTACATCTGCTCTTCAATAAATCACACAAGAAGAATATGCATTAAATATGCCTCACTTATTCTATGATGGCAGAGCAGTTGCCATAACAAATTCTGAAGATGAATATTTGTGTTAAATCATGTTCAGGCTTAGCATATTCTTACCGTTCCGATTGGTGCAAAAAAGTAGCCCTCCCCCACCCCACCCCTAGAAAAAAAAAAAGACCTATAATATGGTCCCCTCCTCCCCCCGCTGCACATAAATACGAACATGCAAGGGACCCACCCACAGTTGCGTAACTAGGTGTAGACATCCCTTTATGCTCATATTTGGACACGTATTGTTAAAAGAAACACAGCCAAGAACTCCAAGGTGGCAACAAGCTCTGAAAGTAATCTTTTTTCTTGAAACTAGATGCCTGAGTTTATTTCAAATATTCTTCCAATTTTTTTTTCTACAAAGTGCCTCTCTACTAACAAGGGAACAAGCAAAGAACGAGAAACACTGTAATTTACAGCAAGCGTTATTAGCATTTCAAGATTAGAATTTAACCACCTCAGAAATTAAAAGATACATCATAAACTATGAATCTCATTTTGTAATCAATCGACTTCATGACAACCTCTTAGATATTAATACAGAGAACAATATTGATTTTGATAAAGAAGTAACTCCTTCAGTACCTATATTTTAGTGAACTTATGAATAAATTATAAATAATCCTTAGTGACTAGGGGATAAATACCACCTTCTCCCAACCACCTGCCAAAAAAAAAGGAGATGGCTCAGCTTATTTTTAACTCTGTTTGAAAAAAAATTTCTAACTACTTCATATCACAGAATAACACATAAGAATATGAATCTATAAATGAGTCAAAATAAAAAATAGTGTTGCAACAAGACAGATGCGCCTATCAAAGAAAGCAGATTGAAAGCTCACATGCCGGCTGCTCCTGCAATGTAAGAGAAATGTTAATGTAACTGAAAGGTAAGAGAATGCTGATGGGAAACATATGAAGGAAGAATATGTCAGGTTTCCAAGTAAGGAAAGTCTATAATCAAAGCCCATCTTCACTTGAGCTGTACACAGCCACATGCCCTATTATTAGTGGAGCTGCAGCAGCAGTGTCCCTAGGGAGGATGGGACACTGACCTTCATTACACACTTCCTAAATCTCTGGTATTGTGATAGGCACTCTCATATGGTATCCCAAGACAGCCCCCACAGCTGATGTCCTTTCTAAATGATTAGATCACTCAGATTTGCCAATTTATTTGGTCAGCCCCTCCCCCCAAACTCTTAACCCATACAAGTTTAGATTAATAGTTTATATATCATAGGGTCTGCAATTTCATTGCTGGCATATACTTGAAATTTATAAACAAAAGGGTAAATTAAAATTGCTAGAATGCAATTAATAAGTAACGTAAGTGATCGTTTCTTAAAGACATCATGGAGGGAAAACAGTGCATAAGGAGTATATATCAGTACAATTCTTCTGGCAAATGATTCAGACTTATGTCTTCAAATTTTAAATGTAATATCCTTCCACCAATTCTACTTCTAAGACTTTCTCCTACAAACACATTCATACATCTGCACAAAGACACATACCAAATACAATGCAACATTTTTACAGCAAATAACATAATGTCCAGCAATAAGGCACTACTAAATTATATTACATCCATATAATAGAATACTATGCAGCACTTAAAAGAATAAAGGAAATTTATTTACGCTGATACAGAAAGATGTCAAAAATAAATTAAGGGGGGAAAAGAATAATGCAAAATAGCATACATACTGTTCTTGCGTTTTTGTTTTAGAAAAGAATATATATGTGTTTAAGATTAGGTACTTATGTAAACTATACCTCAATAAAATTGACCCTTTCCCCAAAAATAGAAAAAAAATGGTATTTATATATGCATAGACAATTTCTGGAAGAATCTGAAAAAAAATTGACAGCAATTGCTTCAGGAATCTGAAGAAAGAAATCATATTTCAATATATATCCTTTTATTCTATTTGAGTCTTTATTATGTTAAAGTATTACATTTTTCTTGGTTACTATAGAAACTGCTACAGAATTTACCAGGTTTTCCTAGTGAGAACAGCCAGCTGAGCCATCTTCCTATGATTTCAGTTTTCTGATTTCAAAAAGGGGAACTAGGAGAATTTCAGCTCTTCCTTACTTAATATCTAAAAGGAACTACTTCTTACAATAATGGTAGAAATAGTATTATAAAGATTTTCTATACATTAAAGTGGGCAGGAGGGCCAGAAACATAGAAAGAAGGTAATATAAGCAGATATTTCTCTAAATATTTACATGACAAATTATATCCCCAAAACTGCATGTAAAAATATACAGATACACTAAAACAGTCATTAGATGTGGACATGTACTCACACACATCACCTGGATGCAGAGGCCTTACAAGCAGTGCATGTGAACTTTCTAAGAATTTTAAATTGTGATAATGGTTATAAGTCAACTATTTATGCTGAGTTCAACTGTTTTGAGTTTATTTAGTAAGGCACATAAACAATTTGATTTTGGCTCATACACTGAAATTATGTGACTTTTTAAAAAATGCATAACCTTCAGGGCTCTGTCTGTGCCTTGCCGGTGGCCACACAAACCAGAGCCCATACCCATGTGTATGCACACACACATACACACCCCTGAACCTCTGGGTTCTGCAGCCTGAGGGCCTACTAGGTTCTGAGGGAAAAGAATCACCTAGTCAACACAAATCCAACTTCCTATGGGAACATTTCAAACCCTCAAGGGCCTCCTCCCTGTATTAAACCAGTCGAATCCAGTTTAGCTTGTAGGTGTGACTGAATTCCAGCATGTGGCTGAATCACAAGCCTGCAGGTCAGATTATTAAACAAGCTGACTCTGACCACAGCCTTACAGGCTAACTTTCCCAATTACAGCATCTTTAAACATTTAATATAATGAAATATGATGGTCCCATTAAATTCTAATTCAAAAGGCAAACAATGAACAAAATAATTACTACCTTCCCAACTATACATTCAGACAAATGAAAAACTCCTGGTTGCCTAATTAGAAAATATTTAAATGGCATGCTCTTGGATACAACCCCTTTCAAAAATGCGGAGTCTTACTTGGGTAATATATTTAAAACATGCTTATGAAAAGAATGCCAGGGGCCTTAAAAGGAGAATTAATTAAATGAATGGGATAAATTAAAAACAAGAATAGGACAAGCAGAAACTAGTAAGCAGAAATAATCTCTCTTCAAAACACACACACCCCCTAGCATTTTAGTCCTGACATACCTAGTATCTTTCCATATCGCCACCTTAGGTTCATCTGGCCTTACCGCACATTTTGTACTGTTCTTTCTGGCCTGTAGGCCACATTCACGTTCCTGCCTGCTCAGGCAGACATGTTTTCACACTGAGTGATGCTGGGTGCTGCTGTTTTGGAACTTGGCTTTCATCAGCGTTCCAGGTCAGAAACCCACTTAGAGAGATTGATAAAGTGAGGCAAGTCAGGAATTGAACTCCAAGCTAGACAGCAGAGCTTTATTTCTCTCAGAAATAAAAAGGTCAATTTTACTGTGATGCCAAAGCACACTTCAATAAGAACACAGATGTATCAGTCGAACCCTCTACTTGTAACACCTACCACTGAAGAACATGTACTATTGAGGAATTTTACTCCTCTATCTCTATATCTTAACTCTTGGTAATCTATTAATCTACTACTGTTTAAGGGATACTCCTAGAATCCCTTGGCTATTGGTTCTCAGTTAATTCTACTTCATCCTCTCTTGCTCTTAAGCTACTTACTCATCGAATGCTTTTGTGATGGTCTTTTGATCTAAGTCCATCAAATCCAGTCTTCCTTGTCATTCTTTTGAATAAAAATTAAGGCTAGGAGCCACAGTGAGGCTTATTTGCCTAAGATCTCTTACCAGTTGTGGTTTTCAGTGAAAAGATTTTAATATGCTTTAATGAAAATTTAAACTATACAAATATAACAAGCAGAAACTAGCACAGACATTTGGTATTTTTATTATCTGAACCCTTTACATTGCAAACTGAACATAGCAAATAGACATTCCTAGAAGGAATTCAGAATAGAATTTCCTAAGGCAGAATTAATAGAACAACGTAATGTATTTAAATAGAACCTATAAAACTATCCCCTGTAATCTCCACTAAATCATATTACTTTATCATTCTTATTACCTACTGCATAATCCAGGCTCTTCATCCTCTTTAGGATAATATGACATACTAAAACTATAAAATAGTTCATTTGTGATGTTGCTTAGTTATGCTAAGGGTTATCACATTCTCTTATGTACAATTTTCCTCACTACATTATGAGTTGTTATTGTTACTTTCATAGATGGCTAACTCAAGTTAAACAATCAATGTTGTCCCTCATTAATATCTTACAAGGGACAAAGATCTTAGTTGGCAATTATACATGGTACTATTAATTTAGTCATTTCTTAAATTCATCAAGAATTTTAATATATCTTTGCTGAAAGTCATTAGTCTTCCAGGTTGTACTCTCACAGTTGTTTGGGCAAACAGTTCCATTTCTTGATACCTAGATTGCCTACAGGAAATTATGTATTAACACAGAAATATATAAGGACTTGAGAATCCAAAGCAGTCACCTCCACTGTTTAAAAGGTATGTGGTGTTGAGCATGTTAGTTACCTTTTGAGGCTTGGCTTATTAATTTAATAATTTGCTATTTATTAAATTGATAAAATAAAAATAGTGTCATCTATTTCACAGGACTGTGATCATTTTATAAGCTACCAGTCAGATAAAAGATAAAAACCAGCTAGTCAGAAACTGATACACGGTCAACATTCTATATATATTTCTTGGGTACCTACTATATGACAGTTACTTTCTTTTTACCTTCATGGGTCATTTTTATTGCATAACACCTATAAATTAGTCTTATAATACAAATTTATCTTCATTTTTATTTCATATAATAGTTCTTTCAAGAAACAAATATATTAGAAAATTAAGTTTTCTCTGGAATATTTTAGAATAACTTAATTATTAGTAAAGTACTACTTACTGTGGTTAACATTCTACTTTTAAAAGTTATTCTCTATGTGGGGACAATAAAAATATGCTAGAAAATACAAATTAATGTACTTGATTAAGAACTTAATGATAATATTTACATTAATACAAAACTGAAGGATGCTATTCTGTTTCCATTTTAATCAATATTTCTAGATCTTTAGACTATATTATGTACACAGAAATCATGCTAAATCACTTTTTACAAATAATGCTGGTTTACTTTTAAATGACAAATATTATCTATTTTCTTTCTAATCTCCAGAGAAATCTTTCATATTCAATCTGGGGCATGCAAACTTGCCGTATGGGGGCATCATATCTCACTTTGTATTCACTGCAGAAATCACAAGGTTCTTTCCTGCTAGGCCCTCACTCCCTCTTAAGATCCTCCACAACAAAGTATTCCATATGGTCTGACTTGGTAATTGACTAGAAACCAAACCCATGTGCCAGAAGTCAAATAAAAGTTGTATCAATAAAATTTTTTATCTAAAAAAAAACAAAACAAAACAGTTTGATTAAGTGGATATGTTTTCACAGCAAATTCAAGTACATTACAAAAGTTATGAAAATAATTATAAACAAAAACAACTGTTATATAAGACACTACTCTCTAAATGTGAATACTATTATCCAATGTCCAAAAATCTTCTAATAGTAATTTTTCAATTGTCTATAATTTTCTCTTTTGTCTTTAGAGTAAAGCAAGGCATTCAACAGTGAAAACTATGTGTAGTTCAACTCCATCCATTTCATTCTTATACATGCTAGAAGAAAAGTACTCAATTGTTTTTTAAATAAAAAGAAAGGCCTGAGGATTTTAACTAAAAATACAGTTCTACATGTGAAAAATTTCTAGCTGGAAAAAAAAAAACAGTAATATTTTATGAGGCACAACATAACTTAAAACTTAAGCAACAAAGAAATCCTTTAAGCACTTAAACCTGATATTCAGTATTTTTACCATGAATTCTAACAAAAGAAAACAAAACAAGCTAGGAAATCAAAGTGCAGTACTAAAAGCTAAATAATTTTCTAAAATGATCACTCTGCCAAAATAAATGTTCGAAACAAATAACATTCAAAAGATCCCAATTCTCTCCTAAATCAATATAAGCTCTTTAACATTAAACTTTCCTAGGAAATTTAGGATCTTTGGCATATACATAGATTTACTTAAGTACTTAGGAGAAAAATGCATGGCATGTATATACCTATTTTTACTTCCAGTCTTTCATAAGTGTTA
The DNA here is from genome assembly GCA_028627145.1 of Eidolon dupreanum. Taxonomy (NCBI): domain Eukaryota; kingdom Metazoa; phylum Chordata; class Mammalia; order Chiroptera; family Pteropodidae; genus Eidolon; species Eidolon dupreanum. Next base: position 102,598,143 of record CM053502.1, read on the forward strand.
TAGAGACAATGCCTAGAGACCATTGTTTTCATAAGCCATTTATTTTAGAAGAACAGCTGGCTTCTAAATGCTTTTGTTTCTACCTAAAAAACTTCAAACGGCACACTCTCAAAGATGCATCATGACATAAATCCTTTAAATATAATAATCCAAATATTTTTATTCAAAGACCCAGAAGATCTTATCATCCTGGGTATAGAATGTGCCCAGCTACACAGCCTTCTGATTGCCTTATTTTTTAAGTCACATGAGAAGTACAGTGTGATAATCACAATGTCTGTAACCACTAAACCCTCTTGACATTGTGTTATCCAAGGAAATCTGGTTATTTTGGACAAGTGCAGGCAAGTTGATCCTGGTTTTTCTTTTTAATTCAGCAACCTACACCTACCTCTACTGACATTTTGTTTCATAGAGGAAACAGATTATTACAGTTTTTAAAAGGGGCTCTTGGGTGTGGATACATAGGAGAGTCATTACAGTTTTACAGATGTTAAAATTTCCAAAACAAACAGGGGAGAGAGGAGAAGGGGAGAGAGCAGGGGAGTGAAAGGAATGGAAGAAAGGGAAAAGAGAGGGAAGTAGAAAAATAGGATTTCAAGTCAAACAGACCAAGTTTAGAATCATAGCTCTATAACTTATTAGCAGTGTGACATTGCCAAACTTAAGGTTTTTCATCTGTAAAAGTGGGATAATAACAGTTCCTGCGTTATGGGACTATTGGGAAATATGAATGAGATAACTTACCGACTGCCTCCCATATCGAAAGTTATCAAAATATTAACTATTCTATATAATTATTATTTTTATTCTAATCAAATAAGTTTGACAGTTTCATGAGTTATAGCTTAGGTTTACCCTATTTAGGAAACTACTCAGTTCTTCGATAATATGATACAATCTTTGAAAAACTAAGAAAAATAACTGAGATCAAGAAATACATAGCCTTCAACAAACATTTTCTGGACAGTTAGCTTCTTATAATGCAGTAAGAGCACGGACTCAAGAGCCAGAGTGCCTGCGTTTGAATCCCAAGGCCACTTGCTGGTTCTGTGGCTTTAAGTACATATTTACTCTGTGTCTCAATTTTCTGTCTGTTAACTAGGAGTGATGATGCTCCCTTAGGGATGAGGTGAGGATTAAATTAATTGATATATGCAAACTGCTTAGGATAGTGCCTGGCACTTAGTGTTATGTAAATGTTAACTTTGATTTAGTTGTTAATAATTTTCATGGGAAACTGTTTACCACCCCAAAATTGGCCACTGTTAAACCCTACTACTCACTAGAGTAACTAGACTAGGAGACTATGATTCCAAAACTTGTGAGCTCTAAGTCTGAACTAAACCTATATACTTACTAACTCATCAGTTCTCTATCTATACAAACTTGGTTACCTACCAGAAGAGTCTAAATATCAGAGTTTACTATCTGCTAAATTACTGACACCAGCCAAAGACATATTGCAGCTGTGTGTGTGCCTGCCTTGGTGCACCAAGCTGAGAGTGAGGATCTCTGTATGAGGGAAATGTGATGATTTCACTTGTCAATATTTTCTAATTTTCTGCCATGCATATGTATTGCTTCTCTCATAATAAAAGTTATTTTGAAATTTGGGAACGAAACACTTCTCATATTTGTCTAAGGAAAAAACCCCACAAATTCCATACCTGTATTTATGAATGATGGCATTAAATAGTTTTCCATCTCTCCAGCAGGTAGTGAAATTTTCACACTGTATTCCAGCATAACCCTCTGTTGCCTGCTGTGTCCACAGCAGCAATCTCTCTTTCGCAGACATGTCCTCTGATTCTCCAGTAACATGGATATCAGATATCTAAACATAATGGAAAGTGTTAAACCATTAGGAAGGAAGGAGCTAAGTCAGATTAAGAACCTACTATGCACCAAGCACTTTACAAGTGCTATTTTACTTAGTCCACATAACTCTAACTTGTAAACTAAATATATTGTCCCCATTTTACATCTAGGGAAACTGAGCTTCCAAGAGGTTAACAGACTGAAAAAGTCAGATTAAACCCAAGCACCTTTTTTTTTATTACACCCAAATGTCACAGCATTAAAAATCTACATTCCTGTTTACTAATCAGGTCTGTTAAAACAAGTTAAGCAAATGTTTTTACAAGTTCCAATAGATCAAAAGCAAAACTTTCAAATTAATCTACATTGCCACCTGCAGAGCAGAATTGGATACAACAGGTATTTGGTGTAAAGAGCAAAGGACAATAGTACCCTCTCCAATTAACTACATTACGTAACAATTTGACCTAAAGTATCTTCAGTTTCCTCGAGTCCTTGTTCAGCCTACTCAGCATGACATCTTTATCACCTGATTTTTTTTCTATATTCTTTGTTTTCATTATATTTTCTAAAAGTAATAATAAAACAGGTCACCAGTTCACATGATTTACATTTCCTCAAGAACTTCTTTGATAAGGTCCTCCTTAATCTGCTGATAATGATATTAGGCGCAAAATGACTTTACAAGGGGTCATACAGTAATCCCAAAGATGGGATTAACACCAACAAACAACTGTTCCCTCAATCAGTGCAGGATGCAATGCCAAGGGATCAAGAAGACAGGTGACAAGCCAGGATCAGGATGAGCAAATAAGAGATTGGAAGCAAGACACAGAGAGATACAAGTCATTTTGTAACAGGAGAAAAAATCACTAGTCATGAGACTGGCTTCTAGTCCTGGCCACTAGTCCCATGGCTTTGAATAATTCATTTCATGTCAGCGAGTCAACTTCCTCATCTATAAAGTGAGGAGTTAGGAGGTAGAAGCACATAATGTTTAAAATTCTTTTCAATCTAAAGTCTTATTCGAGACTCTAAACACAACACAGAAGTCAGAGGTCACAATAGGCAGAGTCAAGCAACTTTAAGTAGAAAAAAAAAAAGACGAAAGAAAGCCTCTAGTCACTGTTGCAATGCCAAGCTCAAACAGGAAACCCTTTATTTCTCCCAGCTGCCACAAGAGCCAGAGGCAGAGCCAACCCAGGGACCTGAGTGAGGCAGGAACGCTGCAGCAGTTAAAGGCCACGCCATGCCTGGCAGCCCCTAACACCATTTGGAGATGATGGTCACACACACACCCTTTCTCCAGTATTCAGCTGAGGCAGCTATGCCCTGTGGGGCTCCACTCTCAGCCTCAGTCCCAGACATGCTCCTCAGCAAATGGCCAAGATTTGAAAGTGCAGCACACTGTCTAAATTTAATCATCTTTCCCAGAAACCCACAGTATGGAAAAGAAATATGTTCATGAACACATTCTATAGTGTATGTATGTATGTATGTGTGTGTATGTATGTATATATGTATGTGTGTGTATATATATACATATATATATATATATACACATAGAAGGGATTTCTCTATCTTTTTTAATGTGGACAAAAAGAACCAAAAAATCACCAACAATCTTCTGCCCAACTCCCAACTGATAATCTGGTTCAAAATTATGCTACAGAGCCTTTCTGGTACATTCTGTGAGTTGAAATCCCATCTTCACCACTTATATGTTCAAGTTACTTAACTGTTTTAAGACTGTTCCCTCATTTGTAAAATAATGACAGTAATAATTATAACACTGTTGTGAGAATTCAACAATGTAAGCACAGCGTAATGCCTGGCACGTAGTAAGTGACCACTCAATACATCAACTATTTTATTGTTGTTACTATTTTCCTTCTTGAAAAAGGGAGAAGCACAAACTTGGCTTTATTATTTTTCCAATTCTCTTCTTGTAAAGAGAAGTAAAAGATAAAGCTTTTATATTTGCTGCCTCAAACTAATCAAAATCCATGAAAACAAGAGTTCAGAGAAACTGACCTAGAAAACTCTGTAAATGAAAAAGCTTGACCTCTACTAGGTAAAATTTCTCAATAGGTCCCTTTTAGCCTTTACAAATTATAAAATAAACTGCTTTGGGGAACTCTTACAATGCAGGTCCTACATGGGTGGTATTTGTAGCTATATATATATATAAAAAGGAGATAGCTGGGGATAAGGGTAGGTCCTATTTTCCCCCGGGTCAAGAATATACCATGCCAGTCCAGGTCACAAAAGTAATTACCTAGTAACAAGGGAAGTCAGTAAATTTCAACTATAAGGTACCAGTTTAATAGGTTCAAGTGCTAAATAGCATTTTATCCAAGGAAAGTTATTAAAGGAAAAGGAGTTTAGAAGTCTGAAAATGGTCTATATGCCAACCAAGAGAAAATCACATATTCTTATTAAATAAGTTTCCTATAGATGAATTTCAGATTGTTACACACACACACACACACACACACACACACACACACACACACACACAATATTTCAGACTCTAATACATGCATACACTATTTAAAAAGCTATAATTTTAAAATGCATATTCAAACATGTAATGAACCAAACTTTTAACATATCAAAGACTATTAAACATTAACTCATTTTCAGCTTCTCCTGTTTCCAATTAACTAAATATTATCCCCACGTGGAAATGTAAAGTATTTTTCTAAATAAACTGCACCATTATCCACTATCTATCTGAGTATATCAGACTTTTCATGACATTATGCAGCCAAAACCAAAAAGAAAAAATAAATTAAATACTAAAAACTGTAAATCTGCAGTTGTCATTCATGACCCCGGATTTAAAATCAACAAGACAGCCTTAATCCTCCAGCAATGAAGGGCTCCATTGGATTCTAGGAAGTAATCCAGCCTCCTCCCTTCAAGTCCTGGAGGCAATACAGTGATGGTCGGAGAAGGTTTCAATTCATGCTGCCTGGATTCAAATCTCAACTCCAAAAGTTAATTAAGAAGATTATAACCCAGAGCCATTCATATAATCTCTGGATTTTACATTTTCTCTCTTAAAAAACTTAAATGATGACATCACAACTTCTACCTCCTTGAATGGTTCTAAAGATTAGGTGGGATAATGCACATTGAAGGCTCAGCACTGTGCCTGGCACGCAGAACACTGTAAATGTTAGCTTGTCCCACCACAATTCTATTAGTAGTATTTGCTGATTAAAGCTTCTCACCAACAATCTGTCAAAAGCAAACAAAATACTTTATACCAGAGTTCCTTTCGGAAACTTGAAGCCCTCATGCCTCACATCCAGGTCATTGTTGACTGCCACCCAAATTCAAGTTCTTCCTGTCACTGAGCCTCTCGTGCCCATATTATGCCTCTGCTTCATTCTCCTGACCCAGCTTGCCACCATTCCTAAACTTCCCAGAAATATCTATTCCATGGTAAACAAAGTCTCTTACACCTTCAACGCTTTACATTGCTTCTACCTTTTTACTGAACCCTAGTTCTCCCGCACTGTATTAAGTCAAGTCCCAGACACCACTGTGCCCACAGGCAGGTGTGTATATTCTAACTCTCCCAATGATGCAAAGCCAATCATTTTTACACCATTAGCTGTGAGTACTAAGACCTCGTTTTATTTTTCACATGGTAGGCCACTCTTGCACTACCACCTCCTTCCTCTCCTCAAAAATGATCTTCACATCCCCCAAAGATTTGGCACCTGGCTGAGTATTTTCTCCACCTAGCTGCCCCATCCCCTATCTTCACAGTCCTTCGTCTTCTCCCTACTTTTAGCTGTTCACATACCTACTGCTACATCCTGGATCTCATCATCTTGAACCAGAACAAGCCCACTTCAACTATTTAACTTCTGAGAGCAATTTCCCATTCTTCTAGCACTTTCATTCCCTAACTCTAGCTAAACCATTTATCTGGCTTCACTAACATCTCACTGCAAACAATATCCACAATTCCCTCACACTTCTCTCCTTACCCTGCAACTACTCAGCCAAACCTCAATCCTGATAAAGTCAGCTATATGTCTTCTCTACTCCTGCCTTAAGCTTTAAGCTATAATAATCTACTATAGAAAACCATACTACTAAGTGAACTGCTTAAAATTATGTATTTATGTCAGAAGTCCAAATGAACTCCAATGTCAATCTCAATAGTATCTTTTAAGACACAATTATGATAGGTCTAAAATGATCCTAGGCTTACCAAGCTTCCACCTCTTTCTAAAACTGAGTCTCACTGTTGGAAATCTAAGGTTCACATGAACTACCATGTCTTGGTCTGTATTTCAGGAACCTATATTTTACTTATAATCAAAATAATTCTTTTACTTTATTTTATTTAACTTTTCTACTAAATAAGCAAGTTCACTGATCTTTTTTCTAGCTTATCTGCTTTAAATGCAAAATTTCAGTAGTTTATCATAGATTCTGCTTAAATCTACTTTTATTATTATCAGATACAATAAGTTCAAGTCCCACATGAAAAGGGTACTGAATTGGTTAAAGCAAAATAAGATAAAAACACCCCATCTTCATATACTTTTTACTGTATATACAATACATGAATAGGCCAAATCTTTACTTCACTTGAATTATAGGGGAAATGTTATTTCCTCCCCATATGATAGAACTCAGAAGGAGGTGGTGCCACTACATGGCTACAGCAAAAAGAGGTAATCTGCCTTTTCTTATGTGTATTCCTCTTCCGAGATGGTCCAAGGCTAAATTATAAAAAAGACTCTGCAAGATTTTTATGTCAAGTGCAAATGTATTCCAGAGCCCTGACAAAAGCTGGTTTACAGAGAACAGCTCTGGGATATAAAACTACTCAGCATTAGGCATTCTCAAAAACTGTCTGGTCACGTTAAAAAGCAGGTTCTCCAAATGTGAGTTTTATGAGTATTGTTCCTACTAGTAACAAAACAAATGCTCAGAAAACTTAACCATTTGGATAGGAGGCCCTCAAACCCATTAAACTGGAAATTTTGCTGGTCGCTGTATTTTTAGCAAAATTATTTTTAGCCCTCTAGAAGATCAAAAATGGATTCAGATATCTAATATATAAAGTCATTTTTATAGTTCAGGATCCTGAGTCTTGAGAGTAAAACAATTCACCATTATTGTTTTATCTTTTCACTCCGTATAAGCAAGAACCAAAACTGAGAGGGGAGGAAAAAAAGAAAAACCTGAAAGCTAACATCAGCCTAAAAAAAAGTGCTACCGACAACAAAAAACCCTCATACTCTTTCTTATATTCACCTGTCTTTTTCTCATATAGCCTTTACTCTTACCCACAACACTGAGATTTTACTACATATTTTCCCTTTTCCCTCTTGGCAGAGCTGAAATGATATCTAATAACTGAAACCCAAATAACTGGAACTAAAAGAAGGTACAGGGAGCTCTGGGAGGGGCTCTGGGTCAGGGTAGAGGGGAATGAATACAAGAATTCATATGCAAGAAATAAAGCCTGACCCCAGTTTACATAGTTCTAACTGTGGCATAACCATATATATGCCTGCTCATGGTTAGTCAGGGTTGAGTTTTGTTTCATTGTGCAGGTATTACCATGCCTCTCAGAGCATGGTCAGGAAATGTGAGCCAAAGTCTCAACAAAGAGCTAAAGGACACAATAAATACCCCACAACAACCAGACTGTTCTGCCAAAGAAACCAGTGCTAGAACTCCCAAAACATAAAAGGATGAGTAACTCCAACTCCTCTGAAAACTCCTCATGTGTGTTGATTAATCTGTCAAAGACTCACTCATTTGCTAGTTTCTCACAACCCTAAGAAAGATATAAGCACCTAAAAACATAAATATATTACTTTTCCCAGATTGTTTTTAAGACAGAAGAGGGTCTTATATTTCCATTTCCTCTCTTTTCCGACTACCAACTATTGAGTTAAAGTAAATATTACCTTTGGTCTGGACCATTACCTCTAGTCTCAGATGTCAATATCAAGGACATCTTTTAAGACACAGTCATGACAGGCTTAGAGTGATACTGGGCTCAAGAGAGCTTTCACATTTTTCCGGAACTAAGCCTCAGTGTCTCTGTTAGTAACAGTCTCCTAACTAGTCTCATTGCACTGAGTCTTGCCCTACTTCTCAGTTCAGGTTGTTCTTTACTCCACAGTCACAGTAATGGAGTTCAGTCTTGGCTAATTTTTCCAGACTCAAGTCATTTTCTTGCTATATTATGGTCAAACCATATGAACATCAAACCATGTGAACCACATGATCCTTCTCTCCTAGAGTCTTCTGTTCAAACTACTTTTCCATTCAGAACATTCTCCTTATACTAAATGGCATGGATTATGTATGTACTCAATAACTATCAGCTAAATCAGAGAGGAGGGACAGACAGGGAGGGAGATAGAGATAGAGAAAGGGAGGGAGGGAAATTATAAACACTGTAAACAAGTTTCATTTGGATAAATGAGTTTGAACCTGTCATCTAAACCTTATCATCTTAGAAAAGTAATTTTAATTAACCTCCCTTTCCAATAATAACAGACACCCTGACCACTACCTACACAAAGGTGCCCAGTAGCAAGCACAAGCCCAGAGACTACTCAGTGAGAATCAATGTTAAGTAGTGAATCTAAGCTCCACCTGAATCATTTTTCCAAAGCAATTTCATAAATAAATTTGACGCAGTATATAACCTCGAAATGTCTTTTCAATGAAAGAAAACTAACCGGCATATCCCATCTCACAGCACACTTTGATTTCATTCACAGCTTTCTGGCTAGATGACCCACTTACTGCTAAATGAATTGTACAGCCTCACTGTGTTGGTCAGCTGAGGCTGTAAATGTGAAAGTCCTCTGAGCAAAGTCAATGCCACTAGACAACTGGGCGACAGAAACACCCTATTTTTACAGATGTTGTCATGGTTCTGGCATGCACTGAGTACACAAGAACAGCCAACTTCCAAAGTTGAGTCAGATACTCCCTAAGAGATAATTAACTTTAAAAAAAAATTGTCTGTATTTCATTATTCTTTCTAAGGCAAATAATGAAACTTTTTTTTAATTTTAAAAAAATTATAATGTATTGAAAAGATTAAAAAGTTTAATCAAATTTATTAATAGAGTATCATGCTAAGTGAAATAAGTCAGACAGAAAAGGACAAGAACCATATGATTTCACCTATGTGTAGAATACAAAACAAAAAGCAACAAATGACCAAACAAAACAAATAAACTCATAGACATAAACAACAGGAGGGTGATTTCAAGAAGGGAAGGGGTTTGGGGAGAGGATGAAGAGGATAAAGGGGGTCAAATATATGGTGATGAAAGGATACTAGACTTTCCGTGGTGAGCATACAATGCAATATATGCATTGTTATACATGATGTGTTATAGACCTATACACCTGAAACTTATACAATGTTATTAACCAATGTTACCCCCAATAAATTTAATAAATAAATAATTTATGTGTGGCATTGGAAAAGGAAGGCACCATCTCTGAAGTTAAGAGAAATAAGATATTTACTTTAAAACTGGTTATAAATATAGTGAAGGGTTAAGGAATCAGGGGCTCTCAAACCAAAAGAACATAAAACCATTTGGTGAACTCCCTCATTTCACGGGTGAACAAGCTTAGGCTACAAGAGGTGATGTGAGGTGTGTAGGGTCTCACAGCACACTAGCAGGAGGCCTAGGGTATGGACTGTGGCCTCCTAAATTCCACATCAGAATCTGCAAAAAGAGTGAAATTTCTCCTTCATATTTAAAAAAGAGATCTAGCCTTACAACTCAGATTAACTTTTCCCCATGTCAGGAGCCACAGTGGGTGCTTCCTTTCAGTGCCCCCACTGCTGGGAAAATGGCCACATACACGTAGATCATGAAAGGGCTCTTTTTTATTTTTTGCCTCGCTTTGCCTCAACCCCTAAAGTCAGGACTCTTCACTTTCGCTTCTCAGGCTCTATATTGGCAAAGCAGTTGATGCACAGAACACTACACATTTCAGAGGAAGACACACCCTTGGATCTCTCATGTGAACTAAATGTCAGGGTTCATAGTAACTTGCCTCATTAGACTAATGACACTGCCTTAACTGATAACCATTCTCCCAGGAGAAGTGCAGATTTGCCTCTGGAATTATGTTCTCTTCTCTCATGCCAGAGCTACTATCAATAATGTCTTTTAAATATATCTGTACTAAGCTATAAATAACAAATATTAGCTTCAAGAATGGGTTCCTCCCAGGGACTATTTCTTTTCCAACAGGTTGACAAAATTTTAAGCTAATTATGGAATTAGTGAAATACACTGTCTGACACATAATAGGTATTCTGTAAATATCTGCTGAAGTAGTAGTGAGAGAATGACTGGAGTTAGAGGGACAAAAAGTGGCAGCCTACTCTGCTTATGCAGAATGCTTTTTGTCTAGAGGAGAGAAAAAAGTGCTCTGTTAAAAATTTTGAAAAGCTATAGTGATCTTCTACTCAGAGGATGGTTACAAAATGTTTTCTCTTCTGCAGGAGCAGAAGATAATAATAAGAAGTCCTAAAGTGCTTACGGTCTACTAAGTCTTCTTCACATATATTACCTCATTTAATTATCAAAAACCACCCTATTTTTACAGATGTTGAAAGTAAGACCTGAGTTAATTTTAAATTTTCTGACTCAAAATCATGTAAGTTCTCTTCTCTGATATTCTAAATCTATTGTGACTCCTTGCACCATTCCAGACAGAGCTTTATCCATTGATGAACCATCTCATTTTATGGAAGCAAAAACTGATTTAAAGGACACACAGTGGATACAGAAATTATAGCTAGTCAAATGTTCTCCCCTGCAGAACACAAAATCCCTGCTGGTTCAGAGGGTCAGACAAAAGAACGTTATCAAAGAAAATTCAATTCCTTCATCTATTTTCATTAAAATAAAAAGAGAATTTCTACTCTATCTGAGAGAGTTTGGGTATTAATGAGAATGAAAGCAGCAGGTTGGAAAAGGTGAAGCTCAAGATTCTTCTACCTCACCAGACTTTTAACATAATTGTTTCAGGAGTAAAAGTTTAACATTAGGAGACTGGCACAGAACTGTGGAGGGAGGTGACCTTGCTCAATTCATCACTCCACCATTTCCTAACCCTGTGACTTCTCTGGACCTCAGTTTCCTCTAATGTAAAGTGTCTCCTCAAAAATGTTGAGAGACAAAGATGACATTCCCACAGGGTTCAGAACTGTGACTGCCCCCTACCAAGTGAGTTGAGGTACCTATGTACCAGGGTGAATATTACTGCTTAAACTCTTATTCACACTACTTGACCATGTCTGTAGTCAGGCAAAAGCAAGTTCCGTACTGAATCTGCCAACACAGGCAAAATTTTCAAGCCAAGACAATCCCTTCAAAGATGTTTTACTATTTTGGCAGAAACAAATGTAATCGACACATTTTTAGTGTGTGCTTCCAAATTTCAAAAATGTGTGAAAATGCTCCACAAAATATTTTTAACTGTGAAGATGGCACAAATATTTGAAAATTCTAACAGGTTAAAAGCTGCCTCTCTAAAAGGAAGAGTGAAATAGAGGATAAAAGCAAAAAGTTGATAAGGTTCAAGTGCTTATTGATGGCGACCTTTAGCAAATGCTTGTTATTTCTTATTCATATATAGGAAAAACTAACATAGATATAACTATATTTTTTGTACAGCAAAGAATTTTAAACTTTTGCATATCCTTCATTGAACTTAAAAGACAGAAGCGTTATAATGCAGATAGAGACCCAAAATCTAGGTGACTATTTAAAACTAAATTTTTGCAAACTGGTTACGAAATCTAAATGACAACTAGAAATAGTAAAAAAAAAAAAAATCAACAAATGCATTTTCATTAAAAAACATGAAATGATTCAGAAAGAAATGAGTTAGTCAATTATAAACCAAATGACCTCTATTTTCAAGATCTATAGAGCAAAGCTACCATATGAAAGGAGAAATATCTAGATTTTTTTCCTTGTCCTTGAATTAAAAGTAAGATTCTGTAACCTAAGGTTCATAGAAGACTTGGTTAAAAAAATATTGAATAATATATTTCAATGATCTTGAATATTCATTTATTCTAACATTTAGAGATGGTTCTTAATTTTTTTGTTTTGATAATATAAAAGTCAATTAATAAAAATATTAAACTCTTTGTTATTCAGATACTGATAATATAATTTGTACAATATCCACACTTCTTCTCATCCTTCATTCCTTGGCTTCTTTCCTAATTGGGTCACTGCACTATTCATAGGCAATTCACCAAAGGATGAAAAGTAGCAAAAAAATAGTTCAGTCTTCATTAGTCAGTACAGCTACATAGTATAGTAGGAAGTTAAAATTATTCATAATCATCATCTCAGAAGCCTAACTTCCAGGTGACTAAATTTACAGTCATGGTCCCTGTCATTTGTTATTAAAAAAAAACAATGGGTTATAATGTATGCAGAAAAGGGCTATATTTTATTCTCTCACAGTGCCTATTTTTGGTTCAATATATAACTTATAAATAATAAATATTTGGTAGAGAAATAAAAGAAGGGAGGGATAGAGAAGGAAGTGAAAACACTGAACAAACAAAAAGGTAGGTATTTAAATACATGGCATCATAGAAATTTAAAACTGAAAACGAGTATGTAAGACCATGGCAATACTTAAGAGTTCAGCTTGGTAGATAATTTTGGGTGAAATCCAACCTCTTCCACTTACTGGCTGAGTGACTTGAACAAGTTAAAGTTTCCTGAGGCTCCATTTCCTCCTCTGTAAAATAAAGCTGCTAACAGAACCACTTCCTTGGCCTGCTCTGAAGATTAAATAACAATGGTAGAGCGTCTGACATATAATAGGAAATACCATTATTATTAAGAGTAGTATCATGGTCTAGTCCAATATCTTCTTTTTCTAGAAAATAAACCAGAGACCTAAAAAAATGAAAAAGACTGTCCAAGTAACACAGCTCCCTGGCGGCAAAGCTTGACTAGACCTCATGCTTCCTGCCTTCCAGACCCATAATCCATACTACTTATCAGAAAACCTATGTTGAGAAGAGAATAACATGGCAAATGCTAAGTAAGCTAGGGTGATGCTGGTTCTCAAAATTTAGATGTTTTTAAGAAACATGTGAGAGGGTGTCTAAAACATATGAAACATTCTCTCATGCCCCACCAGAATATACTGATCAGGTTAAATCTTGAATAAGATTTGTTTTCAACAAGCTGGAATAATTCTATGGCAAGAACCCTGGGGTTACACTTTGAGACACCCCACTGTAGCATAAGAAGCGTAACAAGCTCCCTAGCCACAGTCATGACAATTAGAATCATCTGTGGAGTCCCACCTGCTCTATTACATTATAATCACTGGAGTGATATTCAGGCACCTATATTTTTTAACGCTCCTCAGGTGACACATATGTGGTCAATTACAAAACCAATAGCCCATAAATAGAGAAAAAAAAAATCTTCACTGAGATCAATGTAACAAGACTAGAATGAAGTGAGATTTGTGAAACTGAAGCAAAAAAGAATGCTTTGTGGGAAAAGCTCAAGGGCAAAGGTAGGAGACCAGACCATGTCACAAGGTACAAGAAGCATGTGAGTCTTAGACAAATAAGGAATACCTGGAGAAAGTACAGACAGTAACCTTATTATTCCCTGTGCTCAAACATGGCCTGCCTTTGTCACCTCTGTTTATGACACCCATCCTTCATACAGGAACATCGACCCCCGCTCTGGCCTCACAGCAATCTCTTTCAGAACTGTGACAATTAATCGAAGTTGGGTACAGTGCCACAATTTAACTCAGCTACTCCCATTTACAGTGTTGCCTTAAGGACATTATTTAACCTCTCTGAGTTTCTGTTTCTTTATTGTATGAAATAGGAACTGACTAGCCTATTTCATACAGTTATTGGGTTGATCCAAAGACAGCATGTGTCTGAAAGCATTTTTCCAATTTCAAAGTAATATACAAATCAATATTCCTTTAAAAAAAATTACACCTCCTTGTCTTACTAAAGATATAACATGCTGTGAGGTTTCTAGTCAGTAGGCACTCAAGGAAGAGCTGACTAAGCCACCTCCCCGAGCCAGGAGGGCTGCTCCAGGTAGGCATATGATTGCAAGGATTTAAAGAGCAGGTAGGCTGGTCACCTATACTAAGAATGACAAATTTCACAGGACAGTCAGAGGCTTGAATTAAGTCTAAGGTTAAGAAAAGTTCGAAGAATTGCAAATTGCTCTGCTTGGAGGTTAACTCAAAAGTCATCAAGCCCAATCCTGCATACAAATGTCTCAGAGTAAGAATGGATCAAATAAAGAGGCTATGAAAAAGTTATTGAAGGAACAAATAAAGGGAACACTGGCTACAGGCCATTTCTGGGATATAATACTAATCGAGAGGCTGAAAGCTCTCATTTGCATCTAATTCTCCAATGAAACATGTCTACTCCAACGCAAGGTAAAGAGTTCTGTGCCCAGTTCTAAACAAAGATAACTAAGCAAACAGAGTCACACACCTCCAAGGTAACAAGAAGAATGTCCTAAGAGCAGTACCTAAGCAAGCGATTGGTTCTGACTCTTTGTTTGCCTCCCAATAGTCTTTATCTGGACCACAGGGAAATAAGACATCAAACTCCTCAGATAAAATAAAGACTATCCCATTCAGCTGTTACCCAGAATATAAAGAGACTTTGTTAAGGACCTCCTTATCACAATTATTCGACAAGTCTGATTGGCAGGTTTATGATTTGTTTTCATACAATTTTCCACTGAAGTTTTAAAAATCATTAGATACACACTTAGAAAGAAGGATAAAAACTTTGGTATGAGGATAATACAAGGAGGGAAAGGGCTTATGTACCAATTGGGAAACAGATTTTAAGAGTTTCCAGTAATGAAAACATGTAAGGCTTACTTGAAGCCAAATTATGCAAAAAAAAAAAAAAAAAAAAAAAAAACAGTTGGAAAACATATGTGAGCAAAGCAAGTGGTTCCATTCATAAACATGTGGCAGCCAAGCCATTTCCTTCTGCACTGACCTTTAAGCTAGACCTACATAGATAATGACATAGGCTGGACTCTTTCTTTGTAAAATACAACCACTCTAAAATGTAAATAGAATCGATGACATAACACTGGCAAGGTGTGGTAGTGTATATAAAAACAGGAACACCTCAGGAGAACCAGCGGCTAAGGCCAGTAACAACCGTGCACACTAACCCCAATAAAACCTCATCTTATCATGATGCAAATGATCTCTGCCTCATGATATAATGACCTTGCCAAGAATGTTTAACATAATATACACTACTTATGTCCAGATTTTTTATTCAAAGACAAAGTTAGGAATAGCTTAAAGAAAAAGCCATCAACCCCCAACTAGTAACATTTAGAGGAGGTTGCTTGGGTAATGTACTTCTCAGGCAAGTAAATAAATATTCACTTACATTTTAAAGACAAATAAAAACCCCAGAGAAGTAACTTCTCTAAAGCTAAGTATCAGGGTTAGGAATAAAGATCTCAATTTCCTAACAGTCTGTGTAATATTCAAATTTCTATGACATGCTGCCCAAATGATTCTGATTTTAGACTGGGACAGAGGAAAAACTCTCGTAACAGAGACACAGAAAAGATTAGGGCAACTTCATCTATGCCCCTCGCCCCCAACACACACAGACTTGAGAGCAATTATGTGAATGTTTCTGATGCTTCTGTGTCTAAAAACTGATAGAGAACTAGAATTTGGCTTTTCAAACTTATCGATCAGCAAGTATGTATTGACTGATAATTGTATCCTCCCTGCATCTGTCATGAAGCTATTGTCTTGTCATGACTCTGCTTTCTGATTTAATGTTTATCTGCACTGCAGCTGTTTCCAAAGGCTACTCCACAGGAAAAGTCCAGAAACGTGAACTAAAGAAATTCAAAAGATGTGCATTCTCCTAAAGCAGCAGTCCAACAAGAATAAAAATGCATAGGGTTTTGAAATTAAAGTGTGATTAAATTAAAATAAAATTGTAAAAATCAAACCTAAGGCTACAAATAAAATACACCAAGAACTCTACAGCTTTCACATAAACTAATATGAAAACACTTTTAAAAAAGACAAATTAACAGAACCTCAGTCAGATGTGAGCACCTGGAATATTTATTTACACCTTAAACTCAGGCTCCACGTTTCACTTACCTCATTTCCATTTGTGTACTTGGAAGTAGAGAATACATTAGTACAGAGGGAATGACATCTCTTTTTTTCAAACTGAAAATGATGTACTGCCTGAGGGCAAAATCTCTCAGTGTTCTGCTTTTCTTGATCACTGCTATAATTTTTTGATGGGTCTTCGATAAAACTACTTTTTTCAAGTGATCTCTCTGTACCACAGTGAATGGAACTTAAGCTGGCTGCCTTTCGGAAAGAAAAAACATCAGTTTTTCTCTGGAATGTTATTTCTCTTGTGTTGACATCATCTAAATGTTTCTTCCTCTTTGCACAATATGGAGAGCTGTCTTTTTCTGTAATCCTTTCATCCAGTTCACTAACTCTTACTCCTGTTTCACTGTCTTCAGGAAGAGAAACATTCACATGATAAGACCAACTGCCTGCAGCACTCGGCAGAAGTTTCTGTTTTACACGGTCAACTACAACGTCTGTCTTCTCTTGCTGAATACCATCTTCCACGGTAAAGTTTGGGGTAACAGACTTTTCCCGTATCAGTCCCCTGGATAAAAGAGCTGGCTGTTCTGTTGAGAACTGAATGCTGCTCCTCTTCCGTCCTTCGTTTTCATTGTTAGGCTCCACTGCCTCTGTATCACCTATAATTTTCTTGATTGGTTTTCTTCTGAAATATTTCCTTCTAGGAGAATATTTTTCAGGGCTCAAAGGAGTTTTGGCAGGATCTAAATATTGTTCTTCTTTCTCAGCTCTTACACATCCACAGACATTCCCCATTTGATTTGCAGGAAATCACAGTTCCGCAGATTCACTCATTTCAAAATCCAGGGCTTACTTAGATCTTGTCCATTAAGTTCAAAAATCCCACTCCGACCTCAAATTTCTCAGACTCTGTGACCATCCTCTTCAGCATGAGGCCATTTTGCTTATGAGAAAGGCACATGCAAGAAATGCCATGGCATCTTGCCCAGCTGGGTCCCTGTGTCTCATTAGACAGTGTGGCTTATTTCTGGACACCAATCCTCTTAGACAAACATTACTGCTCACTGTCAAATTACAACGCTGATGAGCTTTCAAAGCAAACCCTTAACTTTATTGTACGAGAAGATTCTGACTCTCACTTTAACTTTCAGTTTTCTGAAATGCAGTTATACTACCAAAGTTTGTGTTAACCTTTGAAACTATTGGTGGTTCAACAAATCTGAGAGCAAAGAGAAAGTAAATACCAGCCAGAAGACATTTAGCAAAGTGCCTTTCAAACTTAGTTTCAAAGTGCCTTTCAAATTTAGTTTCAGAGAGTCTCTACCATATAATTATTTTTCTTAAGAAATATCAACTAATTTTGGGACTTGAAAAAAAAAAAGACTCAAAACTGTAAACTACATTAAGGCTTATTTTTTTAAAAAAAGGGATGATTCAATAGCTGAAAGAGAGACAATAAATGCTATGCCTAAAATATTCTATTAAAATTGTTTCTAAAATCAGTCTTTTAAAATTGTTTA
Source organism: Eidolon dupreanum (assembly GCA_028627145.1). Taxonomy (NCBI): domain Eukaryota; kingdom Metazoa; phylum Chordata; class Mammalia; order Chiroptera; family Pteropodidae; genus Eidolon; species Eidolon dupreanum. Next base: position 102,615,677 of record CM053502.1, read on the forward strand.
AATATTTTTCCTATGACATAAATTTTCAAGCCATTTCTGTTATATGCTCTTTAGAATTTTCATATAAAAATTGATAAATTCTGTGATTTAAAGAGTAAAATGTTTAGTCAAAAGAACCACCTGCATGTCTTTTACATGAATTAGGGTGGTTAAACTTTATATATAACTTTTATAATTGTACCCTAGTTAAATATTATGCAGTTTTACTAGGACCTTGCTGTAAAAATAATAAATCAGTATGGAACCTGATTATCTAAAGTATGCATATTTCTAATACTGAGTCACAGATATGGTAAGAAGGAAATCAGTATGGCATGACTGGACTTATACATAAGCAGAAATCATCTGACTCATAAAAATAAATTGATAATAGTCTTTTTCCAGGTAGCCTTTAGACTGATCCAAAGCTGGAACTCATTATATTTTTCTAAATAAGAATATTCAATTAAATGGTCAAGTTAGCAATGTTGCTGATATTTGTCAATAATAGGCCTACATGGTGAGATACTCCTTAATCATTTAAAGAAAAAATTAACCAATTTCTAGCAGCAAAAACTGAATATCTTAGAGCGCAAGCTGGCAAAAAGAAAGCTTCAGATTTGTTTGTTTGTTAATTTGATTTTCAATGTCTTCAATGGCAATAAAATATTACATTACTCATGAGAATATTACATTACTCATGGCTGGTATCTGTACTGACACAACAGAGTGTAACAGTGGTTTGTATACCACCTGCCTGTCCTCTAACTCTGCCAAACTGAGCAACTGTCCATTTTCAGACCATTGCACAGTACTCCCTTTCCCAGAAATGACCCAACTCTAGTCTCACCCTGGGAGCTGGCAATCATCTTGCAAAGCCTATATCTAATCAGTGAAAATTTCCCTTATTCTCTAACACCTTTCTAATCCTACATTCCTATTATTGTTTATATTGTAATAGATTCATCACCCTCGATTATAGTCAGTTTTATGAGCATTCTCCCAATAGGCAGAACAACCTACTTCATTACCTTAGTATCTTTGGATCCAGCATATAGTAACTAATTATATAGGATTACTATGCTGATAATGCTTACCTTAGAACAGCCTGATTAGAAAAGATTCACTTTGTGATGCTCATAACAAACAGTTTAAAAAATAAATAAATTGGTCTTCTGAAATTACTTCCCTTATTTATGGAAAGTATAGAGAGAAAACCAAAAAAAGCCCAGGCACTTAGAGTGAGGATGATTGCCACTGCTATAAATAGCCTTATATCTTGGCATAGCCAGTAAAATCACTGTAATCTTAAATTATCATAGTACTAAAAAAAGTCATTTCATCTAAATAAAGAAACATTTGTTTTACCAAAATATTCACGTGTTTCATTTTAAATAGATCTTGGTCTAATTTTTAAATATTGATGATATTTTAACAGTCCTTATCTTGTAATTCAGGTCCTAAAATATACTAGATTCCATTATATAGGCCACAGGAACATATTAGAAGCAAAACCAGTTTTGGTACTTCCGTGGCTGGTCCTCTTCTCTCCTCCAGAGACACCTGAACCCCAAGGAGCTTTCTTAATATATAATTCTTTTTTGAACGCACTTTCACTTAAATTTCCTCAAATTTAGGGTCTAAACATATTGATTCTAATTCACAACCATTTACTCACATTTTGGTTATTTTCTGATTTCTGCTCCCATAGCTTGGGAGTATTTTTTCCAAGATCTCCAATGTCTTCCCTCTGTGCAAAACTATTAAACTATACACACTTTTAATTTTCTCATGCTCTCTAGTGACATTTCACACTGCTCACTATTCCTTTTCACTTGAAATTCTCTTTCCATGATTTCATCAATACTACATTTTCTTGTGGCTTCATCCATCTTATCAAATGTTCCCTTTCTGTTTCCCCAGATGGATCTTTGTCCTTCTGTACTCCTACTCACGGGCCTTCCCAAAATTTCTGTCCTTTGCTCTCGGCTCTTCTCCACATTTACTCCTCTTGGATTTTCTGAAGATCCCTGCTTTCTGATAGATTCAAGGAGATGTATACCGGTAACTCCCAAGTTTATTATCTGTACCTTTGACTTCTCAGCTCTGCTCTGCTCACATATCTCCAATTGCTCAGCAGACAGATGCATAGGATATCCCACCATGCCACTGAACCCACCCTGAAGGTCCTCAGTTTTCCCCTTACCATCATCCCCATTTCTCTCAGTAGTCTGTTTTGTTTGTTTGTGAGTTGGTTGTTTGGTTGGTTGGTTGGTTTTATCTCCCAGGCTAAAAGTTTACAGTCATCTTTATCCCCTCCCCTCCATTCTCTATTTGCTATTACCAAGTCCCTTTCTTTCTTCTTCAAAATGTCATCTTTTGGATTCAATTTTTCATCCCCATCTGAGTCCTGGCCTTTATCATTCCTCTCAGAGGTTACCACCTCAGCTTCTTAGCTTACTTCCCTGACTATGGACTCTGTTCATTTCAATTTATTGTACATAGACTCAATAGGTTAAGTTTCCTAAAACATTTTTCAGGTTCAGAGTGGTTGAGTGAGATATTCAGTGTCATCACAGCCATAAATAAAAGAGCCAGCAATGAAACTTAGCTCTGCCTCCCTTCCAAAAAGAATATTTTCTCACTGTCCCACAGTGAATCTTACTCTGACATTCAAAACCCAGAAATGGCCTGTCTCACCAGCTCTGTTGGTAATAATGTAATTGACATCTTGTCCTAATAGGGGTTCTTGGAGTTTCGACCCTACTAAAAGTTCTGGTACTCGATCCACTTAGGGCTAATGAAAGGATCCCTGAGAAAGCTACTGAGGAACTCCACATGAAACCAGCATCTAGCCAGTTCTAGTTGGTCTTTACCCAGTTCCAGTACCAAGGTCTGGCTCCGTGTCCAAATCCCAGTCTTGGTTTAGTGTCAGTGCTCTGGGTCCCCTGAGGATGGGGTCTTCTAGAAATAGAAACCCACAGGCCTTCAGGGTCTTCCCTCCAGTTTCTGTTACTAGATCTCCTTGACACCAATGCTCAGTTGAGTAGACATTCACCTATATTAGCTGCCCTGCAGTCTGGCTGGCTGACACCTGGTACCTGGGTCTCCTGGTGCCTGTGCCTGCTCCTCTGATTTCCAGCTGCTGGAACTTGGCTCACCCACCTATTCAGGTCTTGGAACCCTCCTTGACTCCAGTTACTATAGCTCTCCAAACCTGTCAGATTTATCCTATTCCTTAATGAGCTCCAAGTACAATCTTTTCTACCATTCTCCAATAAACCCTATAACCCAAATATTTAAAAAATAAATCTTACTCCTCTCAAAAGCTGATTCAAACTCCCAGCTCCTTTCTGAAGCTGGCAAGTTATCTCTTCCTCCTTCAAGGTCCAACTGCATTGTAGTCAGTCAGTAAGATGTGCTGTGTGCCTACTATGGGTCAGGCTCTGTGCCACACACAGAACACTGCGTGGGTAGGCAAGTGATTAATAAACTAAAGCAAATTCCAAAATTAGGACTCACCTTCAATCAAATAAAGATAATTTTCAAAATGCATCATTTTATAAAATCGAAACCAAAATCAGCCCTCAATTAGCACAGGTTTATTAAATAATAATTCATAGTTAATAAGTTTGCATTTACTCTCCTCAAAACTAGTTTGAAAAAGTACAGCTCTACATAAAACATAATGCTGACTCGGATGTCTTTATGAGAATTATACTGCCATCTAGTGTCTATCAATGGGAGAAAATAGTTTGCATAGTTGAGAAACTATAATAATCAATAAGAACCATTCTAAACTGAGTAATAAAATTTGCATGTATCTAAATTAGGTAATAGTGTCCAATAAACAAAAAAAAATGTTGCTACATTCAATTTAAAAATAACTTTATCTTCCAACTCTGAGATTACAAGCTTTGTCCTAAAATGAACAGGAAATGGGGTACCAGGTTCACAAGCTGCATGTTACTTGAAAGGAATAATAAAAATATATTGTTGGAGATGCCTAAAATTTATTTTCTTCCACAGGATATGAATGTATAATTCACGCTTCATATGAACCCTTTGAAATGAGAGGATAAAAGAAATGACAATTAAGAAAAATTGGGCTTACCTGAAAGTGCAAAATTATTGTCCATATCAATCCCAAAGTCAATTTGGGATTTCCATCTGTTATGTCATCATTTCTAATATTCACTAATTTCACCTGTTTCATACATGAAGAAGAGATAAAACACTATTTTTCAAACCATCACATGAGTTATCTTTACCTACATAAAAGCAATTCTATATTATACAAAGAAAAAAATTGAATGATTTAAACACCAGTAATCCTCAACACACTGTTTTACTTCCTATCTTCAATCCTTTTATATTGCAAGTAACCACAAAGTAAAAAGTAACCACAAAGGAAAAACAGGTATTATTTTGGTATTGCATTCCAGATCAAGTAATAAAAAAACTCATTTGTCAAAACAAGAATACAACTCAAGAAGAAAGTTCTAGATACTTGAGATTTTAACATTTGAAGTTTGTCTTTTGAAAATAAGCTTTATTTTACAAGTAAGCAGAAAACTTCTGAACCATAAAATAATTTTAACAACTTTCTCACACTTCCTTCACAAACAATAAAAAAAAACCCTAGTATTATTTTCCTATTTGTTTATCATAAACTGTTACCAAGATAAGTAAATACATGAGTCACTGGACATTTCTAAGACTGTCCAAATATATATATATATAATAATCAGACTTAAAGCTTATCACTTGTCATATTATGCATTCAGGCAAATAAATGTAATGGTAATATTTAACGTTTACTTCTTGGATGGACAAAAGAATTAAATGTTACAAATTAAATATCAAAACTTAAATACAATAATATCTAGTATTTTATTTCCTGGACAAAACACTGTCAAAAACATTGCAAACAAGAGATATAACTGATCATTAATCCTTCTGGAAACTTTCACTATAATTAAAAATAATGACAAATATCAATAACATTTAAAAAACTTAGCAGAGTATTTATTAGAATTTAATAACTAAAAGCATTTTAATATTCATAAAAAACTAAATGAAGGACTAATAAAAAAGTATTTCCCTCTCCCCCTTCATTCCTTTCCTTTTCTCCAACTCCATTAAAAAGCAGAATTGTTGCCATCTGATTTTCCATTGTTTTCAGTAACTTTAAATTCTCCTAAATTTCTTTTTCTCCTTTCTTTCACCAATTGAAAAATTATTATTTGGTTTATACCACTGTAATACACAATGCTACCAAAATCAAGATCATATCCAATATGGTATGCATTCTCTTCCATGATTTTTTCTAAAACCTCAAGCAAGTTGAGGACTATAGTGAGAAATATTTTATTTTTAACCACATAAATTACTAACTACTAAGTACCAAAAATACTTATACTAAGTTTATATCTATACTGCTTTTAAAGTATTATATAAACTATTTATTAAAAAATAATTTTACAAACTAAGCATAATAAATAAAGTATTACCTCCCTACTACTAAGAACTATTCATAGATATTCTTAACATTCTGTCATTAACTTCCTAGGCAAAAGCATTCCATTTCTGAGGGAAGGAAAACCAGTAGCTCTTATTCTGATGGAAATGTAGCTTCTTGTAATTCCTCTAAGCGTACACCTACCTACTATTAACTTTCTTTTCTTTGGAGCAAATGTTTATAAACATTTTAAAATATTTGTCTCACAAAAGCAGAAGTATAATAATTATTACTCACAGTTGAATTTAACCTTTTCATTCCCTGACATGTGTCTGTGTAGATTTACTTAGTCACATATGTATATAAGATTATAGTCTTTGAAAAATATCATACCTGGCGTCTTTTCAAATAGTCAAGTGCAATTTGTACATTCTGAAGTCTGTGAAAACGCATCCGACCTTTCTCTCTGGGCTAAGAATAGAAAAATGCACGGTATAAAAAACAATATAGTTTCTGATACCACTGACCATACTAAGTATACTATATAAATATACTTTATGCTCATCTTAATATGTCAAAATGGTATTTACTGTTCGGGTAAATTCAATAAATTTTTTAAAGGAAATTATAATTTTTTGTATTATCTGGGATTGAGTTTAAACTACTAGAGATTTTTTTGAATATGTTTTATTTAAACAGATGATTTATTCCAAATGTTTTATTTAAACAAAGAAAAAGAGAAAATAACCATAGAACATATAGACTTTTTATATTCACTATACTATGACAATTCTAGCCTACAGTTGTTAAGCACAAAAAATTAAATAGCATTCTCCATTTTCCCTCTTAATAAACTCTAATTACTATCAAGAGGGTTTTATAATTATATATGTATGGTATGTAAATAAAAATGAGGTAAAGTATCATGCAGTTAGTATAAAAATCACCAAGAAGGAGAAAGACAATGGAGTTTTACTTAGCCATGATAGAGGAAGAGAGAAAAGCAATTAAAGCCATATATTTCCTCTTTATTTTATCTTAGTTTTTTCACAAAATCAGTAGGACTCTATAATAGTTTTACACTGCTTGGGGATGGACATGATTATTTACCATCTCAAGGAAACTAACAAATCATAATTACTTTCCTTGACACTGTTTCCTTTTAGAAAAGTTATGTTAGCACAAGGAAACAGAGCTGAGAAAATGCTTAACTAAAATATAAAGAATGGAGCTGAAATTTACCACATAAAATCTTTCCAAAAATGAGGGGAGAATACATGATAGTTTAGTTTCTCAATTTGAATAGATTGCTGAAGCCAAAGGCACCATAATAAAACAGACAGCAGACTACAGAATGGAAAAAATGGGTTCTATACAACAGGTAGAAATGAAGTTGATGAATTCACCCCTAAATCCAAAAAAAGCACCATTTCCAATGAAACAGGGGGCACTAGGGATATAGATGACAAAAGAAGCACATCTGCTTTGCAAAAGTGGGCTGAAGTCAACTAAGAGTCACGGAGATAAAACAGTTCCTGTGAGTTCTGCCAGGACTCTAGACTTTAAAACCTTCCTCCTTTATAAATAAGATAAGATACAGAAGATAGGTAAAAAATATCTACCAAATATCTGTTGCCAATAGGCATAAACTTAAATATTAAATAAATTTCCATAGTTCTTGCAAATAAAGCATTAAATAGTCATCAAATTTGAAATATAAATTCCAGAAGTAGAATGAATTCGCATCAAAGTTGGCAGGCTAGTTGTCAAGCTGTCCGTAACCATATAAAATGTATACAAAATTCTTTAGCTAAAATGCCATCTTATCATTTAGGTACTTATGTTCAATTACCATGCAGTGCACAGTAATCTATAAATAAATTTAAAGAGAAAATATTTCCTTTGTCCAATTTCTTGGTACACACACATCCACCTCACTATGGGTTTTGGTCCTTTCTACATAGTTCTCTAAAAAGGAGCCCGAACCCTTGGGTTATTTTTCTATCATGTTAGCGCTCACTGCACTATAACCACTAAGTTAGTCGAGTTATGGGGGCCGACACCTACCCCCTTATCCTCATCCTCCACATCCTCATGCTGTTCATATTCGCATGCTTCTGTTGCACTCACCAATCGTAAGGTCTTCAAAAAATCTCGCTCCCTTGGCTAATGAATATAACAGACAGAAGATAGGACAGCAAAGACACAAGACAGCAGAAATGAAAAGAAGAGCATGAACAGAACATAATGGAGGGGAATAGGTAACCAAAAAGGGGAAGTAATGTTCACAGAAAAGGAAATGACACCTATGGAAGGGGGTTAGACCATTTTTCAGAAAGCAATGTTTATTTCCTTGGTATTTGTGAGTTTTTTAATATGTGGTTACAGTATGCATCCAACTTCTGCTAAGCAAAAAAACAAACAAAAAATAAAAACCCAAAGGTGAAAAAGAAGCAAGAACAAAAATAGTATTTTAATTATAGAACTAATTACATAAGCAAAATGCTTCAATCTCCCAAATTCACATAACTGGAAGTCTGAAAATGCTCAGGAATCCAACCAGAACTTCTTTTTTTCCCCCCAGGCAAAATTTGCAGCTCAAACGTGAATGTTGTAAAAATCTAAACAATCTGTGCTGAAAACATACTAGTCATATACAGAAAGGATTACATGTTCTTCAAAATAAATTAAGAAATTTAAAACTTACCAAGGTGTCTCCTGAAAGAACCTCTAAAAGAGAGATCAAGTTGTGTCCATCCCTTAAGTCTTCATAAAGATCATTCACATGTTTTCGAACCTGCATAGAGAAAAGCAATTTAACTTTTGGTTCTAGAACTCAGGATTATCTTTAATACTCAAACAAGAAAGGGGGCAAACATTCCTTATAGCATTCATTCATACAGGGATTTTGAAAATCTTTATTCTCTCACTACTTAAAAACTAAATTTAAATATAAAAGCCCTAAAAATGTAAATTTCAGATTAATAATTTAAAAGTAGAATTATTACATCTTTAACACACTATGTAAATATAAGCCTGACAACTACATGGAGTTACAATTTTTAAAATACAGGCAATGCCCTCATCTTCTTCATGATTCTTGATATAGCAATCAGAGTCACCTTAGTGAGAGGGGTGACTTTTTTACCTCCAGTTGGTCTTCTCACTCTCTGGGCCACAAAATCGAGGATGCCAGAAGCACACACTCCACACTTTAAAAATCCACAGATGTAAGCTGAGTAAAGGGTGCATGAGACTCTACATACTATTTTTTTTAATCTCCGTGAATCTATAATTATTTCAAAATAAAAATTTTTTTAAAAATTCACATATGTGAGGTTAGAATACTTCTCTGTTCAAACCTCTGCACAATATAAATCTTCTTGTGGTGGAGGGTTTTCATAACCACGTTATTTATCACTAGCACTAAATTAACCCACAACCTATTATAGCTTCTTCCTCCATTCCATGGGCCTGATTTAAGCTTGTGATTTTAGAACCGAAACAACCAAAGATTTCCAAAAACCTCTGTTCAGTCTGCCAAGTAGGAATATCTCCTATAAATGCCTGGCCTACTGTACCCACACTACACCCACCCACGTCCTGCCAGAGTCACATTTTACTCCTTATTTTACTTCCTATGTATTTCTCACTCCAGGACAGTTAAAGATGGGGTGTGATCCTGAACACTTATTTCATGGGAAGGCAATTTTACAACTTGCTTTGCCAGACTGAACTAAAACTCCTGCCTCAGGGAAACTTTCTAAAACCAGGTGCCATTTTTCTCCATGTTTATGCAACAATAAAGAAACATTAAATTAGGCATGTTTATAAAAGGAAAATAATAATATTATGCCATCAGAATAAACCTGGAAAAAAAGAGAAAACATGTTATGTTAAAAGGGAAAAAGTTAGAACTGCGTTTTAGTCTTGCTTCTGCCAGGGGTCCCATAAACTGGCACCAGCTGCCTATTCTCTTTAGGCATCATTTTCTCATCTGCAAAATAAAAAATTGAAAACAGAAGGCTTCTGTTCAAACTAGAGAACACAGATTCTATGATCTGAAAATAAAGTTCTCTTTTAAAAAATTAATGTGTCAACTTAAAGGAAAATATGTAAAGTGGAAAGCTGCTCTCAAGCCTTGTGGCGTAATTTCTTGAGAACTTTAGAAAATGAAGAAATAGACTAATTTAACTTCTATAATGCTTGGAAAAAATTTTTGAGGCACTGATCGTCATGTAATACTGCCTATTTTTCCTCTCAGGTGATTATTATGAAGGCCCACAAAAAATCTGTATATGAAAAAGGCTACCTAAATATAATATCACCTTTATCATTCTAGGAAAAACAAATGTCACCATTAACAACAATAATAAACAAAAATAGACACACGATAAGTTAATACTTATAAGTATGAACTAATAGTTATAAGTTAATATCCTGTGCTAAGACCTTTATAAATCTTGGCTCATTCTCCTCACCACAAAAGAATGAGATAAAAGAGAATGTTAACTAAAAATTACAAATCAACATTTTTGGGAAAGAGTGTTAGTGGATGAACTGAGGGAAAAAATGGGGTTCTGGAGAAATATCTGACTAAGTGATCAATTTAAAGGGGAAAAAAAGAAGGAATTAAATAGTTAAGCTAACATAGAAGAGCTTTTTATGTTGTCCTTAGTCTGAGTCATGGACATCTGGCCTGGTAACTTTCCTTCACAAATGACTATACTAACTGTCAATACTCGTAATCTTCCGTTTTCAATTTTTAATAAAACAGTCTTTCTTCTCATTTTGGGTGTATTTCCCCTGCGGAACAAAAAACTGTCTGAATAAATAGTGCTAGAAGAAGTGAGGAGCAAAGTAAAAGCACTTTGAGATACTCTGGGGTTCAATTATATAACGTGAATTACATAATAAAGTGAAGCATCATTTTCTATATTTCAGACAATTCTCCCAGAATTTTGCAGTGCTTTTTAAAATGTGTGTACTGCATTGTACCTGCAGTTTACCCCTAGAGGGCACTAATCTTTTGCTTAAAAAGAGTATCCAAAAGAAGGAAAATAAGGTTAAATAGAAATCAACGGTAGGGGCGTGGGGGGAGATAAAGTCTAAACAAGATGCTGGCAATGATGACCTAGTTAATACATATTTCAAATTTATTTCTGAGAGAGAATTGAGTAGATTATGTCGAGTCCGTAGCATTTAAATGGCTTATGTGATGAAAAATACTACTATAAAATTGTATTATGTTAACATAATTGTTTGGTTTTATGTGGGCTAAACCAAATTTCCCTTTAAAGATCATTGTCTATCTACTTATTTAATGTTTAAAACTGCCTTTTTTCAAAAGTTTGACTTTGAAGCGAATGATATTATTAATCTAGACAAATTCCACAAAATTTTATTTTCCACATTTAAACACATTGTTACCATGTAGCTGCAGTTCAATTTAGCATCCACTAAACGCCAGGGAATCATTTAACTTCTAAGGGAACAAAGATGAACAATAAGAGAGTGCCACCCCTTGAGGCCTGCAGTCTGAGGTGGTAGAAATTTAGAGAGGAAATTTCAGTATAAAGTGAATATACTGAGAACATGCTCAGGAAACTGAAGTGCTTTAACTAAATCTGGAGTCTAAGTCCTCCCAGCTAAGATATGGGAATTTTCCAGGTGAAGGGAAAAGCAAGAACAAAGAAAAAAGACAAGGATGCATTTAACTGAATGGTGAGTTCCAAAAAAGGAAAGCAGTCTCTGAAATCAGTGAAATAGGAGGTGGGAGGTGAAGCAGGAAAGGTGAGCCAGGAGAAAAGACGGCTTTACATACCACTTTGAAAGCTTAGGCTTTTCTCCTAAGCAGAGAACCACTGAAGGCTTTTAAGCAGAATGAGGACACAGCATCTTTGGCCAATATAAAAGCTTCTTTGTAAACTATTATCTTGAACAAACCCACATAACAATAAAGACACTAACAGCCCAATCTGTATGCAATAATGGAGCCAGGATTCCTCAAGAAAAAGCAAACTAGAGAAAACTCAATCAGTGAACCTTGTATAAAATGTACAATCCAGCACAGCAGCAAGGAGCAAAATATCAGGAAGGATTCACAGTCCTCTCTTAAAGAAGTCCTACATCTAAAAGATAACAGTGTTCTGGAAAACAACTGACTATCTTTAGAAAGGAACATAAATAATAAAAGAAGGCCTGTCCCAAATGAGATCACCTCACTCACAGCCATGGACAAATCGGGTAAAGAAGGCGGACAGTCAATTTCAGTGAAAACTATGAATTAAAATGATTTTCAATGCGCTTTTTTTATTTCAAATATATTTATTAAAATATAAGCTACCAAATTTTCCTGCGAATGCTCCTTAGAAGCCTTACTTCAAAAAATAAATAAAAATAATCTATTGATATATTACCATGTCAATTATTGATAAATAAACAGATGCTTTTAAAATATACATCAATGGTTTAAAACAATTGGTAGCTGCCTTATCCAAACAATTTTGTTTATTACGAACTTATTTCAGGACTATTTCTTTAAGAGTTGTGAAAGAAGAAAACTACAGTTCAGATTCTACCTAAATTACCATGAAGTCTATACTGGTGTAAGTATAATGGGGAAACATACTTACAGGATATAATAAAAAGGTGGTCATGCTTTTTCTTAGGTAATACATTATGTCATCACTAAGACCATATATAATTAATCTCCTTTATTGCTTTTTAAACTATAAAGATATGAGTCATACATCTTAAGGTATTAATGAATAAAATAACAAAGAGTTTGAAACAAATCAGTGTTAGCCCCAGGCAATACAAATAATTTGTCTACTTCATATGGACCCAATTAGTTCTTCTGCAAAGAAGATAGCCCTTTTACATTTTCAGGTTGGCAATCTACAATCAATTTAAAAAAAAAAGAAAAAAGGTCTTTTCTAGTCTTTACCACAATGTGGAACTATAGGTAGTTAAATAAAATAAAAGCACTTATATTAATAAAACTTTATTTTTTATTTGGGGGGCATTTTAGTCACTGTTTCACCTAGGTATTTTTTATATTCTCTTCAGTCACTATTGTCATAGAAACCTTTTCAAAAGGCTATTTCAATTTAAAAAAATTTTTAAACATGTTACTCTTTTCTGTAATAATTTGTCTGGCGTTTGGAGTGATTGGTTCTGCTTTGGTTTGAATTTGAGTTTTGTACCTTTCCTTTCAGCTCTTCCCTTTTGTCAACAAGAAGACAGACAAAAATCTATTTTTGCATGTGCTTTTCCCTCAGCCTGCAGATCTTTTATCTCTTACAGAGCTGTATAGATCTTGGTGCTGAGCAATTATAAATAATGTAACTGAAAGAGAAAAATAAATCCAGAAATTAATTACTTTGCATATTATTTTTCTTCATCTGCCCACTGATTTTTTGAAGTTTATTTCTGTTAAAGATGTGTTCTGAACAACCTCCATACTACAATGTCAACCAAATGACCACTGGCTTATGAAAACATCAGCATTATCCATTTCATGTAGTCTCTAAAAATTAGGGAGTGAGAAAGATTTTAGGTGAGACTAAAGTATGTTTCTGTCCAGTATTCTATCACTGAGGGTAAAACTCAGTGATAAATATCAGGAAGATACAGATCTCACCTTTTAAAAGTTCTTCAAACACCCTCCTAGCTCATTACTTATATAAATCTTTAAACTATCTATCACTTCAGAAGATCACGGTGTTACTCTATCAAGAGCAGTTTTCATTAATAGCATAATGAAAAGAGAAGGAACCAATAACTAGCATTTTTATGCTCACCTCTTTCCCATTCCTCTCACCTTCTCACTATTTGGGCAATAGAAAAAGCTGGGAAAACTGGGATTATAATCACTTAACACTTCCAAGGAATAATTAATAATCTAATCAATGAAACTAAATTTCGTATTTTGATATAGATGTAAATATGTGACTATAGCAATATAACAAGATAAATGACAACTAAATATAATATTTAAGTATTACATACTTAAATATATGAATTCATTTGTGCCAAGTCCTGAAAAATACAACTAAACATAAAATAAGTCTGTTTGACACAGGTAATCTATACCTACAGCAAAGTCCTGTCCTTATCATCAATATTTTAAACAGATTCTACTGTATTTTCAAATTATAGTTTTTAAAAAAAAGTTTTAAAACAGAATTATACATTTTATTTTTCAATAAAAATCATATAAAATTAAAGAATGTTTAATTGATGTTAACTTACAGTCATGACCAAAATTCACAACTAGGTAAAAAAATATATATATTATTTCCTAAATAAATCCCCAAAGTGACTCTCCAGTTAGGTCATATCCATACCAACATCATAAGTCAGGTTCAGATTCATTATTACAAACTGAAGATGCACCCAGGTAAGTACATTCAATTTCTATATGAAAATAAAGACAGCTCCTGGGAAAGAGCAACCTATCAGTCATTTGCCCCTTAATACCAGGTCACTTTATCAGACTAATTTTCTTCTTAACCTATTACCAATTTCAAAGAAACCTTATAATAATGGTTGGCAATAAGATGGAATAACTTAGGGCGGAGGGCCGTTGACGAAGCACTGCAGTATAAGAGCATGGTAGGATTCCAGAGTAAGAGCTCGTAACACTGAGGAGGTAATGGGAGGACAATGGGCAGCAGGGCAAGAAGAGTCCAGGAAAGGGATATAGGGAAGTGATAAAAATTTCAGCTACTTGCGATTCTGACAAAAGTGCTGGTTATGGCAACTGTTTACTGAATACCTCTGGGCTGAATCATCTTTGGGGTGTCAATGCCTGACCTGTTGTTACACAGTGATTCAACAATTAAGTGGATACTTGCCCCAAATAAAAACTGTCCTCTCTCCCTATGGCACCATTTAAAGTACTTTTTATAACACAGCTCTTTATAGAAAAAAGAAATAGCTACATTCCCAATGCATACAAAAAAATGAAAGAACCAACTAAGCTCTCTAAAAGTAACTGCATCTTCAGGGACGATGGCTAGCACAGCTCTGCTAGTCCTCAACGGAACAGTGAGCCGCTAGCTGCAGTGGTTATAATGAGTCAGGCTTTAGGCTGAGGAGGAGGCAAGGTTCTCATAGAGAGGGGAGAGTGCTAAGCAAGTAATAAAAACCACCGGTGGATAAGGTGCCAGGCGAGGTGGAGCTGGCCAATATAGATATCTTCTGGTCACACCATCATGGGTACTTCCTGGTATCACTTTCAGAACATTATTTGCCAGAGAAAGACACTATCAAGGGTCGGGATGACACAAGTAGTTGCTTCATCTCTTTTGAAGTCCTAAGGATTGGGGGAAATCTATGCAGTCTTTTAATTGCATATTTTATAGTTTGAAGGCCTTTACAATATTCTAATATTTTATATGCAAGCTAATTCACTCTTCTTTAAACATAATCCCATTTCTTCAAGTCCTCACAAATAAACAACTGAGAACAACTGGTTGTATCCTCTTCATTAAACCTTTGCAATAACCCAGGATTACAATCAAAACAACTGTCACAGGGAAATGAACACTGAAACTATTTTTAAAAACACCCCCAGATGATGATATTCTACTGCCTCTGCTAGAATTCATGCTAAAGTTTAACACCTCTTCCCTGCTATATTTTAACATTTTTTGTTGCCTTAAATTCAGATGAAACTCCAAGTCCCCAGTAGCATGATTTATATTTTCCAAAATAAACCACCCAGAAAACTGATATGTTTGGATAAAATTATAAAAAAAGGTTTATTCCATTTAATTACTTAATAAAAAAAATGTTGACATGTTAAAATAAATCTCTGCAACAGAATTACACCTTTTGCAGGAAGATTAAAATTTTTAAAGATGCTACCAATCTTTTCAAAGTGATAACTTCTAAATGACATTACAATTATGTCAAATTTCCAGATTCCAATCATCTCAACAGCGATTTGTGGACCGCAAATGCTCAACAGCTAGTCCTCCCAGTTATAAATGATCAGTCACAGAGGAGATGTCACATTTATATCTCAACCTAAAGCCTAAAATCTAAGCAGAAGTTATTTTTTCTCCACTCCCGTTCTGAGAATCCTCCCTTTTAAACTGACATTTCACCAAAAGTAGGCGTGAGGATAATAACTAGCAAATCAAAGGCCACATTTCCAAAAGTGAACCACAGGATGCAGCTGTGTGTATACCGTAAGATATGTAGGTCCCAGCACCCTAACAGTATAGTTCACTTCCAATCCCAAAGCCCAAGAATTTCAAAAGAATGTTGCTGAACAGATGAGGACACATTCTCAAAGCACCGCTGTCATATTCTCTGCTTGCATTCACAGTATTCCTTCTACCTGAAATGCTGTTCTGTTTCAGCTCTTCCTCTGGCTATGGAAATCTTACTTTTCCTTTATGGTGAAGCTCGAATGTCACCCAGGCTGTGAAGGCTTCTCTCTTCTGCAATCCCATATTCCCTGGTTTATACCAGGACACCAATCATCATTTTCCTTACAGAGTAGTTTTATGTCTGAGAGGAAGCAGAGTTTGCCACCCCAAAATATGCCTGTTCTTACAAATTATTTTTAAGCTAGATAATTTTAAGAAATGAAAGACTCAGGAAAAACCTGTGACCTTCTCCTTACTGTCTAAAAGAATTTATATAGAGGACCTGCTCCAGGAAGGCAGCTGTTATCATAGATAACTATAGTTATATGAATGAACTAAGTGTGACAGACAGGGAAGAACCTAGCAAGGCCCTTTGATCTAAGTCCTCTCTGTGTCCCATTGTTAAAGATGGCTCAGCAGACATTTATTTACCAAACTTGAGTTTTTCCAACTCCATGTGAATTGCCTTCTTGACCTTTGAAGTCTCAAACCACAATCCTCTCTGCTCCTTCTTCTTAGCTCAACATGGCATATAAGCTTTAAATGGCAATTGGTCCTCTGGTCTCATATTCTTAGAGAATCCCTATATGTACATACGTAATAAATTTGGTCATTTTCTCCTATTAACCTGTCTCATGTTAATTTATTAATCCAGCCAGAAGAACTTAAAAACATGGGAGGAAATTATTTTCCCTCCCCTACATGTCCATAATATAAATAATAAGCCCTTTAAAGGACAGGGCCCTGTCTTAAAGTTTTCATTGTACATGCCTCATGCTTTGCAAAGTACCTTTCACACAGTAGATATTCAAAGAAGGTTTGTTTAGTAAATAAAAGATTAGCATCCGCACTTTGACTGTAACCTTAGCCAGGCCCTCAGCTGTGAGCCCTTGAGTGCCTGCCCAGTTATGGGGCGAAAAAGAGGAACTCAGGAAATAGATTCATGAATTCCATGGAGCCACTTCCTAGCAAGGAGTTTGTCTTTGCCTCCAAGGGCCCATCATGGCATCTATGAGAGTGAGTACCTGGCATAATGTGCCTATCACAGAGATGGAGTTTAAAAAATGCTGCTGAATGACTATAACACATACAGGTTATATGTCCATTTCCACATGCCAAACCCTCTAAATGTTTCCCCTTATCCATCTAAACTAACTTGACAAATGACTCACAGGAAGGTGGTCAGATAAATGAAACTTCAAGACTTAATAAGGAACCTACAAACAAAATATCTTCAAATAAAAATAGGCATATATATTAATGAAACAGAATACAGAAATAGACCCATACATTTATGGACAACTGTTTTTTAAAAAAAAAAGAAAAGGCAATTTGGTAGAGAAAAGTAGTCCTTTCAACAAATGGACTCCCTCGAAAACTGAATATTCATATAAAGATTCATATGAATCTTTTCCTCAAAATGGATCAGAAGCCTAATGTAAGAGCTAAAAGTATACAACTGTTAGATGTACACAACTGTGACCTTGGGTTAGGCAAATATTTCTTACACATGACACCAAAAGCATAAGTGATAAAAGAAAACCCAAGAAAAAAAGGGCATATAATCCAATTTTTAAAAAGGCAAAGATGTAAGACATTTCACCAAAGAAGACACACAAATGGCCAATAAGCACATAAAAAGAGACTAAAAATCACTACTCATTTGATAAAAACAAAGCAAAATCACAATGAGATAACATTTCATACCCACTAGGATGGCTAATTTAAAAAGACAGACAATAACAAGTATCAGCAAGGATTTAAAGAAATTTCAACCCTCACACATTGCAGTGGAAATATAATAGGCTGTAACCACTTTGAAAAACAGTTTGGTAGTTTCCTAAAATATTAAACTGGATATACCAATTCTATTCCTAGATTAATATCCAAAAAAATGAAAGCATATGTTCATACAAAGACTGTATTTATTAGCAGTATTATTCATAATAGCAAAAATGTGGAAATAACCCAAATGCCAATCAACTATTAACTGCATAAACAAAATGTGATATATCCATGGAATGTAATATACTTGACAATAAAAAGGAATGAAGATACATGCTACACATGGATGAACCTCAAAAACTCTGCTAAGTGGAAGAAGTCAGGCACAAAAGAGCACATGTTATATAACTCTGTTTGTATGAAATATCCAGAAAAGCCAAATCTAATTAGGTAGAAAGTGTATCAGTGGTTGCCTAGGGCTGGGGGGAGTGGGAGAGACAGCAAATTGGCACAAGAGTTCTTTTGGGAGTGACAGACATATTCTAAAATTAGACTGTGATGACAATTGCACAACTCTGTAAATTTACTAAAAATTGTTCAGTTAGTTATACACTTAAAATAAGTGAATTTTACAGTGTTAAAATCCTATCTCAATAAAACTATTCTTAAAAATATTTTAATCACACTCCCTTTGAGCTATTGAGTGGCAGCAATGTTTGCACATGAGAAATGTTTATACTCACCACAATTCAGCAAGAATTAATAATAGTGCCCAGAATATAGGACAGGATGTTAAACTATTCTAATGTGGGTCAGTACACACAACTGAAATACATTTTAAAGGATGTGTGACTTGTATTTATTAAAAAATAGTTTCCAAGTAATCAATAAATAATAAAATAAATGATAAAAAATGAACAAAAAGACTGATCATAATACTAATACAGCTGGAAAATCTGGTAATGCCAACCACTATAAAACCTTTAATCTAGACCAAAATGGAGGTATATTAAGAGGGTGAAAAGCAAATGGAATAGTCATATTGACAGGGTTACCAAATGATCTGGTTAGGAAACAGATCTAATGTGAGTGACTGAAGAAATATTTCCTCAGCCTTACATCAAAATTACTTACTGAACTCTTTCTCGAAGCTGCATTTGCAATGGCTATCTCTTTCATGACTACATCTTGACTCGAAGGTTATCACAGAAATAAAACTTTGCATAAGTAATAAAGCAATATACTGAACTGGCCTTTTCAAATATTTTGTTAAATAAATCAAAGAGGGAAGTTCATTCAGAAAAGTAGCTATGGTATAAAATTATATTCTTAGAACTATAGATGTGGTCTTACACACAGAAAAGTAAAACCAACTTCATAAATGGATTCAGGGAAACACAAAAGGCCATTGCCCACCAGTAAAGTGAATATATATTAAACTTTACCCTAAATACATATAAAACCTTCCCCTGAGACAAAGGTAGGCAAACTTCTACTGTAAAGAGTCAGATAGTAAACATTTTTGGCATTAGGGGTTATATGGTGGGACAATTGATAAGTGAAAGGTACTGGCTAGATTCAATAAAATTTTCTTTATGGATAATGAATTTTGAATTTCATATAATTTTCATGTGTCCCAAAATATTACTCTTCTTTTGATTTGTTTTTAATTCTTTAAAAATGTAAAAACTAATCTTAGCTCATGGGCTTAAGTACCGAAAGACAGGCTGTGGCAAGATTTGGCCCTCAAGCTATAGATAGGTCGCAGACCCCTCACCCCAACACCCAAGAGTTCTTGGTCAAAACACAAATACCCTTAGGAATAGGAACAGTTGAGTCATATCAGTTCTTCTCTCCAAAAAAGGAGGTGAATTACCTAACCGCTTTCCCTAGCTACAGAAAATTAAGAGTAGAAAAGACTAAGTTTTTACTTATTTTTCCTGATAATAAAAGTAATACATGTTCTCTGTAGGAAAACTAGAAAATAGTTCAAAGGAAAGGAAATATCTTACAATGTAGGTTAAAGAAAACCACTGAAAAGGGAAGTTAATAGGTAAATAGCACAAAACATGTAAATGTAGGGAGATGAAAGGTAGGTAGATTTTAAAAACAGAGTTGAGATCATAATATTGATAACTACTGTCCATGCTCTTGTTGTGTAGTTCTGATTACCTGATAGACTTTCCTTCAATTCATTTTCTATCCTCAACTCAATAATTTTAAAAACTTCAAATTTCAAAACTGGAAGAAAAGATGCTAGAAAAACAAATGCATGATATAAAAATCCTATCACATGGAAATGAAGGAAGGGGAAGTATTTGAATGACAAGAAAAGTTTAAAGAAAGGTACAAAATGGTTTCTTCAGATATTTAAGAGCTGCTATTTTTGTCATATCATTCTGGAGGGCTGTCCCAAGATAAGTGGGTGGGAGTTATAATAAGCAAATTCTAGATCATTAAAAAAAATTGCTCAGTTACAATTTAAGTAGACCAAAATTATTAAGTTGTCCATAAATTAGAAAATCAGTGACCCATAAAAAAGGCTGTGAGAACACAGTCCTGCAATGACAACCGAATTAACTAGATCCTGTCTAAATCTATAATTTGAATTAACACATTTAAATTAAATTTGCTTAAAAGCAGTCCCATTAAAACTCTCCTGCAGGATTTCCCAAAAAAGACTTTAGTAGATACTCTTTGATAAAGGAATGCATGACCAAGTGAATTTGTGGAACACTGGATTAAACAGAGTTCTCAATCTTTGACATGCTAATGTGTACCGTAAATCTCTTGAACCAGAGAATGCTGCTTTCCAAACTTTTTTGGCAATTGAAACCTTTTTTTTTCAGGGCATCTCACAGCACTGGTGTTCCTGGGAACCTGATTTTGGAAAATGCTACTCCTCTCACCAAAAAAAAAAAAAAAAAAAAAAGGGAAAGAAAGAAAGAAAGAAAGAAAGAAAGAAAGAAAGAAAGAAAAGAAAAGAAAAAAGAAAAAAGGAAGGGAAGAAGAAAAAGGTTTTATTTGATCTTGTCAACTATAAAAATTAATTTTAAAATTCAGCAAGAAGTTATTAATCATAAATTAAAATTACCAGAAAAAAACTTCGGAATTTAACAACCCAGAAGAAACACTAAAATGGCTTTTTATTATATGCAATGCGCAGTAGAATCAAGGTGTCTGCAAATATGGTTTCTTAAATTTTTTAAGTTTATGTAAAATAAAAGCCAGATGTTTCAAGCATTTGACAACAATAACAAACTGTAGAAATAAAAGAAGAATAACATTAAAATCCATTAACTCAAACAATAAATCCATAGGAAAATTTTCTACTTTTACAACTTGTCAGGATATCTACGCTATAAACCTTACAAAAACCTAAGAAATGGAATTTTTATAGTTCTTCAAAAAATTCAGTAAGTAGTATTGGGGTTTTAAATTTTTTTTTTTTTTTGAGATCTTAAAGTATCTGGGTTTTTTGTTTTTATTTTTTAAAAAAATATTGGAAGGATGTTCTTGTAGAAAACATGTTAGATTCTCTCCTCAGGTAGGAGGTTGAAATGCTATGTCATGGTTGTGGCTCTACTGGGCATGTGCTCTGTGAATTATTTTATCCAGGCTAAATTCACCCAGTGATACAATAGCTCACAAATAATCCAAACAAATGTTCACAGAATCTCACCTCAAACTGTCATACCCATGGGAGGAAAAATTACGGTGTTAGTGGGGGTCTAGCCCAGGTTACGAAAAACATGTTCTTTAGTTAGAGTTCACTATTTAACTGGCATCCATTACTGTAATATTGTTATAAAACCATTCTAGCTATGCATTATGGGCAGTCTCTTCATTATATAGGCAATATTATGACTCATAAAAATGCAAATATTGGGACCACAACTGCCACCATTATGGAAAATAAAAGGACAACCCTGAAGCTTTTGGATGATCTTAAAGATGTATAGATATAAGGAGGGCATTATTCTTACCATTGTTTTACAGAAAACAAAGGCCTAGAAAGATTCAAAGTCATATCTCTAGAAAACAGTAGTAGGGAAATGTGAGTCCAGGCAGCTCAATCTATAGCCTATGTTCTTCAACACCATGCTATACCTAACCTGCATTGTACTGTAAGGGAAGATGCTCCAAAAAGTAGAAACAGCTTAGAAAATCTAGCCACCAGGACAGACTCCAGGCATGATTAGCTTACTTCCTTGCTGGTCTGCCTATCCACAAACTGACTTCTTAAATCTGTCCGAAATTCCACCAGAGATTTATTTTCCAAGAGGATGACCAGTGTGCTCTATCATTTGCAACAGACTGCAGAGAATCAAGCTTCCCATCAAGCTTTCCTCCTGACACTACTTGAGATCAGCTACCCTGAGAGTCCAAAATAGAATATGAACGCTCTGGAAAAGAACGTGTCTTAGGAGGACACACACATACCCTGGCTCCTGGGGCAGGGACAGAGGGTGAATCTAGGAATGAACAAAGAAATGGAGTGAAGTTTGAAACTTAAAACCTACTTAGGGATGGGGAGGGGGACCATTCTTTCTCCTCTAGGGTATTATGGCTCCTTGATCTCAGGACTTAACATCTGTAAAATAGAATATGCATTAAATAAGATGTAGTGGGCTAGACTGAGAACAAGACCAGCATTATAACATATTTCAACCAGAGAGGGAAATGCAGGCCTCTAAAAATAATTTACAAAAGTCTTCATTCATATGTTAAGGACACTGTGGCAAAAAAACGACCTTATAAATAATGCCAAGAAATCTTTAAATTTTACTTGAAAAAATGGTAATATATTTCCATGAGAGCTTTAAAAAAATCACAAACAAGAGTACTTGAACAATTTTCATAAGAAATTCTTCAGGCAAACATCAGTGTCAGAATATGTTAGCAATGTAAATCGTACAGTGCCATCAGCCATTTCTCTCAGTATTTTTAGAAGTATGCAAGTTTTCTCAGATTCAATAGCTTCTCTTTGAAGTCACCTCCTTTCTCTTATTCACAACAAAGAAATTTCTTCTCTATTATATTACGATCAAATGACTCCTAGGGGAGTCTTAACTTCACCCACTGCTACATTTGACTCCCTGGCCACCTTCATTATCAAATTCTCTCCCTGCAGAACATGCTCTTTAATCTCTCTAATTACTGGTTTGCACATTCTTTGCTACTTGTCTTCCTCTGTTGGCCCCCTTTAAAATTTTCCCTCAGATTTACAATACAGCAAACTCTGACTAGGGCTTGAAAACAGGGTTTTCTATTTGTTTCTATGGAAGTACCTTTGAAAGTACCTTTGAAGAAACCTAACTACATCCTCATGACAGGGTTCAGGACACACTACCCAAAATATGGCACCTTAAATATCTTCAGCTGAAGGAATTTGAGAAACAGGAAGTGCAAGAAGAACTCTTTGACCCCCTATCTCCTACACCCTAAAGCAGGTCGTAAGACCCTCATGAGAGGGACCCTCCTGTACCTGGAAGAAAGGAGCACCCTTTCCTCTGAAGGTGGACAGATGCTGAAAAGAATCCGAACAAACAGGCCTTGCTGAGTCTCCCCCAGTTCACTACCCTTGGTTCATTCCATTTTGTCCTATCACATTTTTCCATGAATTCCACTCTTCATCAAACTTAGTGTTTAAACACTCAGCTTTAATCATTTCTTTTAGTCTTCATTTCCTTATGAAGGCTCCTGTATCACATAAAAATTTTATTAAATACGTTTACATGTTATTATCTTACTAATCTGTCTTTTGTTATAGAATCAACCAAGAATTTAGAAGGGTAGAAGAAAAATATTTTTTCCATCCCCTACATGCAACAAGACTGCAGAGAATCTACTAATTTTATCAATATATTATTAGAGAATTTCCAAGTGAAAAGAATCTAGCTGTAGCCAATATTCTTCTAATTTCTGAACTGATTAAAATAACTGTGAATAAGTATAGCAAAGCTAATTAGCAGCCTTAGATACATAAATTAATCCCATCTATGAATATGAGCAAACTTTCTACTACCTAACCACAAATGGAGAAACTGAATTATGCAATGGAAAAAAAAAAAAAAAAACACGGAAAGGGGTCAGAGGAATGGATCCTAAGTCTGGCCTTGCAGATCGTGCTCTGTTTGACTTGGGGCCTCAGTCTCTACACCTATTATGAAATAGGTCTTCTCAGCTTTAAAAGAAATCATCATGAACTGATTTTTCCTTTAGACTTTTATCTCACTCCTACCAAAGCGACCCTTTTGGTTCCCCATCGTACTGGTTATAGTTCTATATCATAAACTAGGGGAGAAAGTTTCATTTGGATTCAGTCATTCATTAGGAAACAAATTCCTTAGTATGGTCTGAGGAAGACAGCAATGTATCAGACACTATGCTAGGTGTTAGGGAAGTACTGTTTAAAAAGACATACACAGCCCCATCCCTATGCAGCTTAGAGTCTAGTATTAAATAACAAATAATTCTTGACATTTCTGATGTGAAGGCCTAGACAACATAGTTTAGAATGTTGGCACCACTGATCAAACTGTAATTTTTTTCTTTTATGAAAATGCCTTAGTCGGTACCTTTCTCCAGCTAAAACAATGACCTTCACAAATGGTGCTTGGCTTCTTTGTATACCTTTATCTACATCTCTAAATCCTTGTAAAGTATATTGATTAGAGAAGAATGCAAATAAAAATTTATGGCCATATAATGAGGCTGAGCCATAATAGCAAATATTTAAAGTATGTAGAAAAATGCTGAGATAAATCCAAGTTGAGTAAAGCAACAATGTATCTTGGCATACTGCTTTTCTTCCTCCTACTTTTCTGTCTTCGTTTCTTTTTGATCATTCCTTAACTCTGGTATTTCTATTGTGGCATAAGGTGATAGTAAGACACAGTTTTTCTGTAGAGCCAGAGGGACAAAGGACTAAGAACCATACTACAGGACCAAGCCCTGCCACATTCTAGCTACTTCATGCTGGACAGATTAACTCATCCTCCCTGAGCCTCTATCTCCTCAATGGTAGAAAGAAGATTAAATCAGATCACATATGTTATGTTTCTAGTTCAGGATCTAGTACGCAGTAAGCAGTCAATAAATGGTAGTGATGGTGAAGGAAGCAATAAGGATAATAATGAATAAGGAAATCAAAAAGGAGAAGAGTCATAACTGACCACAAGATGGAACTACAGTTATTTGATAAAATTACTGAGTAAAATTTTGGTGTTCTAAGTTTAAAAGGTAGTTCACTGTTTTATCAGCAAACACTAAAACCACTTATAATTGTGTAAATGACTCTCATAGGAAAAAAGAAAAAGTTTGTCTTCTTGTCATTAAATAACTTTAAGTTCAAAATATATTTTGCTATTAATTCATATTCCATTCTATATCAATAAACTCCTGTTCTGTATTCTTCAAAACTATTAATGTAATACAAGTGTGTAAAAAAAGTCATAAAACTGTTGCTGATTAAAGCAGATTAAAGAGACATGACAACTAAATGCAATACCTGACCCCCAACTGGATCCTGCCCTGGGGGTTTGGGGGAATGGTATAAAGTATCAACAAACAAAACTGAAATATGGATAACAGATTAAAGTATCATGCCAATGTTAATTTATGAAGTTGATAACTGCATCATTATTGAAGAGAATATCTCTAGTCTTAGGAAATACATACTCTGGTATTTAGGGGTAAAGGACCATGGCGTATATAATTTACTCTCTAATGTTTCAAATAATAAAAAAGTATACATATACATATGTATATATGTGGACAAACACACATACAACATTTGCCCTCAAAATCAAACAGGGTAAATGTTAACAAGAGGTTAATCTGGGTAAAGAGTGTTCCTTATACCATTTTTATTTTTGAAACTTTTTAAGGTTTAAAACTATATCCAAAAATTCTCTGGTCTATCCTTATTAATTAGTAAGTATTTCACTGATCTTGTCTTCTAAAAGAGTCATTTGGTTATATGATCTTGGTCTTGGAAAATACCTTAGACACCACCTAGTCCAGACTCCTCCTGATCAATGCACAGTAATCATTTCTATTCCATCTCTGAAAGACTCTAACTAAATCTTCCCAAGTCTGTGGTATGTATCTGGTGATGGCTGTGGAGTGCCCTGTCCAATAAAGTCGTGAATGATTTCATGTCAGCCAGTTTTAACTGTTCATACATGTAGTAGTCTGAATGGTAACCCCAAAGATATTGTCTCCTAATCCCTGGAAACTATGAATGTTGCCTTATTTGGAAAAGAGGTTTTGCAGACGCTAACACCTTGATTTCAGCCCAGGAAAACTGATTTCAGATCTCTAACATCCAAAACTGTGAGAGAATAGATTTCATGGCTGTAGGTCACCAAGTCTGTATAATTTGTTTCAGCAGTAATAGGAAACTACTAATATAGCCTAGATCAAAAAATACTTAATCGATTGTCTATTACTGGGCATTGAGGATGTTTAGAGATATTTTTTGTACTGAGCTTAAATCGTCAAACCTGGAAATTATCCAGCAATCTTCTCTTTAGATCAAATAAACCCAAAATTGCACTCTTTCTTATGTGACCGCCCTATCTATATTTGAAAACACCCATCGTGTTTCTCCTTAATCCTCTCTTCTTAAAACCAACATCCCCACTTGTTCCCACCATTCCTCATCTGAGAGATGGTTTCCAGATCCTCACCATCACAGTTGCCTCCTTCTAGACACTTTCACTTAAAATGCTTTGTCTAAACTAAACAGGATACTTTGGATGTGGTCTACCCAGTGACTGGTATCAAAGAGATATGGACTCTCAGCTTCATTAAGATGACCTGAGACTGCATTCAGGTGCACCACTGTTGTAAATCTGAAGTCAACAACCCCAACCCCCACCCCTAGGGGTCTCATCGCATACATTAGTGCTGTGCCAGACTTTCTGTATTCTACAGATACAGATCAGCATGCCTTCTCCAACTTCATCCAAGTATATGCTACAAAGAAAAGGAAAAAATTAAGAGAGTTCCCTGGGGTAAGCCAGTAGTCACCTCTCTGTAGGTTCACTCATTTAGTAAACATTGAGCTATTATGTGAAGATGCAGTCGGTCATGTCAGGGAATGCACAATATAGTTATGTTTAGTTCCTTAATGCCTAAGTATGAAATTTAAGCTTCTTCCCAAAATAACAGTTGTATGTACCTCTTGCCCTCCAAAACTTCCAACCATATCCTTGGCTAACTAATCACATATGTTTCTTACCTGGCTTCACCATTTTCTATCCTATCTGATCTCCTTCCAGCAAACCCTAGCAGTCCAGGATATCAAACTCCCGTGCACACTACCCACTTATTGCCCCGTCCCCAACTCTGCAACCAGCTTAGGTCAATTTTCCTGGCCTGACACAAATCTCCCTGATCTCTTAAAACCTTTATTGTTTGCCACTTATTCTGGCACACTATCCTATGCTACCTTGCATAACTGTTTAATGTTTCTACACATTTGTATTTTTAATATCTCTAACAAAACAGCAAGCTGCATGAAAACAGTACTTCTTAAACTGTATTTCAAATACAGTCCTGATTTTACTTGAAGTTTAATGCAGTCCTGTTGAAAATAAGCATAGTGTTATTCTGGACATTTTTTTTTTAATGAAGATTCATCACTAAGAAATCATTATTCTTCATGATGAGAAGACATTCAGAAGTTTTCAATCTCAAGCTACTATTTATGTACAGAACAACTTCACACTCTTCCATATATTTCATACTATCTTAAAGTTGTCAAGATTACCAAAGAAGCTATTTTTTCACATTTATAAAAACCTGATTTGCAAGATTTGCTTCTAAATTCTACATTTTGGGTCTCTGATAAGACATTCCCCCCAAAAAAGCTTTTAACCCTTCCTCTACTACATACACTGTTAAAAAGAAATAATTTAAATGTCGAGTTGTAAAGAAATCAGACCAATGTCCAAAAGTAAGCTCAGTTTCCCTCCTTTAGTTTTAATCACTCAACTTGAAATTCATCCTTAAGAAGTTAATATTGTAGAGAGGGCAAAAGATCTAGAGTCAGGCAGACCAGGGTGTAGTTTTCACTTTCTCCTTAGATTGTCGTCTAACCTATGAAAAATTATGTAATCTCTCTTAGCCTTATTTTCCACACAAGTCCTGAGAATTACTAGCTGTATGACCTTGGGAAATTATGGAACCATTCTGTGCATTAGCTTCATCATCTGTAACACAAGAGTAATTATACTAGTCAGGACCTGTCCATAAGGGTTGATGTGAGAATTAAGTACCTTGAGACATAAAAGTGACAGATCCTAGCACATGGTTACCTGTTAAATAATATTAGCAGCCCTTATTATTAATATTGGTATTAATGCTGTAAAGTGCCTAGCATACAGTGGCGAGTCAACAAAAGATAGCTTCTATTTTTTTCTAAACCATATTAGAATATTTGTTGGAACTGGTGGTTAATTGTAACATTTATCCATTTATCTATGGTAGGGGTTCTCAAAATGTGGCCCCAACTCAGCAGTATCAGCACTTTGTTAGAAACACAATTTCTTGGAACTTGTTAGAATGGAAATTTTCAGGTCCCACCTCAGATCTAGTGAATCAGAAGCTCTTGGGGTGAGGCCCAGCAGTCTATTTTAACAAGCCCTCCAAGTGAATCTGATGCAGCTCAAGTTCAAGAGCTACTCGTCTAAGTCTAAGGTCTTAAAAAATATATCTTATTTGCAGATTTTAAGAACCAAAACACTGCATTATAATTTCACAAGAGGTATTTTTCATTAGCCCTTTATAAAGACAATGCTTCAAAAATTCTCCTATTTCATCTGTGCCCACAGGTGTAAAACTATTCAATAAGAATGCAATGGTCAAGAATACAGAGCAACTAGAGCTTTCATTCTCTTGGTCAAAAGTTATCATTGTGCTTTTAACTTGGAGATTTACATTTCCTTCCAGACACCAAATCAGAAAATAAAGAATAATGTGATTGATTCAGTGGAGCCATGAAGTCATTGACTTTATAATGTGGGCAAAGAATATCTCTGCCATGAGTAAATTAAGCTTTCCAAAGACATGATGGAACACAGATAAAAATTTGACAGTCAATTGGGTGTCTCCGGTGTGGTAACCAAGTAGGTTACTAACAACCAAGGTGTGGTTCAATATTGGAATCCAGGGCCTCTTCCTCTCCAAATGCATTTATGTATCAATATGTTAAAATTTAATCCAAATGTCCTATTATACAATGTTAATGAATAAATTTACAGTATAGCTGGCCAGGGCTGAAGAATATAATTACACTATAAATTACCAGTTAGACAGACACAATACAAGGAAAGCACATTCTTATTATATAGACTTCTTAAGACTCCTAAAAATCATTTATCACCTTAAATTATTCTTTTTGAATACAGCCTCTAGGTCATAGCTCATGTTCTAATTCTGGGTCTAAGTAAACAACTTAAAAGGAATCTTCTTCTCATCTTTCAAGTGCTTCAGAACAAGACAAAAACTAAATCACAAGACTTAAATCTTAGGTGCCATCTCTTATACTACTATCTTGTAAATTTCTGGACAGCAAAACAGAAGTGCATGGGACCAGTAAAAACAAAAACTAAAGAGTGATATAAGACCTTCTAGTTTATAAAGTGCTTAAGGTAGAATAGCATAAATAAATACTGTAAATGATAAAGTTATCAATTTTATATTTCAGAACAATTCTCTAGGGAAAATTTAACTGACTGAAAATGCCTTGTTTTTGAAGGCATTTCAAAAACAAGCAGCTCATGTTTTAATACAATGATTAAAATTATGCTGAAGAATAATACGTAAATGTTATTGACACCAATGGTTTACCTAGCGACTACAATTTGCAAGGTAAACAATTGATCTACTCAGTGTGTGAAGAGACCTGTAGAGGCAGGAAACTTGAATATGTTAACCGGACGTTATTCTTAAAAATATTCTGAAGAATGATGAATCAAAGGGAAAACATTCTTGCCAGAAAAATCAGTTTAAGGATTAGCCAAATAACTGAAATACCAGAACACTAAGATTTAAATACATTTGGAAAAAAGCCAGAGACATCTGCTCACCAATGAATATGTTTCAATTAAGCAATCTGTTCGTGTTAAACAAATGTAATTTTAGCTCTGATAAATATAAAATAAAGTTATATCAATTTTTTCTGGAAAAAAAATTATATTAAAAAATCCTAAGCAAATATTTTAAGAAACTAATGTTTACACATATGATCATAATAGTAACTTAAGAAATCATTTAAAACCTCCAAAATATTTACTTTTCTCAGTCATATAAACCTTTAAAAATCGACCATGCCTGAATCATACCCTAGGCACTGGGTATTATATACTATTTGACAGCTGCATAAATCATAACTTCCAAAATCACGAGGATTAATTAGCAAATAGTTGAAAATATGAGGCAGAGAAAAGTAAACACAATCTCAAGTCAAAACGGGAAGCTGCTGGCAGACCTGCAACATGCCGCAGAGCACAGAGAAATCAAACCCTACACAGTCCCTCATTCTAATTCATATCCTTGTTTCACGCTTCCTGAGCAGCTCTACCAGTAAGTAGCTGTGGCAAGTTTCCCTTCCTCTTAAATGGCAGAAGCCAATCAGAGGGTTTGGAAGATGTCTTCTGGTTGTGGAACTAAGTGAAACTGCAACTGAGGACCAAAAGCTGTCAACCTTTCAGAACCTTCAGAATCTTCAGAGTCTTCATTGATTCCCTTCCCGTGAGGAGAGTGTGTGGAAGAAGAAAAGTAAAAAAGGCTTTTGGGCCCAAGATCAACTATAAATGACAAGGCAGAGGTGTACAGGGAGTGGGGAGGGTACACTAACAGGACTTCCTCAAGTAATTCTTCAGTGTCTCAGCAGGACTCCAAGCCAAGAAGGCAAAAAAACAGTCTATCTCCTCAATAGATTCTGAACCCAAAATTCCATCTGTTTCTAAAATGCATGAATTAAAAAGGATTAATACTTGAAGTAAAAAAAGGGATTTAGATAAGGGAGGCAGAAGGGCACCAAAGGCAACTTACGCCCACTTTACTATTTTGTCTGATGCCATCCATCCAAGCCAATCCATTCTGTCTACCATAAATTCTCATTTACTGAGGGTTTATCATATGCAAAATGCCATGCTTCATGCTTAGATTATCTTTTTTAAAACCTCACAGTAACCTATCATTACCACCATTTTACAGATGAGGGTCTAAGAAGGTTAAGGTCACACAAATAATAAATTGCAAAACCTGGACACAACTCCCTGTCTGACCTCTTGCTGCCTCCCTTCTTTGGCTTACATATCACGAACTAACAACTCTGTCGGAGACAGTCTTCTTTTAAAGACAATTTGCTCTAAGTTTACAGAATACGCAATTATAAAATAAAAGTCTAGTGAAGGAAAGTCTGTTCTGGGACCAACCTCTCAACCACCTCATGGCCAAAAAAGCAGACTACTTACAACAGTTTTCCTTAGAGTCTTAATTAGGGCAAAAAGAAAAAAAAAAAAAAACAATTAAGTAATATTAAATTAAAATAAATTTAAAAACAATAATTTAGAAAGGGCAACATTTTTAAGAATTATTTCAAAAGACAGGGAATACCTGAATTAGCATTTCCAGGCAGCTAAGCCAAGGGCAGAGTCTCCAGACCTTGGCCCCTTTGGGCCATCCCAACACACACCTGTGAGGCTGTGAGGGAGTTGACTGAGCGCACGTGGCACTCATTCCTCCCTTTGTCCCCCTTCAACCTCCCCTCTCACCCCTTTTCTCTTTCCTCCTCTAACCTTCCTTTTTCTCCTTCCCTTCTCCATGGTTTAAGGACTACTTGTGACTACAATAAAACTGACAAAACAGGGAATACCACAGAATTATTCAGATTTCATCTCAATGATTTTATTCCCACTTTTTCTCTCCTTATCCACAACTCTTTTATTTTATTGACTCATCTCTCATAGTCACCTTTTCGCTTAACATTTATAAGACCCCATTTTATTAAAAACTTCAAATAATATACTTTTCATAATTAAAAAGGAATATGGTAAAGCAAAAGATATTGAACCCACTTCTCTCCTGTTCCTGTTTCTTTCTGAAATGTCTAATATTTCAAGAATATAAAAAAAATCAATATAGAACAAATATTTCTAATATTGATTCTTTTATCTAAAATTCATATACTTATTTTATATTTCCCACCAACCGGATTATGACCAAATGGCCACCTACAACAAAAGTGTCCAACTCTCCTTTTAGTGAGGCAACTCTCCTTTTAGTGTTATACTGGACTACATAGTATAACATTTCTTTTATCATCATTTGGGTGAAACATGGAAATGATCACATAAAGGCTGAACGCAGTCTGATTAACTAATAACAACACAAACTTTAATAGCCTCATGCCCCAAAATGTTTTGAGATATTTAATTATTTTTCCTCACTTGAAGTTAATGCTATAACTACTACACAAAAAAAGAATGAAAAATTTAAAAACTATGTTCCTACAAGTTTGAGTTTTGTGTCTTTAATGTCAGGGCATAATTCTTACGATCATAAGGAAAGGTTACTTAAAGCTGATTCTAGAACAAAATACAACAAGAATGTAAGCAGTTAACAGTAGGAGTTAGCCAAGACTATACTGTTTAACTTTCCCCCTCCCTAAAGCAGCCCTTCATTTAATAAGAGCTAATTTTAAATTCTGACTTCAAGAAACAAATAAGCTAATTGGACTATAACCCTAATCAGTTGGACTGACAGCTATCTTTGGCTGCTGTGTGTAAAATATTTATTTTCTCAATTCTTACTCTGTTGCAACATTATTGACTTAAACCTCTGAGATCTGTCACTTTATCAAATAAAAAGATTATACATTCCAGGTAAATCAGGATTTCAACCCTTGCTATCTGACTCTGAAGGCTATGTGTATGTAACCACTAAATTAAACCATCTTGAAGGGTTGTTGAAATGATTAAATATATGCAATGTGTATTACACACAGTAAGAATACTTGCGCCAGGCAATGTGAAGGCCTTAGCAGTGAGTGATACAGCTTTGCCCTCAAACAGCTCAACTAGCGTTCTGACATTTTTAGCAAAGGCAGTCTCCCTATACTCAATTATCTGATTTATGAAATACTCGTAGGATGAATGGCCTAGTCCAACAGGCCTGGCATAAAGCAGGCCCTCAATAAATATGTCTAGTCCCAGTGCTACAGTTCTCATGGGGGGGTCATCCTCTTTTTTGCTTCTACTTCTCTCCGGTGTCCATTGTCAGCAATTGTGACTTAATTACCTACCTGGAACCATAACAGTTATTCCAGAAGACATGAGGCAATTCTCTGTGCTCCCTCAACAGGCCCACCTCCCAGATACTCAGTCACCACAGGGACACCTCTTCATCAAAAACCTTGCTTCCCTTGGATTTAACTAACGTAAAAATCCTGTCAGGGACTTTGGCTCCAAAGGTCCGCACCCCAAAACTCACATCAGCCTATCTCTGCCCTAGCGTGTTGAAGAAGAGTCCCACTCACCCTGTGTGCATGGTACATGTAGCATGAGACAAAAGCTTAGAAGAGAGTCAGTAAACTGCTGGTATCCTTCAATAGAATTCACAAAATATGTCCTCATAAAAGGATCATAAAGCAGAGGATTTCAACCTTTTATCTCTTGCCAACATGCCAGAGGATTTAGCTTGCAGTGGTAATAGAAGCTCCCTACAGAAGTGATTTTCATTTGGGGAGGGGGTGACATGGCCTCCCTGAAGGACACATCAGAATTTGGGAAAAGGATTTTGTTAATGGGTAGTAAGAGAGAGGGAATTGAAATGCCTCTCAGGCAATTCTGATATGCCCCCTGAAATAAAAATCACTTCTATAGAGAGTTATTAGATGCTACTACATTATTGGTACCAGACCAATGCTACATGATGGTTTAAATAGGAATTATAGGATAGCTTAAGAATATAACTACATTTTAAATAATGTTTCTATGTGAGAAAACTCTTTCCAAGTCCCAAATATCAGACTTAAAACATCACCAATTTACAACTGGCTATAAAAGGAGAAAAAAAGTGAAGTGGCTAAAATTGTTAATTGTGGAGTCCTATAGGTTCTTTTTTTAAAATAAATTTATTTATTTAAATTAGTTTCAAGTATATAGTACATTGGTTAGACATCTACGTAGCTCATAAAACAATCCCCCCAATTGCTCCCTCCCTCCCCTGGCCCTCCACTTAGCCATCATATTAATTAGCTGAGATTCACAGAAGGGCTTCAGTGAGTTCTAATAACTCCAAGAAACTATATGCAAATTTAGTATACGTGTGTATTTTTCTGGACAGCTTATATCAGATTCTCAAAGTGACCTATGACACACAAATAAAGATTATTTAAGAACCACAGCTATTAACTGCTTTATAAAAAATGCATATATGTACCAATTTCTGGGTCATACCATGTACAAAAAGTAAAATGAGTCTAGATTTCTGTCTCTACAATCTATTTTTATTCTCATCTAACTCTCTTCCATCCCCATAAATTTGATTCCAGAACTTGGTTTGAATCTTGAAAGAAAAAAATCTTACTGAGAATTGCAGTTTTTCCATATCCGAAATAGTTACACATTTCTTAAACTGCTGATATTTTTTAGAGTCCGATAATAATAGGTTTTACTATTGTCACAGAATGCACTTTAATCACTGGGTGCTTATCTTCACATCTCCATCCTTATCCATAGACCACAAGCCAAACAATTATAGATGCCAAAATGCATGTGAAATGCTCTAGAATTTAAACTTTCAAGTTGATATTGAAAAGTGGTGCTTCAGAGCTATATAATCAATTACCGCACAATAAAGCATGCAAAACAATTCCAACATGTGAAAGAAATGTAAACTGACCTTCATGAGATGCTGATTTATCCATTTTGTAAATGTTTTCTTTTGAACTTTGTCCCGTTCATCTAGAAAGAGGAAAAAAGATATAAAAAAGGTTGGTAAAATCTATGAATAGACTTTAATCATGATTATGTGTATAAATGAAAATACAGTATTCAAAGAATACTGTTTCGTGCATTTGAATTTTCTTGTTAAATTCTAGCAACTTTAAGTTATCCATAAAAAGTGGTAAAGAGCTATCTGTCTAGACTTGTCTCTTTCCAGTGTTGTATTTGCCAAGATTATTCCATTAAACAAATGTCCTTTGTGTATTCTGTCGCATAACCCCCATCACCACTGCCACCACCATGAAGATACCTAACATAAATTTTATAGCTTCGGGTAAGCCCTTGCACTCAACTTCCCAAAGCACTTCACCACATGTTACATCCCATTTGGTCTTCACAGCCATAAGAGGGAGATAGGTAGTTTCACTATCATTTTACAGAAAAGGAAACCAAGACAGAGTGGTTAAAAAACTTGTTTGCAATTATTCAGCAAATAGTTTAAGTTTTATTTTTCCTTTTTTTCTTAGCAAACAATTTAAAGTTGTGATAATAGGTAGGACTCACATTCTGGTGCTTTGGTTTGAAGCGAACTCTGGCTTAATAACTAACTGTGCTGCTTCTCTCCTACATTCCCTGGTTTTGAATTGTCTGGTAAAAAAGAAACAGCCTCACTAGATCCTTACAACTGAGAGTGGTACTGCCCTGTTGTTACTACAGACACAGTGCAGAGAAGGGTGAGGGAAGGCTTCATTTGGTTTAAGGAGAAAGAGTATTGAAATGTTCATTGAGTCATCATTTTAAAAGAGAATCATAATCTTCCAACACCTAGAGCTAACATTCAAAGCTACACTACCTTCTTCCTCCCTTCTTCTGGGCAGCGATTCCCTACTTTCTGGCTCCCTTCCTCCTTCCTCTCTGCATCTGGGGAGACCTCTTTCTTTTTCATTGGTGATCTTTTATCCTCTCTTCCCACAGTTCAGACATTCTCTGTCCTTAGAGGCAAGACATGGCTTGCTCTCTTCTCTTTTCTTTCTCATTCTTTATCCTTGAACCCTCTTAAACTATTTTAATGGAATTAAAATTTCTTTGAAAATCCTTGCCTTACTTATTAAAAGTATTTGTACACTTTACAATAATTTAAATACAAACAAAAATATTAAAACAAATCAGCTGAGAACAATATCAATGAAGCAGGGTTACTAACATTAATATAAAAAAAAAAAAACAGAACTAAGAAAAAGATGAAATTCTTAATTTATGCAGACAGTTAATCCATTGAAAAAAATTAATGCCTACAGCTACTCAACCTCACTAGTAAATAATAGCAATACAAAATGACACAAAACAAGCCTTTTAAACCTATCAAACTGCCAAGATTTTATGAAAAAAAAAATTGATGTTGACAAGGACAAAGAGAACACTCATATATATCACTAGTAGAAATATAACTTGGTTTAAATCTTCTAGACCTGTACTATTTAATACTGTAGCTACTATGGCATATGGCTATTTAAGTTTAAATTAAAATTAATCAAAACTAAATAAAATCAACAGTTCATCTCCTTGGTTGCACTAGTCACAATCCAAGGGCTCACTAGTCAAATGTAGCTAATAGCTAAGATATTGGAGAGTATAGATATAGAATGTTCTCATCATCACAAAAAATTTCTATTGGACAGCACTGCTCTAGAACAATTTGCCAATAAATATCAAATATTTATTAAATATTAATCAATAAATAAAATGTTAATATTAAAAATACATATACTCTTTCCCAGAAAATCTACTTCTAAAACTTATCCTAAAGCTAAAATCATGGTCATGTACAAAATATATCTATGAGAATATAAATTATACTGTTTCCAATAGCAAAATAAAAGTTTTGCAAAAAAAAAAAAAAATGTTCAGTGGTAAGTAAAGCAATCCAATGATTTTTTTCAGATTCAAATCTTTGTGAAGCTACTTAATGATGTCATATTACTTAGAGCTCTCCTAGATTTTAATGTCAACATCATAGGGCAGGGTTGGAACCATATAACCTAGTTTGTATTTCATAAGCATTTATTCTCCAAAGTACTTTCTTGAAACTCTTTCCATTTCCTACCATCATCAGAGAGAACCAAATGAACAAACAAAACCTAAACATAGCCTCTATCATTTGGTGTGTCCATAACAAATTTCTTTTTAGTGCCCCAAACTTCTAGTCTACTTCTTGACTTAACATTGGGTATTAAAAAACTGGAGAAGAGGTTGCAGAAAACAGACACAGAAGATAAGAAGATAGAAGCTTGCTGAATCTGAACATAAATGCTCAGAATTCATGCTGAAATGGTTAAATTTGCCTGATTTCCAATGTAAAGTCCCCACTTTGCTTATAACTACTCTGCCATGAATGATATTAATAATAATTATTAATATCATTGATAACATTATCATCCACAAAATATTTTTTAATTCCTCTGTTGACCCCTTTGGGGCATCATCTACACCTCGCTCATCTTTGTCTACCCCATATTAGACAGCATAATGCTTTCATGCGCTCAACAAATAAATGTCATGATGTGAATTGTGTTTCCAAAAGAATAATTCAACTCCGAATAACAATGTATAAGTATTTATGTACTTACATACTGTGGATACACCACTCTATCTCTTAAAGTAATATATGGTGGCTTACATGTCTTCACCATTGTTATTCAAAAAGAGTTCAGAATGAACCTAAATTACTTTAATTAGTAAGGCAAGAACAAAGAAAGAGAAGCAATCTACTAGTCCTCTTTATTGATAAAATGCACATTCTATATTTCTCTCATTTACTCACTCGTTCATTCCAGCATCTACCAGGTCCTTTGATGAGCCTAGTGCCACAGTGGTGCTGGGACCACCAGGCTGGACAGAAAGAGTACTGGCCCTTCCTCTCTGGAGCTCATCATCCAGAAAGAGCATCTAACAAGAAGGCAGTGGGATAAGCATGTCGACTGAACTAAGGATGTGCCACTCACCATGTAAGCAAAAGCAAATGAGAGAAAGATCTACCCTGCCCAGGGCAATTCAGCGAGGCTTAAAGGAAAAGAAGCAGAGAAATGAGACAGAAGCTGACAATGTGTAGACTTCGCCACCAAAAAGAAAACTTGATTTAATAATTTCAGATTGAAAGTGCCATAGTTAGAACCCAAGCATGGTGATACCTTCCAGAGTTGCTTCTACTACCCCAAAATACTATCATCTTCCAAACGGAAATGCTAAACACACCTCAATTACATGTTGGGAATGTGGCCCTGCTGTGTGATGTGAACTTTGGACAAGTAAATGCAAACAATCGAACTTGTGTGTCAAAGTCTACTACTCATTCACATTTTCAGCAGTGCTCTTCTAAGCCTCCAGCAAAAAGAAAACAGAATTGGAAAAAAAAGATTACTTCCTAGACAATAACCATATCATCCCATCTATTTAATAACCTAGGACTCTAATGTAAAATCGTCAAGAAAAAAACATTAAAATGTATTATTATTTTTAAATCCTTAAAATAATTCAAGAATAGACAGCTTCTGTATCAAGTTTATTAATTTACTTATCACAAATTACTATGAACTCTAATAAGTTTATTCTCCCATTAAATTTAACATATTATGTGTATTATATAAAATCCTCTCCTCTTTCTATGTAACGATTAATAAAATCTATTTCTTATTTTCTAAATTAACACAAACTGGTCCTATATTTTAAGGAACATGAAGAAGGAGAACATATGTTCTAAAGGCCGATCAGTTATTGGTTAATTTCTTACCCACGTGGTATTGTCAAGAAAGTCGATTTAATCAAATAATTTACCTCCAAGTACCATTGAGACATTCACTTAAATAATACAACTGTAAAAAGTTTATTTTGATCCCTCAGGTTTTGTTTGTGGTGGTTATTGCTAGAAGCTCAAAAGCACTGCTGAAAATGTAAGGCGGGTGCTAAATATTCAGGTAATATCTGGGAATTATGATCTACAACTAAATACATGAGTAAGGTACAAAGACTAAAGCTAACTAAATAACACACATAATTCATAATTCTTATACTGTTTCCTAACAATAATAACCCAAATCTTTTCTTTTAAACCACAATGAACCTTGATGAGTCCCATTCAAGTATGCCAAAAGAAGTCCTTAAACAATGAGGCCCCCACAATGCAACAACAATGAGAAGAGTTAACGTGAACTTAAAGGGGCTCAACTTTCTTCAGAAAAGCAACTTACAATCAAGGAATAATTTAAGTCTGGGGAGACTGTAATTTACCACTTTCCACATGCATTATTTCAAAAGGGAGTATTCCAGATTGCACCATCTAATTTTCCAACGACTTGTCTCATAACGGTTCTTTATTTCACTTCAGTGAGGAATGTCTAACACTAAGATTTATATTTAGGGAATGCTGCTATGACAACCAAAAGGGAAAATCATTCCTGAGATTCACACCGATTCCATTGGCTTTATAAACTATCCAGTTATTTTTCTGAGTAAAATTTTAAAACATTCCTCTATTAAATAATTATTTCATTTGTGGAGTAAATTTTAAATGGAAATATACAATAATGATCACCTTATATAGTACGATGTGGCTAAAAATATGTAATGACCCAGAATGCAAAGAATAACAGAATTTGGAAAAAACAAATGTGTAAAAAGAGCATTGATTATTATAACCTACACAGACTGGTTTTTCATAAAATCCAGTCAAGGCTAAACCCAGTTAGTCTCACATCACACATATAATAAATATTAAAATTGTTTAAACACGTATCTTCTGCACAACAATAGGAGAGAAGGTTCTCCCCAGGGAGCCTCTGTAGTTATTATGCAAGCCTGTCTAGATTTCTGAAAGGTGCCCCACGGTCTGCTAATCTCCACTGTGCAAACTAACACTGATAGTGCAACTTTCTTTTCTCAGTTCTGAAAGCATGAAAGTGGTATTATTACAGGTGATACTACTAACCCATACAGCACATCAGCCCCACCAGCTTTGCGTTCCAGTCTTGATCACTGTTCCTGAGCTGCCCCATCATTCTGCGGGAAATCTGTCCAATAGTTCCCTAAACTCTTCCGTACGAACTCTGATGTGTCAGAATACTGTTAACTTTCTATGTAGAAAGGAAAACACTGACTAGACACTCCCACTTGCAAGCTGAAAACTTGTCAACTCCCCCTTTTAAACGAACATTAGCAAAGCCAGCCTCCTCCATTATTTTGTAGGGGACACATATAGCTATTACTAAAAAGAAACTAAATTATCCATTTCTCTTTTTAATCTTAATGCTGTTCACAGGAAATTTCTTAAAAAGAGAATTTTGATTCTCTAATTTTTTTGGCAATGAAACAGACCAACAGGACCTTTGATTTCACTGCTGAACTAGCTCATTGCATTCTCTCTAACACCCCAGGCAGAAATCCCCTGGAATAGAAAACAACACTCAGTCTAACTTGTTTAACTCATCCTGATACGCCTGCTAGGAAGGTGAATTGGAAAGTTCAATTTTATAAGCTAAACACATATCTTTCAGGAGGAATATCACTATCTAGTATTCCTTTATATGTACTTCAAATACATTTTCACTTGAATATCACAACAATTCTCAGTTGGATGTCACACTTTAATCTTAAAGATGTAAAAAACAAGGTTTCAAAAGATTAAGAAACTAGCCTAAGGTTCTACAGCTGAAGTGGGATCTTAAATCTAATTCTGAAACCATCCTCTTTTCTCTGTCATCAAACAGAACCCCTATCAAATAATGCAGGAAAAACAAGGAGTCTCTCATTTATAAGAACTTCACCTCTGAGCATGAAGAAATGAAAAAATGTTAAGAAATGAGAACCCTTATTTTAAAGAAGCAACACATCATCTCTTCAACACTCCTGTTTGTCTGAAACATCAGAAAAATAGATCTACCTGAACAGAGACTGTCTAAACAGGAACTCCGAAATAACAAACAAACAAAAATGATCATAACTTATTCTCAGCAATAAGGAACCAGCAAATTTGATCATGCTGAGGCAAAAGACACTGATACTAAGAATGATTAAACCCCATATATAAAAAGGAGTTATTGGCCTATCCGAATTATAATCTTCATAAAGAAACTCTTTACAATTTCAAAACCTCTTAATTTGTCTGCCAAGGAAAGTAGCTTAAAAAGGAGATATTTCAAGATAAGCATGGAACTAACAATGCATCTCAGACATACAGTTACAATAAAATCTTCAGATTTGTACTACCTAGCAGTGCGTGAGGAAATTACACAATAATTGCAAATGTTTTGAAGTATCCATATATGACTTCTAACTCTATTGTAAATAAATATACTATAAATGAAAAATTGTTAACAACTTCGGCTGAGAAGTTTAAAGTATATATCTGCTTAGTAAGTATCCCTTCACTTCCTTCCTCTTCCTTTCCGATTGTCTTTATTTGTTGCAGAGCCCCTGCCTCCACTACAGAAAACCCCTAACCTACCTATTTCATTTCAGGAACACTTACTATGTGCCAGGTATTATTCTCAGTTGCATACATGTAACATACATATACTTCATATTATATCCTCACAACAACCCTCTGAGATTATTATGCCCATTTACAAAAGAAGAAACTGGGGCACTTAGAGGTTAAATAACTTGCCCACACAGCTACTAAGGCCAGAAAGTAGAGAGAGGATGTACATAATTTGCAAAAGCATGTTCAACTTTATAGTTTCATATGTGGAAAACAAAATGCTAACTTTTTAAAAATAGGTTAGAAAACAAAATGTAAAAAGTGAAGCTTGGCCACATCTTCAGTGATGGGGATACACAAATGATGGGATTTACCTTCTGCAGATCTAAATAGTAGAGAAAATAACCACAGTGCTTTACTAAGAGGTCACATCAGAATCTAGGGGAAAGATAAGACTCTGTGTTATTATTAATAAGTATCAGATATAAATTTTACTTTGCAAAAGGCTCTATCTTAATAAAAAGAAAGAAAATACGAAGTGTTGGAGTTGTGTGGAAAAAAGAGAGGGGGAAGAAAGGGAGGGAATCTAGTCATAGTTTCTCTACCACTGCCCGGAAACAGCACCATAGTATGATACGGTAAAAATAGTCAAAGAAAAGCTGTAAGATTTCTGTCATTATAGAAGAAAGAAAACTGGCTGGATGAAATAGGTGGGATTCATAAAAGACCAGTCCCTACAACTGATGGACATTGCACAGCAAGTGCCCAGGGAGCCCGGTAAGAATGGATCAGACCTGCTGCACATCACCATCCCCCTCTGCCCAATCCCACCTCAGCCCTCACCCAATCATCCCCTATGGGCTCTATCCCTCATCCTAGTAACAACTCTCTCACTCACTTGAAATGACCCTCACCCACAGGAGCCTCAGCCAACATCGTTTGTGGCTCTAGGTTGTAGGTGAAATGGGTAAGAGAAAGACAAAAACTATTATCAGATATTTCCATAGAAACAGCATTATGGTTTATTTCTATGAGTATATTTCAGAGCTGATGTTCATTTCCAGTTAATCCAACTTTCCCCCGTTGGTCTGTGTGACTCACCTCTGTAGGACTACACACTTAGAAAAAGGTACTCAATATCTGAGCCTTAACCATGACCTCTCCCTTCTCCCCTCCTGTTTGTTAAAAACAGACAGACAGACAGACAAACAAATATATATATATATATATATATATATATATATATATATATATATATATATATATATGGAAAATTACACCAAAGTATCTCATGAAATTATCCATTGTAAAAAAAAGGTTTGCAAAACATTTTAGCACTCCATGGGTGAAAGTATACCAATATTATAGTCCAGTAGTTAGTTAACTTAGTCATTACTGCAAAGCCAATAGCTGATCTCCCAGTGAGTATTGTTCTGCCTCTGCTGTAATTACTTTTGGCAACAGCAGATTCTCATGCTATTGAATAATGCAAAGAAATACTTGAAAACTTTGGTTGAGAGAGGCTTTCTTCTTTCATTTTCAAGGATCAATTCCTTATGACTTAAACAGAATTCTTCTGCTTCTATAAGAATTGACAGCACAAAAAGTTTCTAGGGCTGTCTCTTGCTTCTTACTGGCTTTATCAACCTAAATTTCCAATGACTTTCTTAGCTTTTGTTTTTGTATAACTATTATTTGTTGTGATTTGAATCTAAATTAAATTGACATTGATGTATTTTGTAGTCTCTCCTTGACCAGAACATAATCTACGCTTTTGTACTAGATGCTAAATACAGTTAAACCTCTCGTATAAAAAGGACATATTGGCACATCTGAATTATAATCTTCATAAAGAAACTCTTTACAATTTCAAAACCTCTTAATCATTCTGTCAATGAAAGGAAGGTCACTTAAAAAGGAGGTATTTCAAGATAAGCATGGAACTAACAATGCATCTCAGATATACAGTTACGATAAAATCTTCAGATTTATACCACCTGGCAGCACATGAAGAAAGTATACAATATTATAAATAAGAAAGAAATTTTTAGAAACAAATAAAAGTATTAGAAGGAAAAATAGAAAACTATGTATTAAAATAGTTGGGAAAACTGTTTGAAAACAAGTTACAAAACCCAAAAGAAACTGAACACATAAAGGCTGACAAATTTGATGAAGCACTGATATAACAGGAGATACTACAAGTGAAGTTTAAAAAAATGACCAACTGAAAGAAAATATCTGCTACACATATAATATACATCAAGAATATCTAAAATAGATGACTAATTCCTATTAATCAGTAAGAAAAAAAGACAGTTCCCCCCTCCCCCACACCCAGTTACAAACAATGTGAGCATACAATTCACAAAAGGAATGCAAATGGCAATTAAAAATATGTGGGGA
Source organism: Eidolon dupreanum (assembly GCA_028627145.1). Lineage (NCBI taxonomy): Eukaryota > Metazoa > Chordata > Mammalia > Chiroptera > Pteropodidae > Eidolon > Eidolon dupreanum. The sequence continues at coordinate 102,659,072 of CM053502.1, forward strand.
AATGCTCAAGCACCCTTATAATCGGGAATTGCAAGCAAAGTAAATGATCACATAGTAGCATAAATTTATAAAAATGATAACTAATGCAAAGAAACAATTAGTCTTAAACTACACTGGTGGATGTGTAAAACAACAAAAGCTTTTCTGAGGGCAATTTGTCAGTATCCATTACAAATAAAAATGCATATATTTCCTGAGCCAACAATTCCATTCATAGGAAATAAACTGCAGATATATGATTAGCATACAAGGATGGTTACTGTAGCAAAATATTTGAAACCATTGAAATGTCAGTCAGTCGGACACTAGATGAATGAGTTTTAGTTCACTTATCCTATAGAATATTAGTAAGAGAAAACCTGCCCAAAGTGACATGAAAAAGATTCCAAGATATATAATTAAGTGAAAAAATGTAAAATAATAAATATATATAAAAGATGCACATCAAATGGAGAAAGAACATTTTAATCAGAAAAGACTAGAAGCTAAAAGGAGAGATTAGTGTGATATCTCATATTTCATTCCGCATATTTTTAGACTGCTTGACTATTTTAAAAAGAAGATACATTTGTGTTGAAGGGAGTCAGAACAGGCCTCCTCAAGATGTGTCACTTGGGCATGTGAATTATTTTGAGATGAAGGCAATCAAGGCCCTGCAGGCTCACAATTTAAATTCTCTCCCTTAAAGGATTTAAATTAGGGGCCCTGCCATAATAAGAGTTATTCTCAGAAATAACTTTTTATGACCTATCTACAGGGCAGAAAAAACTTCTAATTACTGAACAGCTGCTGTTATCATCCTGAGAATGGTGTTCTCTCCTCTGAAACTCCAAGGTGCCTTACGTCATCCTTAGCTCAGCATGTACTATATATCTCATTCTCCCTTTCTGTCTCTGAACCTCTCATGTAGGTGGGGTTCCTATATGTATATATGTAATTAATTTGGTAATTTTCTCTTGTTAATCTGTCTTGTATCTATTTGATTATTAGACCAGCTGGAAAACCTAAAAGAGTAAAGTTTCTTCCTCCCCTGCAAAGTTACTACTATTACCAACAACTGTAAGAATAAAAGGGTTTTAAGTCCTTTTATGTATTCAATACTCTGGTACAGTATAGATGATATTTAAAAAAAAAAA